>CAJQZP010001217.1:0-532500 GCA_907164705.1 Parnassius apollo
AATGTTATATAAATATAAAATATAAAAGAAAATGGTAATTTTTAGTATGAATCTATTTTACTAACACTGCGTTCTACTTACATTATCATCAAAGAAAACATTACCGAAATGAATAAACTCTTTTACATCAAAAAATAAAAACAGTATATTGTATCGTGGTTTGATAGAAGGGAAAAGGGACCGCAAGTAATACTTGATAAGAATTCATGTTGCTTGAATAAAACAACGTACCAGCAATTATCTTTATGGGATATCGTACGTGCGTAATATAAGGACGACTCGGCGGTTGCGTAGCTTAAGTACAGGTTAATTACGCACAGACACACCATAATTTTTAAACACAATTTTTTAACATTTTTATACGTGGTGGAGTCGCGCTATGATCGTAGCAAGAATGGGTTGACTAGTCCGGGGTAGGATCACACTCTCAAAGAATACCTGCGTAAAATAGCAGCTAATTGCTACTGTATTTCCTATGGTGAGTGTAGAAAACTGGAGATCCTTTTTACCCGAAACAATATTTTATAAGCTTTATTTTTACAACGCAAAGACTACTCTACTCTCGTACTCTTACTGAAAGAATGGTTAGAAAGGCCGTGCATATTTTCAATAAACAAACTTTGAAAGATGAAGAATGTGGGTTAAGAATGGGCGAGTTAACCGTCAAATGCCTTTTGTATGCCGATGATCAAGTCATATTTGCGTCATCAGCGGCTGAGTTGCAAATGATGGTTACATTAATGAACTGGGAATTAAAAGAAAGTGGAATGAAAGTGAATGCAAGTAAGACGAAAGTGGTGGTTTTTGAAAGAGAAGAAAGCAAAACGGTATGTGAAATAAGAATAGAAGGAGAGTTAATTGAGCAAGTGGATGAGTTTGTGTATTTGGGATGTGTATTTAGCAGGGATGGTAGATATGATAGGTATATAAAACGACGAGTAAATGCAGGGAATAGAGTGAATGGGGCACTACACTCTGTTATGAAGAACCAGAATGTGTCAAAAAAGGCACGTATGGTAATTCATAATGCTGTGTTAGTCCCTACTTTAATGTATGGTAGTGAAAGCTGGGTGTGGCAGAAGAAGCACGAAAGTAGAATAAATGCTGTAGAAATGCGGTCTTTAAGGTCTTTAAGGAGTATGCTAGGGTTGAATCTGAATGACAGGGTGAGAAATTGCGTGATAAGAGATAAATGTGGTTTGCAAGATGATATTGTGACCAGGATTAAGAAAGGAATGCTTCGGTGGTTTGGTCATGTAGAAAGAATGAATGAGGAAAGAGTGACAAAGCAAATTTATATGGCAGATGTAAACGGCCAAGTCGCGAAGGGACGCCCTAGAAAAAAGTTTATTGACCAAATTGGCGATATTTTGAAAAGGGGCCACGTTAGAAGTACCCTTAACCGACGAGCATGTATGCGTAGATATATGGATGTAAAGGAGGCGAAAGAGGTATGTCAGGATCGTGCCAAATGGAAGTCCGTAGTCTCTGCCTACCCCTCTGGGTGACAGGCGTGAGTGTTTATGTTTTTTTTATGCTTTAACCAATAGTTAGCAATAATACTCTTAAACATAAGTACTAGTGATTCTCACACGGGTGATTTCTAGATTTTGACAAATCGTCATCTACCGGATCAAATAGTGAATCTAAGCAATCCAGAGACCCAAAACCTTATACACACAAATACTTTCATCAAAATCAGCTCATTCTATTTGGAGGAGTTCAGTGACACGTACAGTAGAATTATATTATATTTAAAAATAACGTCCTCCAGACCAAAATTCGGTCAGGGTTGCCAGAGACACAAGGCAAGAGTGTGTGCGAAAACACATGTGCACTCTCTATTCACTTCACTTTATTTCACAATAATAAATTCGTTTAAACCTCCACCACACTACAAAGTAGGTTGTAATCGCAAAAAAAAACATTTTTCTATTAACAGGTATTATTTATTTATTATTCTTTGGTAAGATAATGATACAATATTTTTTTAGTGTTATTACGATTTAATATTAAGTTTTCCGTTTTATTACAGTTTAGTGTTATAAGACAAATTTGACTACTTCTTTAGCTTTCGATGTGGTGAAATTTTTGATGTAGGTGGCTTTAAGTATTTTGGTATAGATATGAGGATGTGAAAACTGCGGAAGGCGTTACGCAAAGACAGACTTGATACCTAGAATTGGGATTTTTAATATACGTTTAGTGATTAAGTGGTCGTAATTAGGTGACTGAGTTACTTGCCCATTTGTTTTTAATACTGCGGATAGAATATACAACTGGCCTACACTCAAAACCTCGGTATCCCGCAAAAGATCGGCCGTAGGGTGCCGGTAGGGCTTTTTTGACTTGACCTACGGAACTACTCTCTGTGCCCTCTCCAATTGAATCATAGTAGTTTTGGAGGCACCACTCCAAGATGATATACAATATTGTATTATTGATTGGCAAAGAGCAAAATAAACCGCACGTATTGTACTTTTACCAGCACAGTTCCGAAGCAGCTTTATGGCATAAATAAGTTTCTTGACTCGATTTGAGAGGTGTGAGATATGATGTGTGTGGTATACAATTATACCCAAGTACCTAACAGTCTTCACTCTCGCAATACCCTCGCAGTCACATTGTTGTAGAATGTTACAAGTATGGACTGGAATATCGTTCTGCATCAATTGATTAGTTGCACAAGTTTTGTGAAAACACGACATGTTTTCACGTTTTGTGAAGTTTATACGTAATACAGCCTTGATGCAGTTATGTTAGTAGTATAGTTGTAACACGAACGGGTCGGCTCAACCGGAGAAGGACCATGCTCTCACAGAATACCAGCGTGAAATAGTAGCTTAATGCTGCTGTATTTCGTATGGTAAGTGTAGAGAACCGGAGACCCTTTTTTACTGGAAACGAGGTATTCCATCATAGTCCTCACGGGTCTACATCTGCATTTTGTTAACAGAAAGTCTATGCCAGCAAACACCAGGATATGCTCGTTTGTCACCCGATCCTATAAAATAATGTCTTTAGAATTTTTTCGCATTTAGTGTCAACAAATTACGATTGACGCTACTTGACCCATACCGTTCTCGGCCAGATTTTTTACTTCTATCCAGGATCGACCATGAAATAAGACAACGGTGTCATCTGAGTAACAAATTGTTTCACACTGGTATTTTGAATTTCAGACGTTTATTTATATACAGAATAAAAAGGGTTGGCCCGAGAATTCTGCCCTAGGGCACCTTGAAGGTCACCTGTAGCTGGTGTGATCAGGCCCTATTCTCCCAATTTGGTATTGATTAGTAATACAATTTTTAAACAAATTCAATGCAGTGCCGAAACCTTCTAGCTTCTTCAACAATATTTGCGTGTCAAAGGCCTTAGAAAGATCTAGAAAAATACAAAGTTTACATTTCCAACTATTCACAATTTGATGAAATTTTTATGAGTCTATCAGTAGTTTATCAGCAGATTAACAGCATCCTCAGTGGATTTCTCTACCGTGAACCCAAACTGACTATTAGAAACTAGCTTCAAATTCTCGATAAACTTCAGCAGACTAATATTAACTATCTTTTTATGAAGCTTTGAGAAGATTGTGAGAAGCGATATAGGCCTATATTTATCCGGATTATTGTTTGATCTAGATTTGTAAATAGGACTTACTACCGCACACTTCCAGATGTCAGGAAATACGCCCATACCAAGACTTAGGTTGAAAATATGAGTAATAAAGTACATCCGTCAACCTCCGGTGCACTATCACTACGTAAACTCTCAATCAACTTCTTGATAGCCAATGAGTCAGTTGGTGTAAGGAAGACAGAGTTGAGCAGATGATTGGAAGTTCTAAGGGAAACATTTAATTTACCTTCTGAGTTTGAAAGCTTAGACAGGATTTGGTCGGCCAATTTTAGAACGAAGGAGTCAAATTATCTATTACAGAAATTTAATGATGACTTAATGTCATCGTCACTTTTTAAGATTTCCTCAGAATCTTTACACTTTTTAGGGAACTCGCAAATGTTTTATTAGCTGCAAAATCTTTTAGGATCCGCTTGTGGTGTTTTAGCTCTCCACTCTCATGCTTAGCTTTAAGTCTGTCCAACAAGTCATTACAGAAGTTGCAATAGCGTTTGTAGAACAGATTAAGCATGAAGTCATTCGGATTCGCACGGACCTGACTGTTTTCATATGATATTGACATGAACTCTCTGTGTAATATTTACTATATGTAACATTTTGGAAATTTTTATTACCTTCGTGCATATAATATTGGGTAATTTATCGTGTAACTTTGACTGCCTTATTGATTTAACGGTCGTAGACGCGATGCTGATCATGAGGTCTCGGTTTCGAATCCAGCACGGGCAAGTGAAAATTAGTTATTAAGTTTTTCTGTCAAAAAATCTCAGTAATAACAACCTGATGTAAGAAAGTTGGCGGTGTTTAACCTCCATGCCACGGAAATCTTGTAAAGCAACTCCTGCAGCTGATCTCTCTCTTCAGTTGCATCGACTTGCTGTCATATCGGACTATATATAACTCAACTGTATGATCATGTCCTGCGTTGATGCAGATTAATCTAAGCTTACAGTCAAAAAATTAATGGTTGCTTCATTCTACGGATATAATAATTTAAAATGGAAAATATTTCAAATTTTTTTTTATTTTTTTTTAAACGTTACCCCTACACTAAGATTTTCTCTTGTATCGTGGGGGCAGTTTACAAACATAAATTGCACATGGACAAACATCCAGACCCGGAACAACTATATGTAGGCCATACAAATACTTGTTCCGTGCGGGATTCGAACCCGCGACCCCCAGCGCAGCCACTCATTGCTAAGCCACTGCGCCACGGAGTCGTCAAAGATTGTATATCATATATAAGTTATTATTGCATAAATTAGGAAACGAGCGTGCTTAAATACAGATAAAAGTACATTTAACTAATTTTGGTATGAAATATGAGAAAGAAATGAACGTTTGGTCAGCAGGTCTCGCGCTGACAAATTTTTGTTTCAAACGTGAAGATTTCGAAATAGTTGATCTTTTTATTACGACTGGCTTTGAAACTTGGACTTCCGATTCTGCCTATTCTATTTTGTTTTCGGAAATCGGACCCGACGTTCCTTGAGCTTTGTTGTAACCCAGGTTTATTTAAGGACTGTCTGTATTATGAAGAACAAAGAGAGAGTTTTATATACTTTAGAAAATATAAATAGATTGAGAACCTAGGTAGATATCAGTTTTCGACGCATGCCTAAATTATATGTTCGGAAAGAATACAGTCAAAACCCTTTGAAGCTATATGACGAAAATTTATTTAGAAAAGTATACCGTTTCGTAAAACTCATTATTTTAAATGTAATATTTCATTTAATAATTACCGAATTAGAATATTTGTACTATAGAGGCTTGCTGATTTATACAAAGCTGCATTTAATGATTGCATTAACTTTTGTGTTAGAAGATATTTTAGGAAATTATTGATTCATAAAATGGAATAGATGGATTTTTATTCATATAAACTTTTACAAGTACTCAATATATATTTTTATTGTTAATATCCTAAATTTTTTCGTAAGTCGTCAATTTCGTTGACTTAGGCTTTGCGAAGCGTGTACTCAGTAGGAATTTGAAGTTAGCTCTCTAAATACCGAAATTGTGTTAACACGAAAGTAAAGTCCGAGCAATGTTACGTGGTAGAGCCATGCTGCAGCTATATTGTGGTTGTAGCACAAATAGGTCGACTCGACCGGGGTAGGACCACGCTTTCACATAATAACAGCGTAAAATAGCAGCTTAATGCTGCTGTGTTTTGTATGGTGGTTGTGAGAACCGGAGACTCTTTTAATGGAAACGAGGCATTTCGTCTCAGTTCTCAGGGCTGGCAACGCATTTGCATTTTGATTCTTAATTGAAGATAAATGTAGATGTCTATGGGTCACAGCATCCACTTAACATCAGGTGGACTGTGTGCTCGTTTATCACCCTTATTCTACAAAAAAATCAAAGTACGGTCTATAGATCACAGCCTAAGTCCTTGGACTCCTTCTCTGTGGGAGTCCGTCTGGGTAGATACTACCCTATTACATACTTCTACCTCCAAGTAGCAGTGCGTGCACTGATGTGTTCCTCTCTAAAGCGTATAGAGAGCCAGTAATTACAGACTATGAGGTACGTTTCACAAGGAGTTTTCTTCCGCGTACGACCTCTCTGTGGAATAGTTTACCACCGGTAATTTTTCCGGACCGATATGACCTGGGGACCTTCAAGAAAAGAGCTTACTCCTTTCTAAAGGGCCGGCAACGCACCTCCAATTTCCCTAGTGTTGCGGTTGATCATGGGCGGCGGTAGTCACTTAACATCAGGTGAGCCGCACGCTCGTTTGCCCCCTCTTCTATAAAAAAAATCCATCTTAGGACCCAGAGGTGACTACGTATATGAATCTTTTTTTGGTTAACCTCTCAAGCGCCATAAAAGTCCCATGCAGTCGCATGCGCCCGGCAAATCCCGAGCGGTCACATGCGACCGCACCCACCGCACTTACAACCATTAAAACTTATATTTAGAGACTACTTTTCTATGAAGAAATTTAGCATTATAAAATCTGTACAATATTCTCTATCCTGTAGTCTAAACAAATGTCAGGTTTACTTTATTACAAAAAGATTTTCTTGTATTTTGATAACAAAAAAATATATACCAAGTGATAGTCGGCAGCGTGAAAATTACAATTATTTCAATATATATTAATCGAAATTATTTACATAAAAAGATAAATTATATTCACACAAAAACTTTCATTACATTTTTATAATAAAACACTACACTATACTAAAACACTACACTATACTAAAACACTACACTATACTAAAACACTAATAAAACATTAGAAAATCCAAAAATCAACACAATAACATTCACGCGAAAATGACGTACGAAATAAACGTAAATTATAAATAAATATTCATAGGATAACAGTTTTTTTATTGCGCAAGAGGATATAGTATTTCATATTGATTATATAATGCCAAACTTCTTCATATAAAAGTAGTGTCTATATTTAAGTTTTTATGGGTTATAAATGCCGCGAGTGGGCGTGACCTCATGGGACCGCTAGGGATTTGACGGAATATGGCCGCGGTCTGATGAGACCGCTAGGGGGTTGAGAGGTTAAAGTTGTTTGCCAATGTGGAAAGGCTGCAGTAGCTTTAGCTAGTACTTACCATCAGGCAGACTGTGAATTTGTTTGTCACTCCAGTTTCATAAAATAATATGACGACATCAAATCCTTTCAATGAATTAGCGAGATGTTTATTTTGTGTTGTCACATACATATTTTAACTGAATATACTAATTCGATTACCATGACTATAATAAAATGGTAGCCTTATGTCAACGTATTTTTCCTTTGCCCGCAGAAGATGGAGTTCAAGACATCGTCTTTGACTATCATTCTATGCCAGCATTGTCAGAACTGGACGACTTTGATATTTGTTTGAAAAAACCAGATGCCGTCTATTGTATAGTAGACTTCGAACTTCTGGAAGATGAAACTCCTTTGTACCAATTCATAAAGGTATTTTTTTTCATTTTCATTTGTTCATAAAAGCCTATCAAAGGTCCATAAGTCTTTAATCGACTGCCTTTTATTGAATACATTTGATATAGTTACCATACTTGGCAGAGAAGTACTAATTAGTTTTTTTTTGAGTAGTTGTTATCAGGAAGATGCTAATTTCTATTGCACAAGGAAATCGCCTCTTACGATACACACAGGATAATATGAATTAGTTGATTCTCTTACGCTGCTTCTAGGCAGCAACAAAAAACTCATTTTCATATTTAAGCTTACGTGGTATTATGCAATAAAGCCACATTTATTTTTATGCTTTTTTTTGTGTTTGTTAAATAAATGTTTTCTATTCTAAGAAAAAATAGTATGCTATTTCATTATTTTGGTTATTGTAATAAAATACAAATATATATAATTAACACAAGTTAGGTATTTAAGATACTTTAACTACGGCACTTTTTTTCAAAATGTCAAATTTACCTGCGCGTCGCCGCACGCGGCAACCATTGATTTCGCGGCGGCGTATATGACAATATGCGGCGCGTGCCAAGGCGGCGCGACATAAAGATAACTGTATCAAAGCGAAAAAAATATACTGTCCGTAGCCATCAACAGCTGGTCAACATCCAATTGTAGAGAATATTTGTTGTGCTATAGTCCTAGCAGTTTGTTATAAAGAGCAGTACTTCACACAGTGTTCTACGCTCTCCTTACCAAGTTTTGCCAGCATGGAGACTACACACAGTTGTAATTAGGTACCTCCTCGAAAAGTATACATCCTAGCAGTGGATTGTGAACGCTGACAAAGATGAATGAAATAGTTAAGACTGCATTTAGCACACTGTACTTTGTGTTACTTAGGCCGTGCTGTCGTCGTGCTACAAGCTTAATTTACGCTATTAAAGTTTACTAACTACTTCAGTATATATAGAACAGCACATTGTTGTGTTGTTGTGTACGTTATTATAGTACTCTTATTAGTTTGTGTTGCGAATACTACATTATACCACAGATGATGTTAACACTAA
Source organism: Parnassius apollo (assembly GCA_907164705.1). Taxonomy (NCBI): domain Eukaryota; kingdom Metazoa; phylum Arthropoda; class Insecta; order Lepidoptera; family Papilionidae; genus Parnassius; species Parnassius apollo. Next base: position 8,611 of record CAJQZP010001217.1, read on the forward strand.
TATCACAATTATAAGGTTATGTAGCGCTTTAACGACAACGTAATGTTAACAAACGCATTGTCAGTTGCGTTTCCCATAACGGTGTTTGTTTTGTGCACTTATTGAATTTTTTTTCTTTCTTTTACTTAACCCTTGATATTATTAATCCTCTTTTTTTATTTTCTATTTAGTAGTAAAGTGTCGTAAGATATTGTACTTAAACTGTATTTATAAAAACACTCAACTGGCAGGTGGACACTAAAATACTTTTTTTATTTTATTTTTATTCGTTTTTTTTGTTCTTAGTTTTAGGAAATTTATTACCTTATTTTTTAATTGTATTTTACTTATTGTACGTTATATTTTTCACATATAAACATTAATAGTTATTTTGTAATGTCATTCTTAGACATTAGTAGTAATAATGAAACTGCAGTTAGTGATGATGGCAATATCCCTAGCTTACAGCCTCTCTCTGAAATACTAGCTTCACAATTTTCTGATGTTCCCAATAATTTCAACGTCGTTCACATTAATGCCCAAAGCATTCCGGCTCACTTTTCAGATATGCTGGCTACCTTTTATTCTAAGAATATTCATGCTATTCTCGTTTCTGAGTCATGGCTTAAGCCTTGTCTTCCTTCCACAAATTATTCTTTACCTGGCTTTCACCTCATAAGAAATGATCGTACTGTTGGCGGTGGTGGAGGTGTGGCAATATATCTCCGTGCGTATATTCCCTTTTCTGTTGTTGATATGTCATCTCAACCAACTCCGCTTAATGCAGGTGAACATCTTTTTATTGAGGTGAAGCTTAGTCACACGAAAATTTTGCTGGGGGTATATTACTGTCCTTCATCTCGAATTGACTTCTTCACTTCCTTCGAAAATATTTTAGAAAATGTATCCTCTTATTCGCACACGATCATTATGGGCGACTTTAATACTTGTCTGCTTAAACAAGACTCACGTTCATCCTCTCTTCGATCTATAGTAAATTCCACTAATCTCTCTATTTTACCTTTAAATTCTACTCATCACTTTCCTAATGCTACTCCGTCATTGCTCGATCTTATCTTTGTGTCCTCTTCTGAACTCGCTGTTAAGCATGGTCAGTGTTCAGCGGATGCCTTCTCTTACCACGATCTTATATTTCTCTCTTATAATGTCCGGCCACCTAAAATTAAGTCTAAGTTTCTTCTGCAACGCAGTTTTGGTGGTATGAATATACAAAATCTTTGCGAAGATGCTTCCAACATTGAGTGGTCAGCCGTTTTAAATGCAGAATCAGTTGACGATAAAGTTGCAATATTTACGACTTACCTCACCTGTCTCTATGATAAACATGCACCAGTTCGCGTAATTAAAATGAGACATCGCCCTTCACCATGGCTGACTGATGAAATAAAATCCATTTTAAATAAAAAAGCTGCAGCCAAGACAAAATATAAATGTAGGCCTACATCTATAAACTGGGAAAAATATGTCACTATTCGAAATCACTGCAATAGGGTATGTAGGGATGCTCAACGCCACTATATCCATAAATCAGTACAAATTGGTGATGCGGCTAAAGTCTGGAGTTTTCTTAGATCAATGGGGGTTGGAAAGTCTCGTAATAATGTACTCTCTAAAGATTTAAATATTGATTTACTAAATCAGTTCTTCTCATCCTCGTCCAACTTAAATGGGACTACAAAATTTAACACATTAAATTTTCTTTCATCGCTTCCAACTCCTGATCATCCATCTTTTGTCCTAAATCAATTTACTGCTTGTGATGTTAAGAAGAGTACTCTATCCATTACTTCGAATGCAATCGGCAGTGATTGTATCAGCCGTAATATGATCCTTCCGATTCTTGACATAATCATCCCAATACTTTGCCATATCCTAAACTCCTCGATTTCTAGTGGTGTTTTTCCAACAACTTGGAAAGACGCTCACATCATACCGTTGCCTAAAAAACCTAACCCTACATCTTTTTCGGAATATCGTCCTATATCTATTTTGCCATTCCTGTCCAAAGTTTTCGAACGCTTGATATATAATCAGCTCAATGCTTTCCTCCACAATCATTCCCTTCTAAATCCTCTACAATCCGGTTTTCGCCCTGGGCATAGTACTGCTACAGCCTTAGTCAATATTACGGAAGATATTAGATCTGCAATGGAAAATGGCAAGTTAACTATCCTTTCTCTGTTAGATTTTAGCAATGCCTTTAATTCAATTGATTTTGAAATTTTACTGGGTATACTTAGCTCTCTTAACATATCTCCAACAGTGATTGATTGGTTTCGAAGTTACCTGTCTGGGCGCCGGCAACGTATTCGCACTGATGACACATTTTCTTCTTGGTGTGATACCATTGCTGGCGTCCCGCAGGGTGGCGTATTATCTCCCTTACTTTTCTCAATTTTTACTAATTCTATAGCCACTAAGATTACTTCGTCCTACCACCTTTACGCAGATGATCTTCAAATATATACTCATGTTTCTCCTAGTGAAGTAGATGTAGCTATTAGCAACATAAACAGTGATCTTGAGCAAATATCAGATTGGGCAAAAACATATGGCTTGAAGATTAACCCCCTAAAGACTCAGGTAATTATCATCGGAAGTTCGTATATGATTGGAAAATCTAACATATCTCAAGCACCTCAAGTTGTTTTTAATGGAAATTTTATTCCTGTGAGTGAAAAAGTCAAGGACTTGGGAATTTATATTGACAGTAACCTATCATGGGGTCCTCAAATACAGGAGGTTAGTCGTAAACTCTTTGCAGCTGCCCGATCGTTGAACAGATTAAGGAATTTTCTACCTACTGCCACTAAAATTGCGCTTGCTCAATCTCTTCTTCTCCCAATTGTGGACTATGCAGATGTCAGCTATCTCGATCTCAATGAGAAGCAACTTGATAAACTTGAGCGTCTTCAAAACTTTTGTATAAGATTCATATTTGGTTTGCGCAAATATGATCACGTATCTTGTTTTCGTAATAAGCTCAAGTGGCTTCCTATCCGTCTTCGCCGGAATGCTCATATTCTGTCACTTCTTTACAATGTTCTCTTTAATCCTTCCTATCCTTCTTATCTTAAGGATCGTTTTGAATTCCTTCACTATTCCCATTCGAAAGTTTTGAGATCATCAGAGAATTTTACATTAAAAATGCCTGCCCATAATAGCAAATTTATGGACAAGTCATTTAGTATCCAAGCAGTCCGTCTATGGAATGCCCTACCTCTGTCAGTGAGACGCGCCCAGTCTTTACCTGTTTTTCAGAAACTTGTACAAAGTCACTATCTTAATCTTTGAGTTCGTGCCATTTATATATGTAGTATACATTTGTATTTTTTTTGTATTTATTTGTTGTTTATTTCTAATTATATTATATAAAATAAGGATATTTTTATAAATATTGTTTCTGCATCACCAAACCACACAATTTACTATTTTTTGCGATCCTGTCCATCCAAAGGTTGTCTGGAAGAAATCGCTTTTAGCGATAAGACCGCCCATTGTGACACTATTTTTTTTCTTCTTCTTTCGTTTATGTATTGATTTGGTGTACAATAAAGAATTATCTATCTATCTATCTATCTATCTATCACCGTACAATTACTTGAGGCTAAATATCTTACTATTGGGTGATCTCAATATTCCATATAAAAATACAGAATTAGGGGAAAGCTCGGGGGTACTTGCCGTGATTTTCACACAACGGACACAGCATCAATTTATGAATATGTAGACTGTGTTTTAACTCATACTTGGCTATAAAGTAAGCCGAGGTAGCTCGGGGGCATCGGGGGCTTAGCGATCTCTGGAAATTTCACAGAAGGCGAGTAACCCCCGCGGTTCGGTCCCTGTCGACAACAATGAAATTGTAAAGGAGGAGGAGGCCTATGCCCTACACAGTAGGCTGTAACTTTTAATTTACAGGGTATTAAATCGATAACGGATGGGCAGATAGATTTTCGAGTGGCAGCTTCATACAACTAAGTGAAGTGTAGAGTGACCTAGAAAGTCGATGGATGCATTTGGCTCTTGATCGTGTTTTTTTTGAATTCCTTGGAGAAGGTTATGTTCAGAAATGGACTTGTGAATGGCTGTAACGATGATGAAAAAATTTAGGATTTTTTTTAAACTTTAATCCATATCGTCGTGAGTGTTGCAGCGGGCAGCAGAGCGAAACAAACCATGAGATAGGCAGCAGCCACTTCTAATAACAACTAAAATGTAATATACTGCAGTTGACAGCTTAACTAGCGAGTAGACTAACTAGAAAAGATCTACATGGCAATCTATGGTGAGTTCTATGTTCAGCATAAGACTTTCGATAGGTTGTATGAAAGAATCAATGTGGAAAGTGTGGCAACATTCATTGGAGCAGTGTGCGGTGGATTAGATACTCCAAAATCCTCTATAAAATGAGAGGAGGCATGTGCCCAGCAGTAAGACGTACATAAGATGTAACTTTAACTTTCTTAACTTTATTTTTTTTACCACTCATCCTACTTATCGTACAGTCCTATTCCTCGTGGTATCGTACCAAGAACGCTGGCTACGTTTATTTGCTCAAGGGCTAAGTATAGCCATTATATAGAAAATAACAAACCCTCTTATCACCAATTACCGAAGCTTAGAAATGATTGTTTTATTAATTTCTAGAACTTCTCATCGTTACCATATAAAAACTACAAGCATAGTAAGTTACATCGGGGTGTATGCGGATCCCAAAAATGCGGTCTAAATCTGACACACGTGAACGCTTCAGACATCACTGTAGCTGCTCTGAGAGAGTGCTTTAATGCTACGATACATCAAGGATACGGATTGCAGGTAATCCTTTTTCATTTTTTGCCTTTTGTCTCCTTTAAATAAAAACAAAACAAAAATACCTTTACTTGGCACACATAAAATAAAAACAATTTTATAATTATGGTTACTATTTTTTACCATGTGGTATAAGCATGCAACAGATATATTGTTGTTGTAGCAAGAATGGGTTGGTTAGACCGGGGCAGAACAACAGAACGCCAGCCTGAAATAGCAGCTCAATGTTGTTGTGTTTCGTACGGTGAGCGCCGAGAAACGGAGACCCTTTTACTGGAAATAGGACAAACCATCTTGGTCCTTGGGGGTGGCAACGCATCTGCATTTTGATTGTCACCTTGGATAAATGTAGATGTCTATCACTTGCCGTCAGGTGGACTGTGTTTGTTTGTCATCCTTATTCTATAAAAAAAAACTATTTAGACTCGTTAAGAACGTTATCCATACACTTTCTCTTCTATTGTGGAGGTAGGTTACATACATAAATTGCATAAGGACAAACATCAAGACCCGTAATAATTAATTGTGAGTCATACAAACATTTACTCCGTGCAGGATTCAAACTCGCGGCCCTCGGCGCTGCAACACAATATAACTGAAGTAAAATTTGACTTTATTATAATTAAAGTTCTAAAAAAATTTAAAAATTACTCCAAAACTAAAAAAAAATTTCAACGTCATCTTCTGGAGTCAGGCCGTATTTGTGACTTTCCTTGGAGGAGGCCTATATTCAGCTGTAGACTTATAAAATGTTTTATTGATAATGATTATGAAAATAGTGACATGTTCAGCATTGGAAGATGCTCATAACTTGGCATATCTTTAATATATCGCCAATTTAGATATTGATATATTTCCGTCAGTATTCTAGGGACTTCGCTGACAACTCTGCTGCTAATAAGATTATAATAATGACTACTTATGTTTACGCAAGCATTACACATTTAAATAAAACTAGATTTTACAGGTTATATCACATATATTAACTTATTTTACATTCCCGACGCATCAAGCACTTTACAGCACAGTTGTAAGACGTCCCAATGTCATAGTTAACTGCTACCTCCAGATTAAAATATTAATTTTCGTATAGATCTACGCAGTATGAACTTACAATATCTTAAAGCTTGCAGTAGTATGCTTAGTTTGGAATATGATTTTATTAATTATAGGAGCCCAAGCAGATGGTAGCACCCAGCCATCTTCTCTACCTAGCTAGTTTTATTTAAACTGGCTAGTTTTATTAAAAAAGATTATAATATTTTCGACTCTTTACCTAACTATCCCAAAAAGAAGGTAATTGTATGTATGTATGACTATATCTTAGGCACGCTCTATAATCTAAACGGCTTGATACATTTTTACATATAATGAGAGAGATTCGCCTTAGTTTTGAAAATGACAGTGACATTTATAATATTTAAATTTTTCTCTTTTCCGTAACATTATTTTACGAAATTGCTTATTTTTATTACTTTTTATACTGAAGGATAGGGATTATTCTTTAAGGCTGAAGGGACTATTCTTTAAGGCTACACACAAAGAACAATCACGCAAATTCGGATTTAATTTTAGCTAAAAACAAGTAATCTAAAGATAAGTAATTCATTATAATTTTTAGAGCACATTTTTATTTCGTCAATCGAATGCGGAGTTTAGAGAGTAAAAACTAAGCAACTTTGAAAAAAAAAACTACTTTTGCGAATTTTATCACGTTTAATTTACTTAATTTTAATCATCGACGTTTCGGGTGCTTTTCAGCACCCATGGTTGTTAGACGCGATAAAATCCATAAAAGTAGTTTTATTCAATGGTATTCAATAAAACTACTTTATCGACAAGTTTACGACAAGAACAAGAGTTTTATTAAAAGTATTCGCGAAAATATAAGAAACCATTAACTAAGGAATTAATTATTAATATTTAAAGAAATCACACTCTTTCGCTCTTATAAAATATGTATATTAGAGCTTTAGACTGTCAGTTAACTACGATCTAAGCAGCCATAAAAACATGAAAATATGTATACGTAAAGCTAAAGCATAGATAAATAAACATAAATAAAGTAATGAATTTATATTACTACAAATAACTTAAATAATATACTCTATACCTGATAAAATTTTTAAATAATACATAATTCTAAGCAGATTTACATACTAACATAACGTAAAGTATATAAAAGGATTCATTGTTTTATTTTAGGTTGATTCCTTATCAGTGCGTTACTGCAAGACTCAAGACGATCGCTTACCAATTGATGCTTTAGATTACGTTATAGGAGCCATCTTATTGATTGTGCTGTTTGTCAATTTGGGATGCTCGGCCTATCACTTCTTTTGGCCAGCGGAAAAAGGACAAGGTATTTATGATTTATAAACCTATTTTTATAGAATCAGGCTGACAAATGAGCATCCTGTCTGCCTGATGGTAAATCGATGTTGTGATCTATCCTCTAAATGCAGACGCGTTGTCACCCCTGAGGACTAAAGAGGACGGACGGACTGACGGAGGAAGGACTGGAATATCTACTTACTATAAAAACGTGTCTCTGGTTCCCATATTCCGTGCAAGCGTGGTCCTGCCCCGTTCAAACCGACCCATCTGTGCTACAGGCATAATGTCGCTGCAACGTGGTTCTGCCAAGTTTTGTTTCAATTTAATCGTTAAAATCAAACAGAATGTAGAATAATTCGTACGCAGGCCATTGCTCTAACATTAGTGCAAGAAATTTTTCATCAAAAATGGCAGCGAGACTCAATGTAGACTAGCCATTTACAAAACACCATTATAATGCCTATGGTGATTGATGTATGCGCGAACAAAGGTGCACTCTGAACACTCTCAATCTCATAGACTGATGTGACGGTAGTCGCGTTTGTGAATACTAGATGTGTGTGTGTGTGTGTGTGTGTGTGTGCATGTGTGTGTGTGTTGTGTGTGTGTGTGTGTGTGAGTGAGTGCGTGCGTGTGTGAGTGTGCATGCGTGTGTCTTTGTGTGTGTGTGTGTGTGTGTGTGTGTGTGTGTGTGTGTGTGTGTGTGTGTGTAGAGAGAGAGAGAGAGAGAGAGCGTGTGTATGTGAGTGTGTGTGTGTGTGTCAGAGAGAGAGAGAGAGCGTGCGTATGTGAGTATGTGTGTGAGTGTTTGGGGGTGTGTCTGTATGTGTGTGGCGTTGTCATCGCGCCCGCCCGCGTAAAACCAACCAAAGCCAAAATTACACTATTGAAGTTTGCTAAACGTCAAGTAATAAACAGATATTTTTAATTTTAAATAAAACTTTAAGACTTTTCTTTTATTCGTAATATTGTTTAATGTGGATTGTATTGTAGGTAACAAATTCATGTTAGCATTTTGCGTTCAAAAGAACTGGAAAGCTCTCAAATATGGAGGCAGTGCCGACGGTGGGATCTTCAAGTGCTTCCAGGCATTGAGGTATGAAACTAAGTTTTACGGATTTTTTAATGTCTTACACAACCCGTACCGGCTGGCGAGATGTAGGGTGACCCCCACTAGATGGAGTGACGACCTTATAAGACATGCAGGAAGTCGATGGATGCAGGTGGCTTAGGACCGTGCTTTGTAGCATACCTTGGGGGAGGCCTATGTTCAGCAGTGGACTTGTGAAGGGCTGTAATGATGATGATGATACTCGTAATACAACTCGTTTGCAATAGCACTAATGGAGGACTGAAGTTTTTGACGTCCTCTTGACATTGCTAATCTAGACTACCTTTAGATCACGAAATCGAATTTGATAGCTCACATATTCCTTTAAAATGACACAAATTCCCATCAATGACGATATGTGATGATGTTGAAATTAATAGAAAATGACTAGGTTCATTACATTTACATTACCTTACATTACAGTACATTCGACTGAATATGCTGTAATAAATAAAATTAAATCTAGAACTAATCGTATTTCTCCACAGATTCTTAATTTATTCTGCATAAATCGGAATAACATAAATTCGAATTTATTAGACTTTTTTTAAATTAGGATTACAAACGAGCTCACCTGGTGGTAAATTGATTATGTGGCCTATAGACATCCACATCAATCATCGATTAAGAATACAAATGGGGGTGCGTTGTTATCCTTGACTACGGACTAAGATAGCATGTCTCGTTATAAGTAAAAAGGCTTAACAGTTCTCTACAGTCACCTTATGAAACACAACTAGCTGGTGTCTTAGCGTATCCTCTTGTCACTCAGGCTATTTTGTTATTGTGCAGCTACGTATAACTAGCATAGCTAGCATACCATTTAAAAATATACATACAGGTTTCCTTATGATGTTTTCCTCCACCACCGGGCACGTGTCATATCAGCACTTAAAATTTCAACAACTTCATCAGCGCCTACAAGGATCGAACCCATATTTTTTTATAGGATAGGGTGACAAACGAGCACACAGTCCACCTGATGGTAAGTGGTTTCTATAGCCCATAGACATCTATCTACATCTATCCTCGATTGCAAATCAAAATGCAGATGCGTTGTCACCCGTAAGGACAAAGATGGAGTGCGCCGTATCAAGTAAAAAGGATCTCCGGTTCTTTACACTCACCATATGAAACACAGCAGCATTAAGCTACTATTTCACGCTGGTATTCTGTGAGAGCTTGGTCCTTCCCCAGTCAAGTCGAACCGAGTCGTGCTACAACTAAACTACTAATATAACTGCAGCATGGCTCTACCACGTATAAAATTTTTGTTTTCCATTTTACTCCACTTTTGTGCAGCTATGTATAACTAGCATAGCTAGCATACCATAAAAAATATACATACAGGTTTTCTTACGATGTTTTTCTTAACCGCCGAGCCCGTGTTATATCAGCACTTACTTACGATCAACAACTTCACCAGCGCCTGCAGGGATCGAGCCCAGGTTGTCCCCGTACCGTTAAATTAACAACGAGCGCTTAGTCCTTGACCTACCACGTCTGCGATCGTTATGGATATCTTTATAAGGTGTCTGTCTGTTAAGCTGACAATAAAGTATTTTAGTACGGCACGTAAAGTTATGCCCGTTTCATAACATAATAACCAGCATTGTAAAGCGCTATCAAACCATAATATAAAATGGGTCTCTAAAATGAATTACTTAGTAAGTGCAGGAATATGAGAGTAATAAAGCATTTCATAAAATTATTATTTTATCGGATTAGTATAATATGTCTTTCTTTTTTGATACCCTTTTTAAATTATACAAGTCTTTCGTCTGTTCGACCTGAAACGTAAAATGACAGAGTGTAGTGGCGGTGTAAGAATATCTACTACCCCATATCGTCCCGTGGGTGTCGTAGGAGGCGACAGAAGGAAACTGAAACGGAAGATGGGCAGCATCTTCCTGATAACAATTCAAAATTATTAAAAAAAAACTGCGTTTGCCAACCCGCCTCCCAAGCATGCAACAATGGCAAATCCACCTATAAAGCAATCTGTAGGGAGGCCTATATTCAGCAGTGGATTTGTATAGGCTGTAGTGGATGGATCACAGAATACTACAATACACAATAGAATGGCTGTCAACCTTATTTTGTAAGACGATAGGCGTCGCCGGGAGTACACATACAAGCAATTACGTCGTATTATCAGTTAATCACTACTACAAATCTGATTCGCTGTGTTGACAGATGGATTTTAATACATATTTATTTGTGAATAACGTGCAATTTGAAACGTTTCTAAATAATTTGCATGCAAAATTTGGAAACGATTGTAACGTCAAAACACATCTCGTTTTGACATTTATAGGTGCGAATTGACGTGTTAGTGGTATTTTGGTGGCTACACGGCCTCCGCTCCCCCGTTCTATTATGTATGTATTATAATATTCTATGTGATGGATGAATGAATGTTTCAGTATTTCAAGAAAAGACTGGTGACAAGGCATATTATCTTAGAACATATACGTAGGTCTATTGGCGTACATTTAGGGATTGACTTATAATTCTCGTTGATCTAGTGATACTAAGCGTGACTGATGGTCATGTGGTCCTGGGTTTGAATCTCTGTTCGGGCGAAAAATCAGTTATTGGGTTTGTCTGTCAATAAATTTTCAGTATAGATTCTGTACGTGGTAGAGCCATACTGCAGTTATATTAGTAGTATAGTTGTAGCACGAATGGGTCGGCTCGACCGGGGAAGGACCAAGCGCTCACAGAATTTTGTTCATGAGCAGCGGTAGTCAATTAACATCTGGTGAACGATATGCTCGTTTGCTCCCCTCTTCTATATAAAAAATAGCGGCGTAATATAGTAGCTTAATGCTGCTGTGTTCCATATGGTGGGTGTAGAGAACCGGAGACCCTTTTCACTGGAAACGATCTTAGTCCCCACGGGTGACAGCGCATCTGTATTTTGATTCGTTATCGAGGATAGATGTAGATGTCTGTAGGCCACAGCAACCACTTACTGTGTGCTTATTTGTCACCAACCCTATCTTATAAGAAAGTAGCATCCCGAAATAATAAATTGGCAGAAATTCACCCCCGTGCCCCTTAAAGCACATAAAGACGTTGCTACTATTTAAAACTTAATTTACAATAAACTAGAGACTAATAGATAGAACTGGAGAAGTGGCAAAAATGTTCTTAGTATTTATTATAATGATTTCGTTTTGTGCAGATTCTATACAATGGTCATGATCCTTGGGCTACATTCAATGATCTTTATTGGTTACGGATACACCGCCAATCCTGAATTCATTGAAAAGGTAAGTGCGAATTTCTAAAGTTAAAACTTTATTATAACTTTTTATTGTGGTATCACTTTGTACCTAGCAATCAAACTCGGTAGGTACAGCTTACTTACGGATTTCTACCACCAACCAGCAGTGTACTTCTGTGGTTAGTTCTGAAGCGTATAGAGCTAGTATAATAACAGTCTGTGAGGTATTCCGTCTTAGTCCTCAAAGTTGACAACACACCGGTAACCTTTTTTTTAAATTGATCACAATTATCCATGGGCTGCTAAAGCTACTTATCATATGAATATGTACACTTACATGTTTTTGTTTTTCTTTAAGAGAGATAGCTATCACGGCTTTAAACAATCTGAATTTGCCTAAATAATAAAACTACTCATAGAAAAGTTAAGAAAAAGTAAAGATGCTTTATTATAAAAAAAAAAAAAAAAAAAAAAAATATATATATATATATATATATAGCTTTGCCCAAAGATGGCAGTGGGTCAATTAAGGGCAGAGAATTATGTGTCATGCTGCTCTAAAGCGCGTTAAAAGTCCGCTATATTTTTTTAATTTTTCATGATCACAAGTTTACCTACCTCTATTATCTTCACGGTGAATAGGTGGCAAATCTACATTTAAAATTGCAATCAAATATTTTGTTGCTACCGGCGTAAATTAAAGCCGGATTGCTCGCATACTGTGTAAAAGCGAGGCTCACATTTGGATGTTGGATGTTGAGATCTCATATCATCATTATATTTGGAAATTACTTTAGGATTCACAAATGGAAATGAAATTGCCTTTATTCGATAACTCGCACATAATGCTGATTTTATCGTATATAAAGACTCGTCCCTAACATTTAAACCAAACTTACTTACCATTAGGAACCCAACATATGCAGTTACATAATCAGTGCCTTTTGATTTGATGGACCACATCTGTGCCGTCATTTTACTTTTTAGTGCGAAAATATGCGAGTATTATAAATATAAATAATATTTTATTACGTGTTTAAACTACGCCCACGCTCGCAAATAACACCAGTGTGAAATAACATCATCATGCAGTTGCGTTTTGTATGTTGAGTGTGAAGAACCGGAGACCCATTTTACTGGAAACTAATCATTCCACCTTAGACTTCAAGGATGACAACGCATCTGCATTTGGATTATTAGTCGAAGATACATGTGGATGTTTATGGGCCCCAGTATCCACTTACCATAAGGAAGACTGTGTGCTGGTTTGTCACCATTATTCTACTAAAAATACACTCAAAGTGACCAAGTGTTAAGCTGCGGTGATGTGAATCGCGAACTTGCTTCCCGCATGAACGAATGTAGCTGATAAATAATTTTTCCAGACTACCCACCACGATAAAGTGTAACATTGTCTAAAAATAAATAAATATTTATTTAATTTCAGCTATTTAAATAAGTATAAAAGAACATTGCCACTGAATAAAAGAGACAAAACGAGCCTCACTCTTTTGGGATTCCGTTCATATTCTGACCAATTAACTTTTTTTAAAAGTATGTTTATTCTGTTTCTCAATGGTGATAGAACAAAAACCTAAAAAAGAATGTCCGTTTGGTTTGGTCACCGCTTACATTATTTACTTCAGTATTTTTTGTTTAAATATGCTATTTGTTTCGTAATATAGAGAAATTATTTCCTCACTAATTTCGTTTTCGAGATAGATCTCATAACAAAAAAGATCCTTAAATTACAACATTGATACACCTCATTTCTTTATTTTTGGAGATAAAACAATTATTTGTTCTCCACTCAATGGATTTCAGACAATTTTTTGAACCCTAAACACTATAAAAGTATTATTTTTCTATAAGAACTACGGTTTCCATTTCTTTTCTAATATAATGATTAATTTAACAGAATCTGTCCATAGAGACCGAGTATATGTACCCCTCTAATAGATAACGAAAACGTTGGATTTAATTTCGTAATTAACCTAATGGTTTAGTGTGAAGAGTGCAAATTCTGTGTCATCTTCCGAAATGTGTGCATGTATGTATGCTGACTTTCAAAAATAGGCCTTTTACAAAATCTTCCAAATATAAAGTAAGAAAGTAGAGTAAATGCGCTATAAAATGATCGTAAAACTAATTCGAGATTGTAACCGACATTATCTATGAAGGTTGAAGGTAGTACAAAAGTAGTAGCTCAGGGAATTAGCGCACACCGTGAAAAACAAAGCACGCGAACAACCGATGTTTGATCCTCTCCGATGCTATTGAAGTCGGTAATTGAATTCCGAATCTCTGCAGTGTATCGTCAATCAAGAGAGGGAAACCTACTTGACTGAGTAATAAAAAATATTTCGAAGACGTGATTTCCGCCAACATGCACTGATGCAGCGCGTCGGAATAATTGTACCATTACCATCTCAATAACTAGAGGAGGTGTATGTGTGTTAAAGCTTTAACTTGAGTAAAATCTTAATATTTTAAAAGCCTGGTAAACCCATCCATATACAATTCACTAGGGATCGTATACACAATAAACTATATACTTAATACTGTCTCAATGGAACCTATATAGTTATTATTCCAACGACCTAAATTTTAATAACGAATTAAACCAAGTAGGCCCGATGATACAAAGTACTAGGTGAGTGTAGTAACATCACACAACACACATTGGTCGGCAATACGCAAGAGTGCGTCGGCATCCTGTTGGAATTACCGGTTAGAACGCAATCTGAATGAACGGAAATTGATGTAAGTAATAGTAATAGTTTTACAACGAAAATGGGAGTAGTTAAAAAGAAAATGTTATTAGTGAAAACCGAAAAAGGTGAGTACCAGTGGCCGGAGGCCCAAATCCGACCCCCCCCTTCCACCATCAACAAGGTAGCGGAGTTAAATGATGATAGACTACCCCAGGAGGGTACCAGCACCGCAGGAGAATCTCTCGCTGAGCATCCACGATCATGTTTCTCCACTTCTGAGCGTGGGGGCTCAGGCTGCCCCGCATATTTTGGGGGGGGGGGGGGGCAAAATTCCGCTCAAGACTACAACTGCTCGGGGTAAACGGAGCAACAAAACCACGGCGACCCCTGCCACGCTGTCCGTGAATTTCTGCAATATCAGGGGACTTCACTCTAACCTAAACGCCGTCCACTACCATCTCGAAACGTGCCGTAGGCCGTCTCTGCTCTTTCTGACCGAGACGCAGGTGTCCTCTCCGGCTGATGTCTCGTATCTCTCCTGCCCGGGGTACAAACTGGAACACTCCTTTGTGCCTCGGGCTGGAGTTTGCGTTTACGTCAGAGAGGACATCTGTTCTCGACGCCTCGGCAGACTTGAAGGTTCGGACCTGTCCATCCTTTGGCTACGCGTAGACAGCGACGACCATACGCGCGTCTACGGGTGCCTCTATAGGTCCCATAGCGGTAATGCCGAAACAGACCGACTCTTCGACCACGTCCAAATGGCTACAGATTCGTTGCTACAGCAGATCCCCTTCGCAGAGATCGTGATCCTCGGCGACTTTAATGCCCATCACGCCGAATGGCTTAGTTCACGTTTAACCGATCATGCGGGGAGATCTGTTCATGATTTTGCCTTGGCATATGGTCTGACACAACTGGTTACTTCGCCTACGCGGATTCCAGATGTGGAGGATCATGCACCTTCCCTGTTGGACCTTCTGCTGACCTCTCACCCGGACGGATATCAGATTTCCCTTGACGCCCCTTTAGGCTCCTCGGACCATTGTCTTGTTCGGAGTGTGGTGCCACTCACGCTGAAATTGTAATTGCAATCTGCAGGCTGCCGCCGTGTTTGGCACTATAGGTCAGCCGATTGAGATGGGATACGGTCTTTCTTTGCATCCTACCCTTGGGGGTTTGCTTCTCGCCGGAAGATCCCAACGTTGTTGCGGATTCTGTCACTGATGTGGTACTTCAGGGTATGGAACTTTTTATTCCTTCCTCTGTGGTGCCCATTGGAGGCAAATCTCAGCCATGGTTTGGTCGCTCCTGTAAAATAGCATAATGCTATAAGCAGGAGTGCTACCAAGCCTGGGCTGACGCATCAACGTCCTGGGATGTAAACACCAGCGCTCTAAAAAAGAAGTATAATTCCGCCTCTAGGTCCTTCAAAAGAGTCATTGCCAAGGCAAAGTCAGAGCACACAGGCAGAATTGGCGAGAGACTGGTCCGCCTTCCTTCTGGAACCTGTGCATTCTGGTCTCTCGCCAATGCTGTCTAGGGGAATTTCTGTCAGCCATCTTTTCCATCTCTGCACAGGGAGGACGACTCACTGGCCCATACCGCAAAGGAGAAAGCCGATCTTCTAGGCTCTTTCTTTGCGTCCAACTCGACTCTCGATGACGGGGGGAGTACGCCGCCGAACATCCCGCGGTGTGAGTGCTCCATGCCGGAAGTGCAGTTCAAACAGCGCTCGGTTCGCAAAGCACTCCTCTCCCTGGACATCCACAAGTCGAGTGGGCCTGACGGAATCCCCCCAATTGTGCTGAGGACGTGTGCTCCAGAGTTGGCACCGGTTTTAACGCGTCTTTTCAGGTACTCCTACTCCCTAGGCGTAGTCCCAAAATCATGGAAGACGGCTTTCGTCCACCCGATCCCTAAAAAAGGCGACCGCTCAGACCCGTCCAACTACCTGCCTATCGCCATCACCTCCTTGTTCTCCAAAACAATGGAGTCCATTGTAAACTGCCAGCTCATGAGGTACCTTGAGAATCACCGGTCGGTCAGCTGGTGATCTTCTGGTCTACCTAACTCACAGATGGGCGGAGGCAGTAGAGTCCAAGGGGGAGGCATTGGCCGTTAGTTTGGACATTGCGAAGGCCTTCGATCGGGTTTGGCACAAAGCGCTTCTTTAGAAGCTCCCTTCCTATGGGCTTTCCGAGAAATTGTGCGATTGGATCACCAGCTTTCTTGCAGATCGGGGCATCAAGGTCGTTGTAGACGGTGCAAGATCCGATTGCAAGCCTATTAATGCTGGTGTTCCACAAGGCTGCGTGCTATCGCCAACGCTGTTTCTTCTGCATGTCAATGATATGTTGCAAACCCGTAACATTCATTGCTATGCAGATGACAGCACTGGTGATGCTCTTTACAACGTCCGAGCCAATATTTCTCGGGAAAACGTCTCCGAGTGCTGGGACAAACTTGTGTCTGAAGTCGAGTCTTTGCTGAACAGAGTCTCGGATTGGGGGCGACTAAATCTAGTCCAGTTTAACCCCCAGAAGACAAAAGTTTGCGCGTTAACCGCTTAAAAGAACCCCTTTGTCGTATCTCCTCAGTTTCAAGGCACTCCCCTTGTTGCCTCAGCCAGTATCGGAATCCTCGGCGTCGACATATCGAGTGACGTGCAGTTTCGTGGTCACTTGGAAGGTAAGGCCAAATTGGCCTCTAAAAAAGCTTGGCGTGCTCAGCAGAGCGGGACAGTATTTCATGCCGGCACACCGCCTGCAACTTTACAAGGCGCAGGTTCGGCCGCACACGGAATACTGTTCCCATCTCTGGGCTGGGGCTCCCCAGTACCAGCTCCTTCCACTTGACCGCATCCAGCGCGGAGCGGCTCGAATCTTCGACGACCGAGTGTTTTCCGATCGGCTCGATTCACTGGCACTGCGAAGAGATGTTGCATCTCTTTGCATTTTCTTTCGCATATACCATGGAGAGTGCTCTGAGGAATTGTTCGGATTAATCCCAGCCGCCAAATTTCGTGAACGCACTACGCGGCAAACGTCGCGATACCATCCAAATCATCTGGATGCTTGGCGGTCCACCACTGTACGTTTCAAGAGGAGTTTTCTTCCACGTACAACCTCTCTGTGGAATAGTTTACCACCAGCGATTTTTCCGGACCGATACGACCTGGGGACCTTCAAGAAAAGAGCGTACTCCTTTCTAAAGGGCCGGCAACGCACCTGCAATTCACCTGGTGTTGCGGTTGATCATGGGCGGCGGTAGTCACTTAACATCAGGTGAGCCGCATGCTCGTTTGCCCCCTCTTCTATAAAAAAAGCTTACATAAATATCCTCTCTAATCCTATAAAAAAATATTTCGAAGACATATGAAGTCCGACAACACGCAATGGGGCAGCGCGGTGGGTATTTCTTGCCCTAAAACTCCTCAAATGTGAGAGGAGTCTGTGCCCAGCAGTGGGACGTATAAAGGCTGTAACCCTAACTTTAACATTAACTTTAACTTACACTCCTATGAGGCATGGGCATCATACCTACATTTAGTGGTAGACTTTTTACACACTGTAATAAATGAATAAAAGATTATCTATGACCTTATTACGTTACACAGTTCAGTTACCCGTAACCATGTGTCCAGCAAAACAGAAACGTCTGGAATATAAAATAGTTAAGAAAAATGCGATAAAATTCGAAAAAAAAAAATTTTCTTCGCGAGAATATAAAAAACTTTCACAACAGATTCATACAAATCCCAAAAATACTATAAAATATCTCACTTCTACTAACTCAATATAATATGCTATTTTAAAAATAAATGATACTGTTTTGAAGATAAAATACTTCAAAAATCATCATTGGCCAATTACACGCGTGCGTTGTTCATGTGTACTATAATTATTTAATTTGCTGTATTTTATTTCAATTTACGTAACGTTAACTAATGGTATATGATGACCTTTATTTTATGAACACAATTAGTGTTCGTACGTAAACCGCAACATCATAACAAGTTATTTGAAATCTATTTTTAAATTCCCGCTATGAAAATAAACGATTTTCAAAAAACCCGGAAGTAATTTGTTTCACCCCGGTTTTCGAAAATAGAGTACTCATCACATCTGCACGTTTTGAGATCCTAGAAAGCTGTTCTATTTCTACAATGGTGTCACTATTTTTGTGTATACGTACGTGTGTGCAAAACGGTGAGCTGAAGTTAAGGAAATTTCAAGTAGGGCAACGGAACCGAAGGGGCCAGCAGCTGGCCGACTTTATGAAGAAAGAGGGACTCTTTATGATCAACTCTTTCTTCCAGAAGCGGCTCTACAGGAAGTGGACCTGGTCGAGCCCAGACGGTTCGACAAAAAATGAGATTGACTTCATTATGACGACCAGACGCCAACCGTTTAGTGATGTTTCAGTGATCGCATGGGTGAAAACTGGCAGCGATCACCGAATGGTTAAAGGCACACTGAACCTAAACCTTAAGTTGGAGAGGTCTCGTCTAATGAAGTCAACGCTCCGTCCCCCTCATGTTCTAATCCAGAATCCCGAAACCTTTCAGCTCGAGTTACGTAACCGCTTTCAGTGCCTAAAAGATTGCAATGAAGTGGACGATATGAATGACAAGCTCGTGGAAACTGTTAATGCGGTCGGAGCTAAGTTCTGAAAAACCCGCCACAGGAGAACACAAAAACTCTCCGATCACACTCTTAATCTCATGGCTGTTAGACGGGAGATGAAGTTGCAGTCGTCAACAGATTTGACAGCGTACAGGCAACTGAACAGGTAGATCTCCAAATACGTGCGGCGAGACTTACGCAACTTTAATACTGCTCGTATTAAAGAAGCGATCGAGTGGAACCAGGGATCCAAAGTCTTTGCCAGAGATCTGTCTGCCAGAAAGAGCCAACTGTCAAAGCTGAAGACTGAATATGGCAGCATCGTTTCCGGGACACCTGAGATTTTGAGTGAGATTGAGAGGTTCTATGGGCAGCTGTACACATCATCTTTGGAGCCACATGCAAGTGTGAGTAACGATCCAAGAGCAAGTCTTATCCGACACTATTCCGATGATATTCCGGACGTCAGTCTGAGCGTGATTAGACTGGCTCTCCAGCACCTTAAAAACGGCAGGGCCCTAGGCGAGGATGGAATTACAGCGGAGCTTCTGAAAGAGGGTGGAACACCGGTACTTGAAGTCCTTCAGAAGCTCTTCAGTTCCGTCCTCCATGGTGGCACTACTCCAGAGGCGTGAAGCAGATGTGCGGTGGTCTTGTTCTTTAAGAAATGCGACAATGCTCTCTTGAAGAACTACAGACCGATTTCCCTTCTGAGCCGCGTCTACGTGCTGTTTTCGAAAGTCATTACGAATCGTCTCGCACGCGGACTCGACGACTTCCAGCCTCCCGAAAAAGCCGGTTTCTGAAAAGGCTTCAGTACCATAGACCACATACATACCATGCGGCAGATTGTACAGAAGACCGAAGAGTATAATCTGCCACTTTGCCTGGCGTATGTGGACTATGAGAAAGCCTTTGATGCCGTCGAAATTTGGGCGGTACTATAGTCCCTTCAGCTGTGCCAAGTTGACTGTCGGTATATCGAAGTGCTGAAATGTTTGTACAGTAGGGCTACGATGGCTATCCGAGTACAGAACCAGAGATCGAAACCTAGTCAACTGCAGAGAGGTGTAAGACAGGGTGACGTTATATCCCCGAAACTCTTCACAGCTGCGTTGGAAGACGTTTTCAAGCTTCTGGACTGGAAAGGATACGGTATTAACATCAATGGCGAGTACATCACTCACCTTCGATTTGCCAATGATATAGTCCTTATGGCAGAATCGCTGGGGGACCTTAGCATTATGCTCCATGACCTCAATTGTGTCTCCCAACGGATAGGACTTAAGATGAACATGGACAAAACAAAGATCATGTTTAATATCCATGTCACACCTATGCCGGTAGTTGTTGGGAGCACCATGCTCGAAGTTGTTGACAAGTAACTTTACCTAGGACAAACAGTCCGACTAGGTAAGTCCAACTTATACCGAGAGGTCAATCGACGGATTCAACTCGGCTGGGCAGCGTTAGGGAAATTACGACACATCTTCTCGTCAGGTATACCTCAATCTCTGAAAACTAAAGTGTACAATCAGTGTGTGTTGCCAGTGATGACTTACGGATCTGAGACGTGGTCCTTTACTGCTGGCCGTATAAGGACGCTCAAGGTCGCTCAGCGAGCTATGGAGAGGGCTATGCTCGGAGTTTCTCCGCGTGATAAACTCAGAAATGAGGATATCCGCAGTAAAACCAGAGTGACCGACATAGCCCAACGGATTAGCAAGCTGAAGTGGCAATGGGCCGGCCATATAGCTCGAAGAACCGATAACCGATGGGGAAGAAAGGTTCTCGAATGGCAGCCTTGTACCGGTAGGCGTAGTATAGGGCGATTCCACACTAGATGGAGTGACGACCTGGTAAGACATGCAGGAAGTCTGTAGTGTTATGCTACTTACATATCATTTTACACTATTTTAAATTTATTTTTCCATTCTGTTTTTGATTTTCTGCATTCACCCAAAACTGGATATTTTGCATCACCTTTATTTCCATAGGATCCTGTAACGTTTTTAAACCATAAGAACACAATAACAAATCATTTTCACTTCGTATTTTCACGCTATCAGCACATTTTAAATCGGTGTCGATGGAGCCTACCTTTTTTCGATCTTTTATTTAGTTCTCCGTAACTCTGCAATTTCGGGCTTCGTGCGCGCTGTTGCGCTACCTTTTTTCCTATATCAATAATATCTCATTTTTCACTTAAATCTTGCCGTTTCTCTATTACGAGCCTAAAACCAAAATTTGACATGTTTTGACATAGTTGTTTATCTGGTTGTCATGGCAATTTATATTCAAATTCGTTACCGGTCTAATGTTTTTACTTCAAAACTTCCATAAAAAATACTCTTTTCTTCTTGGCCATTTACAAAAATTCGCTTTTAATTTAAATAATTTCCCGTTCTTATCTCAGATCCGTCGTCGAGCGCGGAGCTCTCTAAAAAAAGTATAAAAGCCGAACAATCGGCCAATAAAGTCAGTCTCGCTTCAGCTTTCAAACTAGAAGCATCTCCTAAAGTCCTTATCCTGCAAGCCTCTGCCTTCATCTGAAGTCGTCGTCTAGCCACGCCTACGCCTCCACCTACTAGTGCCCGCGCTATCTTTAGCCGCTGTGCGTGCTTGCTTCAAGCGCTGCGTGTGCCTACTCCGGGCGCTGCGTGTGCCTACTCCGGGCGCTGTGCTTGCCTACTTCAAGCGCTGCGTGTACCTGCTCCAGACGCTGCGTGTACCTACTCCAGACGCTGCGTGTGCCTACTCCGGGCGCTGTGTGTGCCTAGTCCGGGCGCTGTGTGTGCCTACTTCAAGCGCTGCGTGTGCCTACTCCAGACGCTGCGTGTGCCTAGATCAGGCGCTGCGCACCTACCACAGGCATAGCCTGTGCATACTCCGTGAGCGGTGAGCACCACTGCCAAGCGCGGTGTGCCACCTTGGTCTTCGGGCTCCGTTTCAGTACTCATTTATCTTTGTTATTTTTTTTTAAAAATAATTGTAATTCACGTCATCCATCATCATCTTAATTTTTTTTATATAAAAAAACTGTAAATATCTTTTAAAATTTTAAATAAATTTTAAAAGATATTTATTACAGTACGTTTTTTTGTTGTTTCGTTGTTGTTAGGTTAGGTTCTTTTGTTTTTAATTGTCGCTTTACGACAAGTCGATGGATGCAGGTGGCTCAGGACCGTGCTTTGTGGCATTACTTGGGGGAGACCTATGTTCAGCAGTGGACTTGTGAAGGGCTGTAATGATGATGATGTACGTGTGGGCGAGCGTGCGTGCGGGCTTACATGCGTGCTTGCGTGTGGGCGTGCATGCAAGCTTGCGTGCGTGCATGCGACTGTGCGTGCATGCGTGGGGCCTATACCTAACTGACTTTCTACTACTTACTACTTACTTACTTTGTTTTTTTTTTTGTATATCATTTAAATCGATTCGAACTAGTTACATTTAAGGAAAGTTCGAATATAAAATGTTCAAAAATAATTGTTTTTTTTTTTGGTAATAACTTTTAACCTGTTAACCAAGCCATGCTCACCTTCGATCGCGCAATACCAACCTTACGCCCGCCAAGTAGTGATCGAATTAGATCAGAATTATGTAAACATGTCTACCTATGAAAAAACTATTTTTTCGTTTTAAACAAAACCGAAGACACTATGCAATAGATATTAGTATCAAAGACAAAGATATGCTTTTTTATTTTAAACCATAACCTGGCAATGTTTCTTAGAAAAAAAAAAAAAGAAATCACTCTGAACTTCCGGCGTTCCACGTGTCACTTTGATGAAGGTGCTCCGTCTTTTTTATAGAATTTTATATTTGTGTCTGGACTAAAAACGAAAAAAAGTATATTTTTTATATATAAAAAAATATAAAAAAGTATAAAACGAAAGTATTATACTTTTTTATATTCCTTGTAATATAGTAAACACGTAGATATGTAATTTGTGGTATAAAAAGTGAAAAGTAAATTGCCAAAAGTACTTCAAATTCCGGAAAGCCCGTTTTGGCAGGTGAGTTATAAATGTGTTATTTTTCAAATTCTCATTTATTTTTAGTGTAAAATGTAAGCAAAAATAGTTTTCGTATATATTTCAAATAACATGACGTTGTATTTATTTCAAATTCACACAAACATATTTTAGAAATATTGTTCGAAATGTCATAGAGATAAAATATTATTTTATTATTTTTTTTTTTTATATTTTAATATTTTGGTATGAGTAACGAATGGAAACACATAAAACATAAAAATATACATATTTCCAAACAATTTGATATAAATTTCTCCAAAAACAAAAGTGTAGAATTCAAATTAGTAGTAATTTTGTCACTAAAATTGAAGTACATACTACTACTGTGCTATACAGGGTAATTTACGTATTTTATTACAATTTCTAGCAACCAAAAATAATTTTATTCGATAGTTTATACATTCAACAAGAATTCCTGTAAGTTTTATCCATAAATATTGTCTCAAAGTGAAAATATAGCAAAATTTGCAATATAGCAAACAATTTGCTAACTTACAAATTTTCCCGCCAAAAAGGTCCCGAGTGAACGGGAGTATAACATGGCGCGCGCTCGCTTGGCGAACAGGTGCGGATGTAACAGAATAACTTTTATATGAGACAATCTATTGAGTAAGACTATGTTCATCTGTGGCATTTAATAGTCTGTAATGGTAAATCTTATTAGGTTTCCCTACTTAAACAACAAGAAACTATTACGAGTATAGTTTCACCATGTCGTGTTTTACCCTCAGAGTAGTTTACGGCAGTAGCATTTTTCGGGTAGATTCGTTAGGGTCACGTATATCCTAGGCTTGCACTACCGGGAGCTAATAGATGGATAAGGAACTACGATCATTTTCGTACGAACTTCGCACGTGAATAATTTAATGTAGATTGTATTATTTTCAAAATTTAAAGTTTTTTCTAATATTTTTAACCTATAATTCTGCTTGGAAAATAAGTCCTTCAGTTAATATCGTCGTATTTGGGTCCATTTTTAGTCGTTACATCGGTCAAACCGCGTACTCACAGTATCAAGAAGGTCCCTTCTAAGTTCACGTATTGACAAGCAACTACCCTGCCTCTATCCATTGTACGTTTCCCAACACATACTTGACCCGGTTTTTATTTTTTTGCAAAGTTACTATATCTACCCAGTCAGTATTTTATTATTTAAAAGCTACTACAAACATTCAAAATTTAACTATGACGTCAAGCAAATTCGCTTATTATTTATAATGCAAATTTAAAGAATAGTATAAATACTAAAGTAAAATCAATGGTAAAGTGAAAGTGGTGTAATAAGTGTAAGAACGCTTTCTTACACCACCACAGCTTACTAATGGGATGGACTGTCAGTAATTCTTATGCTACAGAACACATCCTCGTCGCGGATTTTGATTCATGCAGCATATTTATTGCTCAGATTAATGCAAAGATCTTATATTAAAAGGCTTTTAAAGCCCTCTTTTCCACTGCATGCATATTTTTCCAAAACGTTGTAAGCTTGTAACACTCGTAGGAAAAAAATTTACTTCATTTGAAACGCCTTTCATTTTATTAAAAAATATTATAAGTATATTAAAACTAGGACGCAAGTGTCAAAGTTTTTACTCGGCAGTAAAATTATATTGTTTTTTTTTTAATGTCGATTAATTTAAAGTATTTTAAAAATCCATTCTGTATATAATTAAATTGAGTATTTCATGTATGCACACATTTTTTTCCAGCATAAACTATGTCTGTGTATTTTGGGCAACCTGGCCTTAAGTGTATTAAATCTGTTTATTCGGATCGTTTAATTGCCAGATGAAATTAATAACTATTATAAATTAGCCGTTTAATTAAAAGGCAATTAATATGAACTGTCCGGAGGGCAACGGACGTCTGATTTAATTAATTCACTAGAACAAAGCAATACCCTTGTTTTGAAAGCTGTCCAATTAAAATGGAATTACTAATCGGAATAATATAATCACAGTTCTGTAACAACATATTCTGAGTTCCAAGTTTTGCTAAAAGTTCAATATTTATGTAAGCTTTAGTTCTCCATTTATTATATCGATGATGTTATTAACTTATAAATGTTGAAAATCTCAGTGAAATATTACTATTATTCAGAGAGAATAGTGATATAAATATCTTTTTTACACCAGACTTGAAATATACAAAGTAGCTTCAAAAGTGAGAGGCGTCTCTTACAGTGATTATTAATGCGGTTGTCATGCCTGAAAATAAAAACAACAACCTAATAAAGATACACAGGGTTATTCTACAATAACCGGTCAAATTTGCAGAGAAGGTTCAGAATAAGTTATATGGGCGAAAGGTGAGTAAAACTTAATAAAAAAATCAAAAATGCAGTCCTTTTTGACTTTTAAATTCGAAATGCATGGTAATGGGTTATTTTAACTGATACTGCGCACGCACACATTCGTAAGGGTTGATCTGTATGTATATAGTAATCTATGGGTCAATCAGAAGGCAAAAACATTCAGTTTGGTAAAACGAAATGAACTTAATTTCATACATGTTACTTGCTTGAACAAAGTTAAAATATGTCTTATTTTGAAGATTTAAAAATTTGATATGTCAGTAAATCACATTCATATCAAATAAAGGAATAGAAGCATGCGGCATATCATTATTTATATCTTTGAACTCAATTTTTTAATGTATGGCAAATCTTTGAAAATAACCCTATATAGAAGGAGGGTGACAAACGAGCATAGAGTTCACATGATGGAAATATATGATGTGGTCATTATGCACCTAGATCTATCGTCGTTTAAGAAACTAAATGCATACAGATGCGTTGCCATCTCTGATGACTAAGATGAAATGCCTCGTTTACAGTAAAAAGAATCTCCACTGCTCGTCTCTCACCTTACAAAACATATTCGCATTAGACTGCTATTTATTTCTGGTATATATACCAGCGTGATAAGCAGCGTGATGCTTCTTTTTTAATTCCTTTATAATGAAGATGCAGCATGATGGTCCAGCTGTGGATTCACAGCATGGTTTTGTGCAGGCTGATAAAGAAGTGAAGATATTTTTGTGCGTTATACTAGTCTCAGGGATAGTTTCATTTAGATTATATACACTACAATATTATTTCAGTCATACGATGACTTCTTCAAGTCACTTCTCTTCAATGCGCGGGTGATTGTCCAAATATTCTTCGTGATGGGCGGTTTCCTTATGGCTTATAAGATGCTGATGTATGCGGAGACACATCCGTTCTCATTCAGGACAATACCGATGGCGATTGTTAATAGATGGCTCAGGTATTCTTTAAAATATCTAAGGCTTATATACCTAGTTGCTGAAATATTTGTTGCTTGCTTCTATACCTTTTTTTAAATACTAGTACAGCTTTTAACCTTACTCCTCCGTAAACCAGTCTAAGCTTAGAATTATTTATATTAAGAGTTGGTTCGCCGCAGTAGTCGAATGACGAATTGATCCCACGACTACTGTCGCCTCAAAAGACATACTTTGCGCCTAATCATTGGTTTGTGCTTACACTGTAAACTTCAGTGTGCAAACAACCAGGGTTTAATCCCTGCTGGGCGCTGAATTAAAATTTCGTGAGGGAAAAATTGCGTGACTGAGGAATAAAACTTTTGTAGTAGAGAATTCCGCTAACCTACACTACAATAAGCTCTACTGCATCTGGTTATCAATCTACAACCCTCTCAGAAATGAGAAAAAGCCTCAGTCCAGCTGTGTGTTATTAGCTGTAATTCTTTTTATATATGTCCTTCAGACCAAATTTCGGTCATGCCGCGGCGGCCAGTCTCAACGGAGACTAAACTCTGCGCAGGACATAATTGTAGTGCACGAATTTGAGCACACGCATACTCTCATTCCCCATCCTTATAGTCTGATATGGTGACAATACGACACGGAAAAAGATGAGGCGCTAGCTACCAACGTTTTTACGTGCTTACAGTAAAAAGAATTTCTTGAAAAAAAAAACCTAATATACGAATTTCGAACGAGTGTGTGCGCAAGCTCAACTTTTCCCTTACTCTCATAGTCCGATGGTACGGGAATCCCTTTTTTTTCATTAGATGAATCCGCATTTATAGCTGCAATTAGCAATATCATTGGTGTCAGCGGCATTCGAGCACAGGTTACACAACCAATAGTTAAATAACCTAAATGTTAAACACGATTTATGGGACAGGGAAAGGTTTCAAATACATCGTTTTTCATTTGTTATTTTATATTATAGATTGATGCCGGCTGTTCTCGTTGTCATGGGCCTAGCGATGACGTGGGTACCACATCTGGGCTCTGGGCCTATGTGGGACGCAGTGGTCAAGCGGGAGAGAGACATGTGTAGGAGTAATTGGTGGCAGCTTGTGATATTAATGCCCAATCTATTTCCGTTCGAGCATCTTTGCCTACCTCAAGCTTGGTAAGTATTACCTTTGTTTACCTTTTCAACAATAAAAATAATTAATTTTTTTTAGGAAATCAAAAATAATTTTGATATAGTATTATTTGATTTTTTATATCTAGCTGTAACTATATTATGGCTGTAGCACGAACATATCAACTCGTTCGGGGAAGGACTACGCTCTAACAGAATAACAGCGTATGATGTGTGAGTTTACAGAACTGGAAGTTCTTTTTACTGGAAATGGGGCATTACAATATGTTTTCTAATATGCAGCTTAGAAATAAATTAGTAAAACAATATAAATTTGGTTATAATACACATTCTTTATCTGTCTACTCAATCGGGATGCTTCTGGCTGAAATATTGGTACGTATCTACTGATGATCTGGCAAAAATGGAATTTTAGTAAAGGCACTATTCTCTCACAAAATAATTGTATATTTTTGTTAATTTCTAAATTTGTGAGAGAAAATAATAAATTTTAATATTATTACTATTAATGTTAAAAAAAGATTCCAATAGATTTAAAAAAAAACAATAGACTTTTACTACAAAAACCAAGATTAGGTCCACAAAATTTGGTCTACTAATAAGAGGTAGAATCTGCGTTTAAATATCAAAAATGGCTCTTTAATTGATACGGATGGTCTCATTCTACGTGTGGACAAGTACGCAGATTTACACTATGTGTTTATTGATCAGCAATTTCGTTGAAATTTTTAAAGACTTTTAATAGAAAAACCAGGATTTTGGCTACAAACTCTGCTAATTAACTATTAAATAGAGTTAGTATTCATACATAAACACTCACGCCTGTCACCCAGAGGTGTAGGCAGAGACTACAGATTTCCATTTGGCACGATCCTGACACACCTCTCTCGCCTCCTTCACATCCATACACCTACGCATACATGCTCGTCGGTTAAGGGTACTCCTAATTTGGCCCGTTTCCAATAAATCGCCAATTTGGTCGATAAATTTTCGCCTAGGACGTCCCTTTCCGACTCTGCCATTCACTTCTGCAACATAAATTTTCTTTGTCACTCTTTCCTCATTCATTCTTTCCACATGACCAAACCACCGAAGCATTCCTTTCTTAATCCCGGTCACAACATCTCTTGCAAACCACACCCTTCTCTTATTACACAATTTCTTACCCCGTCATTCAGATTCAGCGCTAACATACTCCTTAACGACCGCATTTCTACTGCGTTTATTCTACTCTCGTGCTTCTTCTGCCACACCCAACTTTCACTACCATACGTTAAAGTAGGGACCAACACAGCATTGTGAATTGCCATACGTGCCTTTTTCGACACATTTTGACTCTTCACAATAGAGTGCAAGGCCCCATTTACTCTATTTCCCGCATTCACTCGTCGTTCTATATCCTTATCATATCTCCTATCCCTGCTAAATACGCAGCCCAAATATACAAACTCATCTACTTGCTCGATCAACTCCCCTTCTATTCTTATTTCACAAATCGTTTTACTTTCTTCTCTTTCAAAAACCATAACCTACGTCTTACTTGCGTTCACTTTCATACCCCTTTCTTTTAATGATCCGTTCATTAATGTAACCATCATTTGCAACTCGGCCGCCGACGACGCAAGAATGACTTCATCATCGGCGTACAAAAGGCATTTGACGGTTAACTCACCCATTCTTAATCCGCATTCTTCAACTTTCAAATTTTGCAAATAACTGTCCATAAATAGGTTGAACAGCCACGGGGAAGCCACACAGCCCTGTCTGACACCTTTATGGATGTCAAACCAGTCCGAGTAGACCCCGTTGATCCTAACACAAGCACTAGAGTCCCTATAAAGAGACTCCAATGCCTGTATCAAGCCAGCGCTCAACCCAAATGAGTTCAGTGTTTGCCATAGCATATCCCTATCCACTCTGTCATAGGCCTTTTCCAAATCCATGAACGCACAAAAAACCTTTTGGTTTTTGGCCAGAAACTTCTCCGCGATCATGCGCATGGAAAAGACTTGATCTGTACATCCCATTCCCTTTCTAAATCCCGCTTGCACATCCCAAATTTTTCCATCAGTTTCTTTCATGACCCTTTCAATCAGTATCTTAGCGTACAGTTTTCCCACAATGCTAAGAAGGCTGATGCCACGGTAGTTTTTACAGTCCTGCTGCGACCCTTTTCCTTTATATACTGGGACTGTCACGGCTTTGCACCAGTCTACCGGTACTCGCTTCAGTTCCCAGCATAAATTAAACAAGGTGTGCAGCAGGCCTGCCACCACCTCCTCTCCAGCCCTTAGTATTTCGAGTGAAACTCTATCATATCCGGGCGCCTTACCCGCTTTCATGCTTTTCATTGCTTTCATTATTTCATCTATACTTATCTCGCTACATCTTTCCTCTTCTTTCGGAGTTTCTACTTCACTTAGTACATATGTTGTCTCCTCACTCATAAACACGCTTTCAAAATATTCCTTCCATCTCTTTAAACTCAAAACTTCATCATTCAGAATATAGCCATTCTCGTCTCTTATAGCATTAATCATAGGCTATTTTGAATGTCCCCTGGCAGTTCTTACCAGTTTCCAGAACATTTTAATATTTGCCTGGAAGTTATCCGATATTTTTCTATCATTCTTATTCGTTCTTTCTTGCTTTTTTCTTTCCACTACTTCTTTTACTCTCTTATTAAGATGTCTAAAGACCGCCTTTTTTCTTTCAATATCATCATTCGTACCGCTAGAATTACCAGCCTTTTTTGCTAGTAAATCTAGCCATGCTCTCTTCTTTGCTTCAACTTCCATACGTATCTTATCATCCCACCATAACGTATTATTTTTCCTTTTATTCTTTCTCTTACTAACACCACATACTTTGATAGCTGCATGCAATAAACCTTTCTTTACATTTTGCCATACATTCTCCAAGTCTAACTCCTTCATACATAATTCATCCAAACCACTTATATTTTCTTTCAGTCTACATTTGAACTTGTTTCTCTCACCTTCATCTTGCAACCTTTCTGTTCTAATACGCTGTAACGCAGTGGTAGACACAGATGACCGATGACGCCAACGCCTGAATAGACCATTAATTCCGCATAAAACCAAATAATGATCCGTTCCTACGTTAGAACCCCGGTAAACCCTTGTATCCACCACTGCGCCCTTCAATCTTTCATCCACAATTATGAAATCTATCATGCTTCTATCGTCACCTCTTTCCCAAGTATACATATGAATCCTCTTGTGGCGAAAGCAAGTGTTCGTCACAAAAAGATTCTTTTCCATACATACGGTGAGGAGACTTTCACCATTCTCATTTATACTCTCATCACCAAACGTTCCCAATATCCTTTCATAACCAAGCCTCCTCACCCCAACCCTTTCATTAAAATCTCCTAGCATAATAATATTTTCATTTCCCTTACACTTCATTAACACCATCCTTACCATTTCCCAAAACTGCTCTCGGATATAAGTGGGCTTAGACATGTCTGGGGCGTAGACCCCTAACACGAACAACTTCTTTAAGCCCACTTTCATTCGTATCCATAACAGTCTTGGGCTTACACATTCATACTCTTTCACACATTGGCCTATTCTTTCTGAAAGGATGATACCTACTCCCTGGCATGCCCGCTCGATCTCGTCTACACGAGACCAGTATGCGGTATACATGCCATGTGTAGTGACATCCTTCCCCTTCCTTTTCGTCTCATTTACGCATAACACGTCTATTCCTCTATCATACATCACATCGCATACTTCATCCATTTTATCATTCATTGCCCCACATACATTCAACGTAGCCAGACGGGCCTCTGCAATCCACTTTTCGCCTCTCCGGGAGACAGAACGTGACGGGTGACGAACCTCGTCGCCGGCTAGTTAGTATTCACATTTAAAAAACAAAAAAGGCTCCTCAATTTATACGGTTATTTCCATTCTGCTTGTAGACAAAAACGCTGACTTACCACGTGATCGTCGAAAAGTAAAGGCATAACACAAGTAATTATTTCGTTATACTTTTTAAGACATTTACTGTAAAAAGCAGGAATAAGGTTAAAAAATCGGCTAATTGAGTACTCAATACAGTTAAATTACACATTTAAATATCTGAACTGATTTTCAATTCATACAAATGCATCTATGCTACTTATAAGCATATACGCTTATTTTTACTACGTGATAATAATGCCTTCTAGACAGAATTTCGGTCACAGAGACTCAACTACTGTCCAAGAATATGCGCACAGATGTACTCTCTATTGACTCACTCTCATAGTCTAATAGGGCGGTAATGGGGCATTATCTAAGAGAAATTGGGAGCAGGACCAACGACTTTACGTGCTTTCCGAGGCACGGGGCTGAAACACCGCCAGCTTTCTGACTCTAGGCTGCTGCTGAGAAATTCTTGGCAGAAAAATCCAATAAATGATTTTTGGCCTCAGCTGGGATTCGAGCCCATGATCTTATGATCAGCAATTTCGATTACGACCACTGGGCTAGACTACGTGATCTTCAATGAGCAAACACAATACAAATAATAATTTCGTGACTATCTCTCCAGAGGTATTTGGCAATTGTATAAACGATATCAGTGTCAAGAACGGGTCAACGTAAATAAACCTTGGTACCAGCGTAATGTTCGTTAAGCAAGGTTTGTAAAGAAAATCTTGATCTCTACAAACAAGAGATAAAATGTGTGCGCGAAAACAACTACCAACCAATTTGCTAAGACAAATAAAAAAGATTTATTTTTATTGCGTTATACCAAAGAAATGTAATATTACTGACCATTTGCTAAAAAAATTACAAATTTTATTTTGCTGCATTAAGATAATATCTACAAATGAAGCTTAAATTGTGTTTATGGGTTTATTATACAATAAAAAATATAGCATATTTTTACATTCAACCCAATGAATAATGAATTGAAGAGAATAAAGATAATATCAAATGTAAACACAATTATGGCACAGTATTTTTAAAG
Organism: Parnassius apollo; assembly: GCA_907164705.1. Classification (NCBI taxonomy): domain Eukaryota; kingdom Metazoa; phylum Arthropoda; class Insecta; order Lepidoptera; family Papilionidae; genus Parnassius; species Parnassius apollo. The sequence continues at coordinate 40,858 of CAJQZP010001217.1, forward strand.
ATGTATGTACAACGACCCTGTAGCGAGTGCGTAAGAGTATCTGCTACCCCATATCGTGCCGTGGGTATCTGGATAAGAACTCAAAATTATAATTTTTTTTGTTGCCAACCCAAATGCCAAGCGTGCCAACTGTGCCAAAATCCCTTGAGGTCTTTGTTCAGCAGTGGACTTTTATAGGCTGTGATCTTAATGGATGGATGGATGGATGCCCAAGCAGCATGCAAGCTGTATACGAGCTGTATGGAAGTGTGTTTTAATACTAGAGGCTGTATTTTCTGGCTATAAAAAAGCTGTACCCCTCAGCCCCCAAGCGGTCGAATACGACCGCGCACACCCACAACACTTTCAAGCTTAAAACTTATATTTAGATACTACTTTTCTTTACCACCCGCTCGGGATTCGGGGACTGAGGGGTTAAGCGATTATACAGGTATGGGTAAAAAATTGGCACAAATTATACAGCTTTATGCGTTAGTAGCATCAAGGAAGTACAAGGAAGCTGTTACATCAAGGAAGCTGTATAATAGGTGTATTACAGCTGTTATTTGGAGTACAAGGAAACTTACTGTACAGATATTGTCTAACAAGTAACTTTTAAAGATAAACATTCTAAATTGGGTTTTGAACGGAATTATCAAATGAATTTAAAACAAAAGTGAATTTATTTTTGATGACTAGCTTGCATTAATTATTGAATAATATCGACATTTTGTGTCACAGTAAAAAAATATACTTAACATATTAATATTATGGATGATATGAATTGGAGTTAAGTTTTGACGGTGGTAATTGGTGAATTGAAAGTGCAAAATTAGATTTACGGTAAACTTGTATATGTATTTTCATCAAAAAATTGCCGTGCTATCAAAATAAATAAATAATATAAGTCCAAAATACTAAATACGGTAAATAAGTATCGGTTATAAATTAGAGTAAAAAATGGATATCAAAGCACATTGGGGCACAGTGTTCATTAGTCAAACCGAAAATAATGGTATAGACAAAAACTAACATCTAATATTCCTAAAATTATATATCGAATTTTGTTTTTATGGGTCCTAAAATGACAACAATTTGCTTAGCAGCCTACACGGTACTTTAAGGGTCTGATAGTCTTAGCAGCTGTACTTTATATGTTATGGTTCTTCGGAGTATTGGTTACAAAATACTTAAAGTTGTATACTAAAATTTTCATATTCTGAATAAGAACCCTAAGTATAATACAGACTTTATTCAACTTGAGCTGTATATTATCGCATAAACCACTATAATAAGGATACAACCTCTTTCCAACATTCTTATACACTTCTAGAAGATTTCTATGTGTAAGAGTTCTATGTGGGCTGGTATGTTGATGTTCATAACGCTTGTGTGCTGCTTGTGTGACGAACGAGCACACGGTTCACCTAATGGTAAGAGTATAAGTGGCAAGTGTTTTTTTATAGGATAGGATGACAATAAAAATTATCTTCGAATAAAAATTAAAATGCAGATGCGTTGTCACTCATGAAGAATAATACAACTCCATTACAAGTAGCCTCATGTTCTCGCCACTCACCATAGAAACACAGAAACATAATACGGACCTTCCAAGGATGCTACAAAACATGGTCTATGCAGATTTCATCTTGTGCAAGCCCTTTTTATTTCACAACATTCAAAAATTAATATTTTTACCAAATTATTTTCAAAAAGTTTAATAGACCGTGTAGAGGCAGTATAAGAATATCCATAACCACATTTCGTGTCTTGGGTGTTCCTTAAAACAACAAAAAAAACTACGGTTGCCAATCCACCTGCCAAGTACGTTAAAAAGTTAAAGTTAAAGTATATACGTTCTTTATACGTCCCACTCCTGGACACAGGCCTCCACTCATTTGTGAGAAGGTTTTAGGGCAAGGAATTGTTCGCCTCGCTGTCCCAATGCGTGTTGGCGAACTTCAGATGTCTTCGAAATATTTTTTTCTTATTTCTAAGACATGCAGGTTTCCTCATGTTTTCCTTCACCACCGAGGACGTGGTAAATCAGCACTTAAATTGCAATTAAGAATTTCATTGGTGCCGGCGGGGATCGAACCCGGTTGCTCACGTACTGTGAAATTTACAGCGAGCGCTAGCCATTTGAGCTAGTTCGGTAACTATGGAAAAATTCTAATAGACTTTGGTTCGACAAACGATTGAACGAATAGTAAAATCTTCAGATTAAATAATATTCATTAAATCTGAAATATATATATAAGCTCTATCTCATTCTTGTATCAATTTATCCAATACGGATTACACAAGATATACGTTTAAAGTAAGCCACCTGCGACCATTGCACTCGGTTGCAATTTCATGCATCGTGCAGACATAAATTGCGTGCGTATTTGAGTTGCAACTGCTATCGTTTACGTGTGTTTAATTGACTTAGGTAGATGCAATTCCTCGTGAGTTTTACTTGATTTTTACATACAATATTTTATTCCTTATATTTTCTTTATATAAGTATTTGTGTATTTTGTCACGTTAGTGTTTAATTTTCACTTATTTCTAAGTATTGGTACTGTAAACTTAGCACTTTGAAATCTTAACTTAAATTAACATCAAAAAGTTTAACTTATTTTAAAGTCAATGAACATTAACATATATACAATTCACACAACAAGAAAATTAAAAAAATAATAAAAGCGGTCTAGATGCGACCCGAAAGGTCCACACGACTAACTTCCCATTGGAAAGAATTAAAAAAATCATATGCTTTAATATTTTATACAATTTTTCATTCGGCACAAAAAACGACTTGACGGATTTTACTCAAAATTTAATAAGGTCAAAGTTACATAATTATGCGTTAAATGAAACATGTCCCATATCAATATCACCCTTTGTTCTCAAGATACACGAGGCGAAAATTTAATCCGAACATACATACATGCGTACATGTGAACGGACATCCTCTTAAAAATCGTACTATTCGACTCTAAAGAGTAAAGACCTTGAAACGTGGAGATATGTTAAAATTTCCAATTTGCAACATCGGACCCATTACAATAACTTCCCACTAGAAAGTTAATCATACGCCTAACGTTATGATTTTTAAGTAACATATTTTTACGGCATAGTCCTAAGAACGCTTGTTTCTTCACTGAATTGCAAAACATAAACTTGGGTGACGACTCGAAAAGAGTTCCTTTAAAAACATAGTTGCTTAGAAATATCAGTGTGAGAAAATAACTGCTTCTTAAACAATATAATAATGTTGTCATCAATACTCTAAAGTTATATTAATAGCAGTATTGAGGTTTGTACCACTTGTTAGTTTCTCTGTTTAAAGTTTAGAAAATGTTATAACTATTATGCAAAAGACTAACTAGAAGCGCTACAAACATTAGTAATACTATTGTTAACTACTTCCAGTAAGCGTAATATAATGCTTGTGTTATGTGTCCACGACGGTGTCGAATTGCGGAATCGAACCCGTTATACTTTGTGAATTAACATTCATCACCCTTAACCTAACTAAAATATTATATTTAAGGAAAGATATATCGTTATTTAAATGTGTTATTATTTAATTGTTCAACATTAAATATTAATGTTTAAAAAGCAAGTCCTGCTAGGTTGCCTGCTGGTTATTCCTTGGACAAAGATTTATTACCGAATAAGTGATAAAGGATAAATGACTTTCAATAAGTATTGCTGTAAGCAAATTTGAATAAAAACTATGTCATTCTGTTCTATTATAATCTATACATACATGGTGGTCCAAACAGTGAGGTTATAAAATTTTTTTTGATTCCTCACACCTAGGGGTATCCGAAAATACCCTATGTATGTTACGCGATTTTTTGTAGTTTTCGAGTTATGATTTTTTTTACCCTTTTTTTTTGAAAAATTCACCCTAAACAGCTTAACATTAAAAAAAATGTAATTGTGAAATTTTTTCCAAGTTTTTTGTTTGTAGCATGTTTTGTAGCATCCTTATGAGTTGCCCTATTATACATAAAATAATTAGCTTCCTAACATTCACCGAAAATACAATAATTTTAATCGAACCTTAAAAATTTTCTATCAGGAGAGTGGGGCTTGAATTTTCAACATTAAATGAAAAATAGTAATGAATGATTTCATACTTTCTAATTAATTTTAAAAACTTGTCAGTACCTTAATCTTTCATAATAACATTAAAAAAATTACACTTAATAGGCCAGTTTTTCTTTTACAGACTTCTGAAGTCACTCAGGCAGGAAACTACCTGAATAGTTAATTTGATTTAAAAAATCTTTTTATCATTTCTAGGGCTAAACTAAGATAGTAAATGCTTCAGGTTAGCAAAAATAACATCAAGTGTCTTTACTTATTGTTTAAAATTTATAGACAACAAGGTATCATTTTACTACGTTCTGGAAAAATGATTTCAAGATTCATAATAAAAGTAGTAAATAATTTAAGATAAATTTATTTAATGTAAATTTTCGAAATGGCGGCCATTAACTTTGATATACAGTCAACATCGTCTTAAAGAAATTGCTTTTAGTCTTCGAAAAGCATTCGTATTTTCTTTGATTTTTTCTGCGCACTGTCTCAATTTTTCCCTTAATTCATTTTCCGAATTAATTTTTCTAGCATACACCATCTCTTTGTAGAATCCCTAAATAAAAAAATCTATAGGGTTTAAATCTGGTGAGCGTGCAGGCCATTCGATTGACGCTGCACGCCCAATCCACCTTCCTGGGAAAGTTCTGTTGAGGTGCTCCCTCACTTGTCTTTCAAAATGGCAAGGAGCACCGTCATTTTGAAATATCATATCCCTCCTCGTTTGTAAATTAACTTCAAACAATAAACCATTTAAATTATTTTGTAGAAAATTCAGGTACTGGGACCCGTTCAACCTAGACGACAATTCAAAGGGCCCAACCATGTCTTCATTTATGACTCCTGACCACATGTTGATACTAAATCTATTCTGAAAATTTGACTGCCTTGCATTTTTTGGGTTTTCAATGGCCCAGCTATGATGATTGTGAATGTTAAAGACGCCAGTCCTTTCAAACCGGGATTCTTCCGTCCAGAGTATCTTGTTAAAAAAATCCGGGTCTTCCGCAGATCTTTCCAGCATTATTTGGCAGAAAGCAACACGCCTTGGATAGTCTGCGTCGTTAAGTTGTTGAACACGCTGAATATGAAACGCGTGATATCCCTCTGGAAAAAAAGATTAGTATTTTTATTGTAGGTTGTCATTGTACACAATACTAGAGGTACGTACCAATAGAGCACGTGAACGTGAAACTAAAAGTTGGGATTCGCTAGAATGGCGTCCTAGCGCCTATTTTTGAATTACGAGCGCTTGTTTAAGGGTCTCTACATCTCTCTCTTTTACACGCACACACAACACATGAGACATAGACAATTCACAGTAAATTAAATGAGTGTGATTTGAAATGGCAGTGCAGCAATGTGTTGGGATTTTGAATAAAGAGGTCTACAAAATAATAAAATGCACTCACCTGATTTCAGTATTCTTAAAACTGAAGTCCTTGGGATTCCAGTCCTCGTAATCGCTCGTGAACTAGTAGAAGGGTCTCTTTCTACTTCTTCAATGATTACATCTCTTCTTTCTGGATCCACTCTGGGTAGTCCCTCGCGACATTGATTACGCCCAGGAACGCGTCCATCCATCAGGGTTTCGTGGGTCTTATTAAAAACCCTGTAGCCCGGGTAATGCTCTAACACTTCTCCTCGCCGCTCTAGTTGCTCTCGATAAAGCCGTGCCGCTAATGCGCCGTTTCCTTGAGCAACGCCGTAGAAATAGTGCATCTCTGCGTATTGACTGAGAGAATAACTCATTGCTAAAAGTAATCCAAATCACTAAGCAACTCAAGGTCCATAAAACAAGCACAGGTCAATCGTAAGGCAAATCAAGAATCCGGGAAACAAAGCGAAGGTAGTCAAATAAGAGATCCAAATAAACGTAAACGTGAGTAGTGGTTGCACGCGGGAAAGCAGTGAACGACTGGCGGGACCGAGCGAGGTGAAAAAGGGACGCGGTCGGTGTGGCGCGGGGCGCAGGGTGCGGCCTGGTAACAAAATATAGCGCAAAGCAGGAATGTTTACCTGAGCCTTTGTTTAAAATTCCTTTGTGTGTTTGTGACTGAATGTGCTATCATTTAGTTTCAGTGAAATAAAAAAAATATGTAGTTTGTAGTAAAATGATACTTTAATAAATGCCACGTTTTAACAATAAGTAGTTTTCTTTGCTAAAAAGATATTTTAAATCAAATTAACTATTTAGGTAGTTTCCTTCCTGAGTAACTTCAGAAGTCTGTAACAGAAAAACTGGCCTATTAAGTGTCATTTTTTTAATGTTATTATGAAAGATTAAGGTACTGCAAAGTTTTTAAATTAATTAGAAAGTATGAAATCATTTATTACTATTTTTCATTTAATCTTGAAAATTCAAGCCCCACTCTCCTGACAGAAAATTTTTAAGTTTCGTTTAAAATTATTGTATCTTCGGTAAATGTTAGGAAGCTAATTATTTATGCATAATAGGGCAACTCATAGGGATCATGCTACAAAAAAAAAACTTGGAAAAAATTTCACAATTACATTTTTTTTAATGTTAAGCTGTTTAGGGTGAATTTTTCAAAAAAAAGGGTAAAAAAAAATCATAACTCGAAAACTACAAAAAATCGCGTAACATACATAGGGTATTTTCGGATATCCCTAGGTGTGAGGAATCAAAAAAAAAATTTATAACCTCACTGTTTGGACCAACCTGTATAGTAAATACATATCGCGTGTCACTTTTTTTATAGCATTGGGTTACAAACGAGTACACAGTCCACCTGATGTTAAGTGGATGCTGCGACCAATAGACACATTTATCCTCAATCAAGAATCAAAGTGCAATGCGTTGTAACCCCTGAGGACTACGATGGAATGCCTCGATTCCAGTATAAAGGGTCTCCGGATCTCTACACTCATCGTACAAAACACAGCAGCATTACGCTGCTACTTTACGCTGGTATTATGTGAGAGAGCGGTCCTGCCTCGGTTGAGCCGACCCTTTCGTGCTACAACTATAATATAGGTGCAGCGTGGCTCGCTAGTAGAGCTACGCTAGTCGTAGTAGTTGTAGTAGATAACCTAGACAATAATCAACTTTCATAGTTACTGTTCCAGTATAAAGGCTATTAAAATGCAATAACACACTCATTGCTGCAAATTAATAATATACCTGAAATATACATAATATATATGAAAGTGATATATTATGTGTTAGATATTAGATATCCCAAGCGTATCTGTCAGCTGTAGTAATTTCACTTTCGCCGTCATCAAACCGTCCACTACTAGAAATGAGTTTGTTAGAATAGAGTTTAGTTCTTTGAATAAAATAAATGTAATCGAATTCATCTATACATTATCAACATACTACGATATGGGTATGATAGAAATGTAGGCGTAAATACTTACCATATTTAGGTGGATATTTTTCCCTTTCCTAACTTCACCCACAAATGTACTAAGCAAGTAAATTTAACGTTTAAATAATAACATTATTTAAATATTTAATTAGATAACTTGAAATTTTAATGAAAGCGATTTTTTATATTTTTTTAATTTAAATCTATAGGTACCTCGGCACGGACACTCAGCTCTTCCTAATAACGTTGGTTGTACTTCTGGTTATATGGCGATGGCCAAAATCTGGAATCCCCGTTCTATCTGGAGTGATGGCGATAAGTCTCTTGATTCCATTCTTGCAAAGCTACCTCATGGATCTCATGCCTATTAGAGTCAGCATATTCCCCGAGTAAGTACTCTTTTTTACTATTGCCTCTTGACTACTTCTTTAGACAGTAGTACGTTAATTATTTGTACCTGTCGTCAATCTAAAGTAAGCTTTTGTAGGTTTTTTTACCAACAAATTCACAATCGATATTGTTGTTATTGATCAAATTGTCATCGGAGCCGCTTTTTTTTATAAAGCTGAAGTGAAGAACGAACATAAAGTCCGCCTGATGGTAAGAAGACTCTGAGCACTAAGATTGACAACTTGTAAGGATACGCTCTCTACCTATATCATGGTTCTCCACCCTTCATACAGAAACACTGCTACTTTGCACGTAATAAGAAGGTGGAAACAACCCAGCGAAATCTCTCGCAGAAAAGGAAGGTAGTTTTGTTACCCCTATTCTATAAAAAGATTGCTATAAGTAGTGTTTTATACATTTTAGTAGTGGCATAATAGTAATATTATTATGAAGAAAACAAAAGAAATAACAATTTGTTATATTTACGCGAACACTACACAAGAAATAAAACTACTCCTCGAACGGGGAAGGACCACACTCTCACAGAATACCAGCGTAACATAGCATCTTAACACTGCTGTGTTTCGTATGGTAAGTGAAAAGTGATAGACTAAGATGGAATGCCACGTTTCCAATAAAAAAAGGGTTTTTGCTGGAAACGGTGCATTCCATCTTAGTACTCAGGGGTGACAACGCACTTTCATTTTGATTCTTAATCGAGGATAAAAATAAATGTCTATAGACCACAGCATCCACTTACCATCAGGTGGAATGTGTACTCGTTCGTCACCCTTATTCTTTTAAAAAACTAGTCTTTGTAGATTTTAGCCGTGGTTGCGTACAACGTTGGGACGTCGAACACCTCACTAAAATAAGTCAATATACGCGATAAAATCAGTAAAAGCTAGTTTTATTTAAACAATAGAAAAAACCCCATAAGAATATTGCAAGTTAAAGAAATCGTTTAATATTTATTCGCCTCAGAAAATATTAAGTTTGCAATCTTTATTTCAGATCAATAAGAGATATTTTCGGTTACAATGACACGTTTTACCACGCATACGTGTCAGCACAAGGCAACTGGGCCGGATATCACCTGGGGGTACTAACCGCTTACTTTTATCACAGAGCACAAGCTGAGAAATGGAACTTCAGGGATTCTATTGTAAGCACATCGTCTAAAATATATATTTGATTCATATGAAGCATCGTAACCGAAACACCTGGTTTTCTTAGAATAAAGAATTTTTACGTTCCAGTTTTGAAAAAATCTTTCATTTTGCAACATAATATGGTCAGTTTTCTTATAAAAAATAACATTACATTACATAACTATCACGCCTGTCACTCAAAAAGGTTGGCAGATACTAAGAACTTTGATTTATCCCGATCCTGATACACCTCCTTCACTATTTTTGTGTTTGAGACAGAAGCTCACCGAGCTGTCGCAATGCATCTTGGCTGACTAAATTGTTTTTTTTTTTTCAGATATACAGGTTCCTACGTGATATTTTCCTCTTTTGTCAAGCAGGCGGCATAATAGCACTTAAAATTGCAACTAACAACTTCTATAGTGCCGGCAGGAATAGAACTCTTTTTGTTATTATGATTTTTTAACGTGGTAGTCACGCTATAGCTATATTATGGTTGTTGTAAGAATGGGTCGGCTCAATAAGGGATGGACCACTCCCTCATAGAATACCAGTATGAAATATCAGCGTAGTGCTGCTGTGGTCATATGGTGAATGTTCACTACCCGAGACCCTTCTTATTGATAAGTAAGCGTGCTATTTTAGTCTTTAGTAGTAACAACGCATCTACATTTAGATTATCCATTATATTGACCATAACATAGACTGTGTGCTTATTTTTTTACCTTAGTTCTAAAAAAACGTATTATTATTCTCTAAGCTGATGCAGTCTGAATGTACATTCAGTCAAACAATTGTTGGGAATGGATGATTTGTTTAAGTGTCCAAATTATTATTTTTTTATAGTTGTTAGATTGGCACAACTAATTTCAATTTTGAAGTGTTCGAGTTACATCTGTTATTTAGATTAAATACAGTGCTGTTTTTAGTTATATCATATGTAGTGTGTATTGCGAATTTCACAATGGAAAAAATCATCAAACAGAGTTTGTATTAAATTTTGTATCGCCAATAGAATTTCCTAACGGAGTCACTGACAACTTTACTGAAGGCTTATGGTGGATTGACTTTAGCAAAAACACGTGCTTATGAGTGGTATAAAGCGTTTAAAAGCGGTCGAGATGTGATGGAAGATTTGCCTCGCTCTGGTAGGCCATCAACGTTTGCAACTGAAACTGAAAAATTGACTGAAAATCCTCATTCAAGTTTGAGAGAGATAGCCGCCGAACTTTTTGTGTCTGACGAGTCTATCCGTACCATTTTAAATAATCATCTAGGTATGAAACATGTTGCCTCTCGGCTAGTCCTTAAAGACCTGAATTTTCTCCAAAAACTCGACCGAATAAGAGTCGCTGAGGACGTGCTAGAACGAATCAATTCCTACCCAAAATGCATGAAACGCATTTATACTGGTGACGAGACGTAGGATTACGAGTTTGATAAGCATACTGGTCACCAGGCTTCGGTGTGCGCCTTCCAACTGAACCGAAACCGTAAAAACCACTCAAAATTCGATCAAAAGTCAAAGTCATGTTGACTGTTTTCTTTGACTTTTTGAGCGTTATGCGGCGTTTAAGACAGCATATTAGATGAAAAAAGCCAGATTAGTGGAAAGAAAATTCTTGGATTTTGCACCACGATAAATGCGCCTTTGCAAGCCCATCATTGTGAACTAATTTTTGACTAAAAACTCAACAAATACCACCGAGCAACCACTTTATTCGATAGACATGGCTCCAGCCGACTTCTTTCTATTTTGTAAGCTCAAATTACCATTTCATGGCACCCGTTTTCATTCAGAAGAAGACATAAAGGAGAATTTGCAGCGAGAACTGAACTCGATTCCAGAAAAAGCGTTTAAAATATTTTTGATGATTGGATTATTCGTTCAAGAAAGTGTATCGTTTCTGAAGGGGCATACTTGGAAAGTGATAAAATAAACTTGGATGATTAACTAATATTTTGTGTATTATTTTCATCTTTTCCCGGTTTTCTCTGACTAATCTTTGTACTTTTTATGCAACAGCGTCAACAAAATATGAACAGGAATAATAATTAATTTTAATATAAAATTTACAGTCTTTTTTTTAAAACTTAAGTGAAAGGTGGTAGTGTGATAGGCAGAAAAGTATTTGTACGACCTAGTTCATACCTATATAATTTAATTATTCAGTTACCTTTTTAGGTTATACGTATTTAATCATTTTTATCTTTTTATAACTTTGTTGCAGCTGCTCAAGCTACTGTTTGTCACCTCGATACCCATAGCCCTAGGAACAGTTCTGATGGGTTGGGATCTGCACCACCGGCGTGCGTCCGCATTCGAGTCGGCTATCTTCAACGCCCTAAATCAAAACTTCTTCGCTCTTGCAATCTGCGTGTTTATCATTGGATGCTTTTATAGATGTAACAGTAAGTATCAACTAATTATGTAAAATTATTAGCACAAATTCGGCTGTAATAAATTGATCTCTGAACTTTTCGTGGTTGAAAATGGTAAATCTTGTAATGCCTGAATTATATTAATATGTACGTATAAAAAATTAAGTGTCTGTCTGTGATGTCGGAATAACTGAGGGGGTCATTTGCGTAAACATTTTAAAAAAATGCATTTTGTCTGTCCAGGCTAACCTTTGGAACGGCTAAATTGTATTTGATGATTATTTTAAAAATCTTAATGACTTTCTACATCCCACATAGGTAAAATCGGGGCGATTCGCTAGTAGAAAATTTATTTTTAGTCAAAGACTTATAATATTGATTAAAACTACTTTTACGGATTTTATCACGTTTATTTTTACTTTTTATTTACTTTTATTTTTAATTCCCGACGTTTCGGGCGCTTTCCAGCACCCATGGTCACGGGGGACTGAGATGACTGACGTCCCGATGTCATTGTTAAACCCGAAGTACCTTCAGCTTTTTTAATTATTGTTTATGGTCCGATCTATGCAAAATGAACTGACTATGCCTTGAGGTCTTGCAGTGGTATGCTTGGGTTTAGTTTTAATTTTATTGATTATAGGATCCCAAGCAGGTGGTAGTACCCAGCCTCCTTCTCTATTAAAATTAGGATGTTTTTTAATTTCAATAGCCTCACGTACCATCCTTGGTAGGAATCGGTGTTCTTTCGCGAGGATTTGTGGTCTATCAAATCTGATGTAATGGTTGGGTCCGTCTAGGATATGATCACAAACTGCAGACTTCCCGGAACGTTGATGCTTCACATCAGCTATATGTTCTTTTACGCGGGTTACATTCACAATCAAGCTTGTACACTCCTGCATCTTGTAGAGGAATATGACACTTGACGGATTGTAGGAACTGACTAATCTTCTTCGGCGGCTTGTAGAATGTTCTAATAGAAGCTCGCTTCAAGATATAGCCAATCTTGTCTGTGACACCTCTGACATATGGTAGTACAGCAGGCCCCCGCTCGACTGTGGCCGGCTTCACTCGGTCACTGGGACATAGGCGCGGGACCCGAAGCTTGTTGTAGTACAGAACTTGCTTGACGTGCTGAAGCTCGGCGGCCAGGTGTTTGAAACGTCGGGAATTAAAAATAAAAGTAAATAAAAAGTAAAAATAAACGCAATAAAATCCGTAAAAGTAGTTTTAATCATGTATAGTGTTCGCGTAAATATAAGAAATCATTATGACTTATAATATTGTCTAATACTTAGTATATTTTGTTACTTCTGTGCTCATACGGTTCCAAAGCTTGATTTTACTTGCAACATATTTTGTTAATAGTAACGAAAAAAGTAAATACAAAATTATAAGGTAATCTAAAAGACATTAAACAAAATAGAATAAGGTGTAATGGATAGGATTAATGTATACAATTATCTTGAACTAAAGATTTGAAATTCTGAGTTTATTATCACCAAAGAGCAATAATTAATGTTACCGCCAATATAATTATACACAGTAGTCGCTATATTGAAATGCCAATTAGGGGGCAATTAAGAAGCGAACGAGCTTACGCCTTTGATGGTAAGTGATCATTACTGCCCATGAACATTGCAACACAGCCTTTTAGAAAGGAATAGGCAATTTTTAAAGTCAATTGGTAATTGTTAAAAAACCGCCGGCAACAATAAATACTACGATGTAATAATCTGTCCTTTTTAAAAAGGCAGAGTAACGCACCTGCAATTCCCCTGGTATTGTAGTTGTGCTTGGGTGCCAGTCTACGCTCACCATCAGTTGAGTTGCATGCTCGTTTGCTATTTCGTTGATATAAAAATGATGGTGTTGCGGACAAAAGTGTTGCTTAGTTATTTTAAGAAAATTATTTATATTTAGAGCCGTGGTAGCTCAGATGGTAAGCGCTCGCTGTAAATTTGACAATACGCGAGCAAACCGGGTTCGATCCCTGCCGGCACCAATGAAATTGTTAATTGCAATTTTAAGTGCTGATTTACCACGTGCTCGGCGGTGAAGGAAAACATCGTGAGGAAACCTGCATGTCTGAGAAAAAAGAAAAAAAATATTTCGAAAACATGTGAAGTTCGCCAACACGCATTGGAGCAGCGCGGCGGACTATTCCTTGCCCTAAAACCCTCTCAGAAATGAGAGGAGGCCTATGCCCAGCAGTGAGACGTATATAGGCTGTAAGTTTACTTTTTATTTATATTTAAACACTAGTGGGTAGAATATTTGATATCATATTATATTGAATTAAGCATTAGTTATTTTTTTTTGTGCGTGTCGCGATGCAAGTCTATAAATACCAGTATCACTGCGACATAAAAGATCTATTATGATCGCTGCTAATCCATATGTCTTCTGGGAATAGACGGAGTTGTTTAGCTTTAAGCAATTTCGCATCTTCAGGGCAAATTACATAGTTTCCTAGATGAGTGTTACGTTTGCGCATTAAGGGTCCACAATCAGTAAGCATGTGCAGAAGCGTTTCTACCGTTAAGGAACAAAACCGGCATGTATTTGAATTTCTTGTTGCTTTTTAAGACAACAGTGTGCAGTCAGACCCATTGCCAGAATGAGCAGTTTATTTTAACCTAATTCCAGGGCTTCTGAAGCTTATTTACGATCAAAAGCCCGGATTAAGATTTTAGAATGTTTAAAGTCTGGTGTATGGTTGACGTAGTATTTTTGCAGACTGATTTCCGCACACTAAAGTATGACGAAAATTTCTGGCTGGAAGATAGGGTGAACCTATCCAAATTCATATTAAGTTTGAATTTGAAGCGTTCCCCATAAATTTCAAAGCCTTTTTCAATTGTCCTTTATGATTTAAAGGAGTCAACAGCACACTGCACCAGGTTTGGCCTTATTGTCTTTGCAGCCCTTTTTTATCTTGGGAAAATCCTAACAGATACCTTCTGCTGCTGGGGCAACAGAAAGGTTAATGCCGGATTCTTATCAGCCAAAACCCTACGGTGATCACCAACAGCGTATATATGAGGGGTTCCGGGATCTCCATTCGGAATGCAATCGGGGCCCCTTTTTCGCTTTGCTATATTGGAATCACGTCCCTAGGGCAGCCCTTTCTGCCCCCCAGCACCCTAGCAGTGCTATCGCGATGTCTCGGGATCACTTCCGAGACATCGTCCTCCTCGCGGGTTACATCTCGCCGATTATCTTTCTAGATCTTCTATATGCGTAGTAATATGTAACTTAGGAAAAAATATGATTAATGATTTTAAAAGCTAGAGACATAAAAATTTGTGTATACACTGTTCACACTTCATAGAATATCGGTGCTAAGTTTTATCAAACAATAAGTTTCAGAGAAGATAGCAATAAAAAAAATGTATCGGAGCCGGGGTTAAGAGTGCTTGACTACGCTTCGCCCCGGGAAAGTGTGAGAATATTATGCACTGTAGTAGCTTACGGAATTCCTAATAATGCTAGCGATCAGCCCCGGTTGTCCTCGGGTGATTTCTGAATCACGAAAATAGGGTCACCTACTTACACCTACCCCTGCTACTACTGGGTTCATTTGTAGCTAAGAACCATCCGAGTAACTCCATAAGTACTCTATAAAAATTTCAACAAAACAGGTAAAGTCGCTTAGGAGGAAAAAATTTACGAACACACGCATACAGAAATTGTAAATAGTACGTGAGGGTACTATGGCCATTCGTTTAAAATGGTCACTTTATTGTAAAACGTGCGTCGCGCATAATGCAACGACTCTTCATCAGTCAATCAAATAATAAAGGGTCAATAAATCGCTACTATATCGTCGCCATTTTGACAGTCCTTATGGCAGAATCGCTGGAGGACCTAATCACTATGCTAAATGACCTCAATAGTGTCTCCCAACGGATAGGTCTTAAGATCAACATGGACAACACAAAGATCATGTTTAAAGTTCATTTCACACCTACGCCGATAGTTGTTGGGAGCACTAAGCTCCAATTTGTTGATGAGTACGTTTACCTGGGACAAGTAGTCCGACTAGGTAGATCTAACTTCGACCGAGAGGTCAATCGACGGATTCAACTCGGCTGGGTAGCGTTCAGGAAATTACGACACATCTTCTCGTCAGATATACCTCAAAACCTGAAAACTAGATTGTACAACTAGTGAGTGATGACTTATGGATCTTCACTGCTGGCCGTATGAGGACGCTCAAGGTTGCTCAGCGAGCTATGAAAAGGGCTATGCTCGGGGTTTCTCTGCGTGATAAACTTAGAAATGAGGATATCCGCAGTAGAACCAAAGTGACCGACATAGCTCAACGAATTAGTAAGCTGAAGTGGTAATGGCCCGGCCATGTATTTCAAAGAACTGACAACCGATGGTGGATGGGGAAAAAGGTGTTGTTGTATATATATAATATATATATATATATATTATATATATATATATATATATATATATATATATATAAAATATTCTTAATTGTATGCCCTTGAAATAAAGTTATTAAGGTAAGTGATGCAGGATCGATGGATGCAAGTGACTCAGGACCGTGCTTTGTAGCATTTCTTGGGGGAGAACTTTGTTCAGCAGCAGATTTGTGAAGAGCTGTAATGATATATATATATATATATATATATATATATATATATATATATATATATATAGGTTCAGGTTTATGTTTCTATGGGCCAATATTCTTAATTTTACGCCCTTGAACTACAAATTTGTCACTCCAAAAGCCTTTCTCTCAACTTTAAAATTCTGCACTGAACATCAATTGGCACCCAAGTATAAGGGATTACATGAAATCCAGGATAACGATAAAAATTGCGAATGAGATCCTTTCTAACTTTCCCCGTATAAAAAGGTGGTAACATTACTCGGTTGTCGCCTGTGAATAGGTTATCCATATTTTTTCAATTCATGGAATTTGTTTTAAGTTCAAATTTGTAATAAGTATCTTTATTTGTTTCATATAAAAATATCTTTCATTATAATTTTGGACATACTGTATACAACAATTAAACAAAATTTCAAGATAAATTTGTAAATAATTCAAATTATAGTGTATTGTGTACAGTGAAATGATGATTTGACATGAAATTAGGTCCATTTTTAATGATTTATGGAAAGTGCTATATAATATTTTTTTATAAAACGGCCTAGGTCGTATTGTGGTCGCTAAAGTATATCCACTACCCGTTTAATAACTCTTGGTCATGAATCTTAAAATAACAACTCAAAGTAATAAAAAAGCTGAGGTTGCAAACTCACCTGTCAAGCGTGGCAACTTTGAGAAACATATTCTTTAGGAGGCAATCGCTGGCGGGAGGCCTATGTTCAGCTTTCAATTTGGTTGCATGTGAAGACAATGATTATGGTGATAAAAAAATCTAACGTTACTTAAGACAGGATATTTGCTTCTGGTACGTACGTTTTGAGAGTTTATCATACAGTCCCAGTTAAAAGAAACACGCTGTATTAAATGATATAACACTCTTTTATAATGATATTTTGTAACGTTTAAGAGTAACAAACAAGCTAAGAGTTCATGTGTGCGAGAAAAAGGAGATTAAGATCTTAATTTCACTGTCAAGACTACACTCTTGTGAAAAAAATAAGATGCTAAGGCATATTGTGTAGAATAATTAAAGCCCGACTTCAGAAATTATTATATGAAAACGATTTTATTATTTGAAAATTTAAATATTAAATAAAAAATTTAATTTTATACAGATAATTTTAATCATGGTCACCTTAAACACGGTAAGCTTTTATTACCATTTTTACGTGTTTCGTATAATACAATGTAGGAAATAATTTTATGAATACGATATATTTTTCCCTAATTGGTGAGTTGCTGAGAAATTGTCGTGCCCAGTGTACTACAGAAGAATTGATAAATGGAATGTTTTTTTTC
Source organism: Parnassius apollo (assembly GCA_907164705.1). Lineage (NCBI taxonomy): Eukaryota > Metazoa > Arthropoda > Insecta > Lepidoptera > Papilionidae > Parnassius > Parnassius apollo. The sequence goes on from CAJQZP010001217.1 coordinate 58,128, forward strand.
TTTTGTTAAAAAATACGCTAACGTTATACTCGTACGAATGTATTTTGTAAGTTCCAATGTATTTATTTTTGATTATTTTATTATTTTACTGCTTACTCTTAATTAAACCCCATACTTAATACGGTTTAATGCCATTATTTACAGTCAACCATAGAGCAAATAAAACAATAAGGGCCTTTAAGAATACATAACAAATTAAAATAATAAATAAAGTATGTATGGATGTTAATAGCCCCTGAGAATGAGGTTATCGCTACCAGGCTATTTCAACTTTGTTTTGTATTTTTAATTGTTCTGTAATTTTAACGATTGTAAACTGTTCCTATTTTTTCATAAAGAAAGTCCCGCTGAGTTTCTTGCCGGTTCTACCTAGGAAAAAGGTATTTTCCAGATCAGTGATGAATTAAACATAATAGTGATTTCCGATAAGCATTATTTATAATCTATACTGAATAAAAAGTTTCTATACTATTTCTATAGCACCAAACTATACCAGAAACATACATACTACGAAATAAATTAGTATACAAAATACCAATAGCCAAGCCAAGGTATAAAGTATTCAATGTTTAAGCCAGGGCTTGGCCTACGTGTTTGCCAAAATTTCGTTGAAATCCCTTTAGCCGTTAATGCACGACTAGCTATTATCCGCGAAAAACTTACACAAAAATATCCATATGAATCTATAATAATACCACAATACCAGAGACAATCCTAGTGTGCAGGTAACGTTTTTTAAATCAAAAAAAGTTTGTTCAAAAAATGAAATGAAAATTATAATGATGATATCACCCTGCTAAGCTTCGATCAACAATACCAAATAGATAACGGGTCACGTACAAAATCATAGCTAAATACTGTCCGCGTGAATATAAACTTATATAGCTACATTTGTTTACCAAAGAAATTATACAAAAAATTAAAATAGTTTTAAGCTCAATCTAATTACAACCATCGCTTATAGTAATAAATTCACAAATCTTACGATCATTAGTCACAAAAAAAGAACAAAGCTATACAATACTCCTATCACTTGGAAATGAAAAGATATAAATTAAATAAACTTTGGTATGAAATCAACCTTAACGGGTAACAAATAAATTTCTTTTTTCCCGTTATTGCCTTGCGAGTTACGTCATTTTGTTATGTTTCTGTTTTCTTCTTCGAATTTGGTCCAGGAAGTATTGAGTCGCGTTGAAAACTAAAATAATTTATAATATGATCATAAGTTTAATTAAAATTATATTTATGTTTTGGGCATTTATGATTGTTGGTATACATACTTTCCACACTAGCCATTAAATATAATATAGTGTGTAGTATATTGATTGCATTTAATTAACTAAGTCGATATATATCTATTTTAGTTTTTGTATGTATATATGTTCGTAGTATGTATATATCTATGTATAGTATATATATATAAATATGTGTATTCTTTTTTATCACACCAATTTGCCCTACTTCTGTCATCTTCATGTAAGCCTATCCATTTATTGGTTGTCTGGAAGAAATTGCTGTCAGCAATAAGATCGCCCATTGCATACTTTTAAAACGTGGTAGAGTCATACTGCAATTATATTAGTAGTATAGTTGTAGCACTAATGGGTTGGCTCGACCGGTGAAGAAAGCTAGGAAAGCTAAAAAATATCTAAGTATCTATTGAAATTACACAAACAAAGACAAAATTAGCAATTACCATTATTTAAAGTTTTGGTAACGAATTATTAAAAATTATTACAATACAAATCTACTTCATGCGTCCATGTTATGTTTCACAAATGTTTGCACGTGTATTGGTCAACATTGGCAAAACATTTGTAGGTGCGGTTTTGATCGGTAATTTTGTTTAAAATATGATATTATTTGTTAGTTTAGAGCTTAAAATATAACATATTATACATGTAATTACCGAAAGTAAGACACTCTGGCCGTTAAATTACTTTTTCGGGCATTATTCTTGCAACTTTTGAATACACATTGCGGCATTGTGAAACGTGTTTACATTGGCTGTGTTTCAAGTGAACTAAATGAAACAAGATTGATTTCTTGCGCCGACCCGACATCTAGTTGGTATTGTTGATCGAAACTGCTAAGAAAATGAAAAAATATCTTCTAAATATTCGACAATTAAAACTGTACAAACACAATTTATACGTGGTAGAGCCATGCTGCAGTTATATTAGATGTATAGTTGTAGCACGAATGGGTCGGCTCGACCGGGGAAGGACCACGCTCTCATAGAATACCAGCGTGAAATAGTAGCTTAATGCTGCTGTGTTTCGTATGGTGAGTGTAGAGAACCGGAGACCCTTTTTACTGGAAACGAGGCATTCCATCGTAGTCCTCACGGGTGACAACGCATCTGCATTTTATTCGTAATTGAGGATAGATGTAGATGTCTATGGGCCACAGCAACCACTTACCATCAGGTGGACTGTGTGCTCGTTTGTCACCCTATCCTATAAAAAAAACCAATTGTAATCCAGATTAACTGTATATTTTCTATATAATATCACTTTTTCACTTACTTATGTAATTCGTCAAATAGCCTGGAAAGTGGTATACTTGAAAAAAAAATGGTATAAAATGGTATATGCGAAGAGAAACGACGTATAATAACCTCAAAATTTTATTAGTCAACTTGACTTAAGATAAGGTGTCCAGGTATAAGTTTCTATTTACAACTATAAAAAGTTTGAAAAATGTGACACATTTGGTAAAATATTTATTTCTGGTCCGAATTAACTCAAGGTTCCCAAATAGGTATCATAATTTTGTTTGAATAATTTTATCATTTTAAACCAATACAAAAAAAGTTTATAATCCACAATAATTGAAAACGCTCACTCAGCTGAGGTTAAAAAAATATTCTCATACAGAGGTTACAAAAAATCTCGCTCTTTATATATTCTTATAAGTACTTATTATAATAATTATATTTGTTATAAATAAATAAAAACCATTTTCAAGTGTGAAATTAAATTAACCTAATGAAATAAAAATTGTATTTACACGTTATCCTCATATTTTTGTATTAAAACTCTATTTGAATAAAAATAGTAAAAGTCAATTTTGATACAAAACTTTAAAGGATCTTTACCTTAGAGTGTAAGAACCTTTTTTTTTTTTGGTAAAATTGATAACCAAAAAAAAGTTTAGTTTCAAACTTTATGTATCTTCTAGTTTAGATAATAATCAAAAACCATTTATTTCGTCAATTTTTTTCAATTTAAAACAAAAACTGGTTATTTTGAATAAAATATAGTCTGTGAAGTTACAGATAGACACTTTAATTTTATTTGTACGTATAGATTTAGTCACAAACTTCTGATCATTTTTATAAAATTCAACGTAAGCCATTACTGACTATACTCTCCATTATAAAGCTTTTCATAACAAAAGCCTCACTATATGATAAGCCATTAAGATAGGCTAATAGTTAAATACTGGTTAAAAAACCCGTTGCGTAAGAAATTTACTAATAAGGCCTATGATATGATTATTACAGCGTTATTTTACATATTATCGTTATTTTATTTGCGATATTTTATATTTTATCACGCAATACGCACGAAATTATTTTTGTATCAAACATGCAACTTTACTTGTGAAGGTGCCCTTCACTTTACACATGTAGAAGAAACTTGACATTTAAAATTACATGTATTCATTTCAAACCGTTGCGTTTTGCGCTCAAATGACTTCAGCGGTTGTAAAAAGTATTCCATTATATTATGAAGTGCGCACTGCTGTGAAAATAATTAACTTTCAATAAAAATTTAAAATTAAATTATGTGGTAGAGCCAAGACTTACATTATACTAGAACACTATACTATAGTTGTAGCAAGAATGGTTCGGCTCGACCGAATCAGGACCACGCTCTCACAGAATACCAGCCTAAATAGCAGCGTAATGCTGCTGTGTTTCGTATGGTGAGTGTAGAGAAACGGAGACCCTTTAACTGAAATCGAGGCATTCCATCTTAGTCCCCAGGGGTGACAACGCATTTGCATTTTGATACTTAATTATGGATAAATGTGGATGTCTGTGGGCCACAGCATCCACTTACCATCAGGTGGTCTGTGTGCTCGTTTGTCACTCAAGGTTATAAAAAAACTACACAATACTAAAATATATAAAATAATTCAATTTAATTTTACATTCTGAACTTGGCACTGAGACATAATGTGTAGACAAATTGAGGTCCCAACTTTAGAATGTGAAAATATTTGTTTTAGTTGCTTAAAGTCGGCTATTAATTTTCATTTAAAGTTTTTTTTTCTAATTTTGTGTAGAATAAGAAAAATTTCAATCTCAATGTCGTCTAAATAGTTAGAAGTTAGAAGAGAAAGAAAGTTACGGTCACACACGAATAACTAGAATTTTGCATAATATGGTTTCCGTTGTCTAACCATGAGCTTACTTTAATAAGTAATATACTCAATTTTGGAACTCACTCATCTCATACTTGTCTTAGACATTTGTCTGGATAAACTTGGAAAGTAAAACAGTTAACTATTAAATTAATATATAAATAATTACATTAATTAAATCATACTCTTTTTAGTCGCCTAATCAGCGGTGCAATCTTTTTTTAAATTTATATGAGACCATCCCTGATTTGAAACATATTTAATAAAAAAAGAATTATTAAAATTAGTTCACAAAAAATATATAAATAATTACATTAATTAAATCATACTCTTTTTAGTCGCCTAATCAGCGGTGCAATCTTTTTTTAAATTTATATGAGACCATCTCTGATTTAAACATATTTAATAAAAAACCGGCCAAGAGCGTGTCGGGCCACGCTAAGTGTAGGGTTCCGTAGTTTCCCGTCCGTCACAATAAGTGTTCCCACTTATGAGTTTAAAGGTGGGGATCCATTATGTTCGCGCTCCAGCACCGCTCCGCGCTCCTGCAACTGCTCCCGGTAGTGGGTACTGTGGTTTCCATCCAAGTTCAAAATGATTTTCCTAGAAAGTCCTTATAAAGTTCTACTTTTCAGATTTTTTTCATAATTTCTAAACTTATGGTTCAAAAGTTAGAGGGGGGGGGACACATTGTTTTTTACTTTTGGAGCGATTATTTCCGAAATTATTGACATTATCAAAAAATAATTTTAGTAAACCCCTATTCATTTTTAAATACCTTTCCAACAATATATCACACGTTAGGGTTAAAATTAAAAAAAAATCACTTCCCACTTTACATATACGGGAACTACCCTAATAAAACATTTTTTTCCAATTTTTATTTTTCCACTTTGTCGGCGTGATTGATACACACATTGGTACCAAATTTCAGCTTTCTAGTGCTAACGGTCACAGAGATTAAGCGAGGACGGACAGACGGACAGACAGACATGGCGAAACTATAAGGGTTCCTAGTTGACTACGGAACCCTAAAAAAAGAATTATTAAAATTAGTTCACAAAAAATATACGCTCAAATTGTAAACCTCCTTTTTATTAAATCGACTAAAAGTAGAGGTGGTACATTTACAGACTCTTCAAAGACGATGTGCAGCTATATTTTTTTTTTTTGCTTCGAATCGGCTGCAGATGTCGACTGACTACAACACCAAATACAGTTCTTAAAAAGATTTAAAAAATGCAAGGTCGTTTTCTATTTATGTTTCTTATAAAGAAAAATATCCTTGAAAATTTACTTTAACATTGCTTAAATTTTACTAGTTTAACAATATATTTTCTTTTTTCTACAGAAATATACGTTGGTGCCGTGGAATGGGGCCCATTGCAGCCGCTCGGACGATTATCGTATTGTGCAATGCTGTTGCACGCAACGGTACTAAGGACGTACGGTGGTCAGATGAGGCGATCGTTCTATGCAACTGACTACACTGCTGTAAGATCATTTTGTTTCTATAGGTACAATAAGTGTATTTCATAATTTTCTGTTGACAAGATAGAATCTAAATTACCCTTTCCAACTTAGACGTTTCTAGGCTTGAATAAATTCGTATCATTCAGTTGATTATAAATGTAATATATTTAAGTGAAGTGAAATAAGTGAGGTTACATGGATAATATAAACATCATCATCATAATTTTTACAGCCCTTCAGAAGTCCACCGCTGAACATAGGGAAATAAAAAAAAATCAATCAAAACATCCCAAAGAAGGATTACTCTTATACTTAACTCATAAAAACACAAAACTACTAAACTGTGCAAGAATAGTAACATTAAAGTAAAGAGATCACCTAATATTCGTCCTACAGCTGGGGACAGGAAAGCTGTAATGGAGCAATTATTATATTTTTATTTTATAATATTTTTATTTCTGAGATATTCAGGTTTCCTGACGCCGTTTTCTTCACTATATTACACGTAGACAGTCAGAACTTTAAGTTAAAATTGACATTTTCATTGTTACCAGAGGGGATCGAACCTAGACTACTCGCTTACTGTTAAGTGCTTAGCCTCTGTTTCTCTGGGCTTCAGTAGCCACTTGATGGGTAGTAGTAATATATTTAGTTATACATCGATAATATTAAACATATGGCAACACTGCAAGTGTAACCTTATGATAGAGAAATAGTCGTAGGTACTAGATTAGTGTAAAGTTACCTCTCTTAAAAAAATTGCTGCATAAATAACTTGAAATCCTTATGACCGAAATAATTTAAAATATTCATTCTTATAATAAGGGTGACAAACGAGCATACCACTTGATAAATATATGTTCTGACCCATAGATACCTGCATCAATCCTGAATTGAGAAAGGAAGTGTAGATGCGTTATCACCCATTTAGATAGAATGCCTCGTTAACTAATTGTGTGGCATAGTTGGCTAGTTTACGATGAGACTGGCCGCCGTGACCGAAATTCGGTCCGGAGGACGTTAATAATCTGGATATTATTTTATCCTTTGTTCTTCTTTGAAGTCGGTTTTGACTTTTTCTGTTTAATCCTTACACAAAAGTACATTATTTTTACAGATTATGCTCTTCGCTGGAATTGTTTGCACGACTTTCCTCTGTTCACTTCCACTTCACCTATTTGTCGAGGCACCAGCCTGTCAACTGCAGAAGATTCTGTTAAGCCCTAGAAGGCCGCAGAAGGAACCTGAGAACACAAACGTCAGTCGTGTCAAGCCTGGCATTTCGAATATTTCTGTCTCTACCGTCTCTACACATATTTAAATATAAGTCGAATTATTTTAGTAAAAATAAACATTGTACGTTCTTATTACAGAAAGCAGTTTATATTTATTCTCAATTTTAAGCTTTAATCTGTTTTACGAAAGTCCCGCGGTAATGTATTCACTTTATATGTAATGTATGGAATTTGACATCAAATGACAGATTTCGCGAAGTGAGGCACTATGCGGGGCTAACAATCTTCCGCTCACCAGATGTCGTGACTAAGGTAAAGTTGTTTTGTTAATTATAAATAAAAGTTTATCAGCAACACTTGATAATAACCTCTTAATAACCTTTTTATTTTTCTACTTTTATGAAAATCTGTGGTTTGGGTTATTTATTTTTAGTTTACTTAATATAAAATATATATAATAGTACAGAAAAGAAAAATTAACCTTTACATATTCCGAACAATTTTACTTCTCTGCTATGAAATCGGTCAAATACACCTCTTTTTAAGGGGGTATAGTAAGTCAGCACAAATTCTAATTTCGCCCCCACTTCCCCGCGCGTCGTATTCTATGTATCGACATGTTTGTAATCACTAATACTGTAAGTAGATAGGTCGTTAGATACTTATTTCATTAGGTTTATCATATTTGTACCTGTGTCTTAACGCCAAACCAGTCGCTTCTTATTTTTATCACGGTTATTTCCCAATTTAATTTTACGTCGTCTTGTTGCGTAATGTTTATTCTGATCGTAAGCGACACAACTTATCCCTTCGAAAGCCTAAGCGATACTAACGGGACAACAGGAATCAAGCTTCAAGACGCCGATAGTTTAGGTAATTTCTTTTTACAGTGAAAAATGGTATTTAAAAAAAGTAAATAACATAAGCACTGCTTTATAGTTAGTTCAGTTAGTATGCAAAGTTTCATGATCTTATTTAAAGTATTTTACGAATAACAGCGGTTTATTGTTCAGTTTGGAGGTAACTTTGGATTTTTTTTCTATCGAGAAAATTTTACGGAAACTTGTTTTCGTCTAACATGGTCCTTAATATTAATCCTCAACTTTACCATATATTTATTTCAAAATTAATGCTGCAATACTTTCGGCATAACGGAGGATCTTGCTAAGCCATTTGAGGTTATATTTCCCCTTAAGTAGCGCCGCCCTGATGGCTATAAATAATTTTCTACCATACCATATTATAAATACTAGACTATCAATAAACCATATTTTATAATAAAGCAGCTAGTGATTGCGGGATATTTGGTAACATTTTCTTCTGGCGGTGTAATCTACTGCTGAATAATTCTATTTTCTAGAAGGAATTTTCTTTACTTAATACTAACTACGTGATGATTAAGCATCACGAGTCATTTCGTATTTGACCCAGCCGCCGTTCGCTAGTCTGACTATTATACGTCATATGTAAAATAAAATACCGTGTAGTGGCGGTGTAAGAATATCCACTACCCCATATCATCCCGTGGGTGTCGAAAGTGGTGACAGAGGGAAACAGGCAGGAGATGGGCAGCAGCGTCTTCCTAATAACGAATAAAAATAACTTCGGTTGCTAACCCGCTTGCCAAGCGTGGCAACTATGGCAAATTTCCTCTGAATCAATGTATGGGGGATTCCTATGTTCAGCAGTGGACTTTAATTGGCTGTAACGACAACGGTAAGTTGTATTTTATCTGAGGATTGAAAAATCGGCCCTGAGTCAAAGTATTTCTTTGCGCGGGCGTGTGTGGTGATTAATTTGTAATTAAAAAGATAAAACTAATAGGTTATACATTATACAAAACCATTTGGTAAAATGTATAAAAAATACATAGCGTCGAAAAAAACTATATTTACGGGTTTTATCGCGTTTAATAATTTGTTTTAACTTATTTTTAATTCCCGACGTTTCGGGCGCTTTACAGCACCAATCATGGAGGTTTCTCTAACCTCCATGGTACCAATTGTCGCGACAGAGATGTTTGACGTCCCCATGACATAGTTAGCCTGGCTCCCTTCAGTTTTTTAATATTAAAAATAAGTTAAAATAAATTATTAAACGCGATAAAATCCGTAAGTATAGTTTTATTCGCAATGTGTAGTGTTCGCGTAAATTTAAGAAATAATTATACATACCGTCGTTTACTAAGTTTAATATTAGGTAGAATTGCTTCTCTGTCTAGGAGTCAATCTAGGTAGACACCACCCTCTGATATATACCTGCCACCAAATAGCAGTACCTGCACTATTCTGTTTCAATTTGAAGGGTGTGTACACTTAAGTAGAAAGACAATACAATTATAGACTGAGAGGCATTCCATCAGGCGACATCGTATTATTTATAACTTACAAGTAGACTTAGTTGTTTAATATTATTTGCGTGTGTCCATAGGTAGCAATAGCCTCTTACTCTTAGTATACTCTTACTTCATTTGTCACTTCTGATTGATAATAAAAACTGTCAGTCATAGGACTGAACGTTATAAATGAAAACTTTTTGACTTTACAAACTTTATTTTTGGGTTCTCTTTACCGATTTTTGAAGTTTTCACTTCAAAAATAGGTAAAGAGAATCTATTTAACTAGTTTAGCTTTGAGTCGTAAACTAATGTAAACAAAGCCTGTGATAAACTATTCTCTTGACATAATTTGACTGGAAACACCGCTGCATCAAATATTCCGGCCAAGTCCCCGATGACAGCGATGCTTACACATAAAATACCCACATTTTGTCGAGGTTAAGTCTCGAAATGATAGATGGTCTGTTACTAGGCGAGGATAGTGACAAAGAAAAATGACCCTAGAAAATATTACAGAACGCTCTGAGTTTACTAAGATTGAGAAAGTTAGCTTCAGTCTGTTACATATTGCTGTCAGAGTCTGGAACTAAGTGATACGTGTTAACGGATATCATGACCTACATTTAATACCTTATTTTAAATTTAAAGATAATTTAATAGAACTACTGGATATTTTAATAACAGATTTTATGTTAGCAAAATTGCTTGTTGTTAAAGTGTTCATAGCCGACGTGATTTTTACATCTGATATGTTTCTAACGTGTTCTATATTATGTTCCTGAACGTATGAAACGTTTTAAAATAAAATCTAAACAGTCGCAAATTTGTTTGTTCATATACCAATAGGTCGTTGTAAAACGCGATATAAGGTCTACCATACTTATTATACTCTTTTTAAAATAAATGCAGTATTTAAGTATTTCTAATTGTTTTCATTAGAGTGCCAAACGGGCTAACGGTCCGAACTACTACCCATCAAGTGGCTACTGAAGCCCAGAGAAACAGAGGCTAAGCACTTAGCAGTAAGCGAGTAATATAGTTTCGATCCCCTCTGGTAACAATGAAAATGTCAATTTTAACTTAAAGTTCCGATAGTCTACGTGCAATATAGTGAAGAATACGGCGTCAGGAAACCTGAATATCTCAGAAATATTTTTTTTATAGAATAAGGTGACAAACGAGCACACAGTCTACCACACTGATGGTAAGAGGTTGCTGCGGCCCATAGACATCTACATCTATCCTCCATTAAAAATCAAAATGCAGATGCGTTGTCACCCGTGAGGACTGAGATGGAATGCCTCGTTTCCAGTAAAAAGGGTCTCCGGTTCTCTACACTCACCATACGAAATACAGCAGCATTAAGCTACTATTTCACGCTGGTATTCTGTGAGAGCGTGGTCGTTCCCCGGTCGAGCCGACCCATTCGTGCTACAACTATACTACTAATATAACTGCAGCATGGCTCTACCACGTATAAATATTATAAAATAATGATATAATAATTGCTCCATTACAGCTTTCCTGTCCCCAGCTGTGGGACGAATATAAGGTGATCTCTTTACTTTAATGTTACTATTCTTGCACAGTTTAGTAGTTTTGTGTTTTTATGAGTTAAGTATAAGAGTAATCCTTCTTTGGGATGTTTTGATTGATTTTTTTAATTGCCTATGTTCAGCGGTGGACTTCTGAAGGGCTGTAAAAATTATCATGATGATGTTTATAAACGTGAGTTACATCTCCACACCCATATAACCTTACTTACTTTCACTTCACCTTGGAATACAGAAGTGTGTGCTATTTATCTGCGTCATAAATAGGTAGTGGTAATAGTATTAGAATAATAGTAATAGGATTTCTAAGCAGAAATAAGCAGTAACAAATTATTTTTCTCAAATGTTTATTTCATTTTATTTTCAAGTTATATGCAATATTATTAGAAGCCACAGTTATGCTGTATTTCTTTTATTATACGCAACTAAGTGAAAGTCAAGTTGTCTTTGATAAAACAGTTTAACTTATAAAGTAAAACATGTTCCACCTCGCGCAACCGCTAGGTTACAAAACGTGACAAACAGGTTTCCAGTATAACGCTGAACTTTAACTGATTCTCTGCACGTACGACTGTTAAAACAAATGTAATGCAATGATATTGTTGACTTAAATGAATTATCACAAGACATGAATGGCTCTTTTTTAGATAAGTGGGGGTGACAAACGAGCGCCTGATGCAGAGCTTAATCTTTTCGTTACTATGATCGGTTATTGGCTTTTGCTGTCAAACAATTCTCAGTAGCAGTCCGGAGTTAGCTAGATAGAAGTTATTGACCTTGCCTCGTAGAGCACGTAAAGCCATTGGACCTGCACCTGATCACACTCCAATCGTGTCGGTCCGCTGTCCATCTGACTATGACGGAATAAAGAGCACATGTGCTTGCGCACACACTCGTGTACAATAATCTTGTTCCGTTGTCCGATAGCTAATTTTCATTGAAACTAGCCGCAGTAACCGAAATTGGGTCAGCATCAGGAGTAAAATACTAGGTGACTTTAATTTACTATTTTTACTTTACATTTAAATTTTTACGACTTTCAATTTAATATTTCTATAACGTCTATGTTGCTATATACTTATTTAATTAATTTATTCATAAAACAATTTCCATTGTATTTGAAATTACACATTATAAATTTACATAGAAAGGTTGATTACATTGCTAGTTACAAATTGCTTTAAAACCGAACGCAAATCATAAAATATATCACTTTTAATTCTAAATTATACACAACTCATTACTAATAATTGTCGAAGTACAATAATATATGTATAATTAAATAACTATAAATCAATAAATAAAAATAAAATTCAGTTTAATATGTCAATAAAAGTAATTAATATTGTGAAGGTCAAAAAAGGTAAAAGCAGTTTTTAGGGATGAACGTAAAGTCAGAGCGTCATCTTATATCTAAAACAATTGATTATATTTATTCACTCTCATTTATTACCAATTCAGACACGGAATATAAACATTTTTCTAACAGGAAAACCTTGAGTTTTGCTTTAAATAAATATTTGTTGTAATTTAATTCCTTTAAGTTGGTGGGTAACTTAATAAATAACTCAACTACTTGATAATTTGGACAATGTTTTATTAAATGAGTTTTGTAGTGATAGTGTTTTTATTGCCTTTCTACGTAAGCGCTCTCTGAACTCCCTTTCCTTTTGCGTTTCGTATTGTTGTATATACTTAGACAAGTGGCTTAGGACGATTAAAATTTATAAACTTGGTACCGTTAATATGCCCAATTTTTAAAAGTGTTCTTTGCATGACTCATGTTGCGAGATCGTAACAATAGTTCTAATAGCACGCTTCATAAGGATGAATGCTCTCTGGCAATTATAGCTATAGCTGTTTTAGCTTTAATATATTTAATATCATGTTTCTATAAAGCTTTTAGAATATACACTAGCAAACCGATTGTGAATATATTAAGCAACCTAGCTTACGAATTTCAAAATTATGTATAAAATTTTGTTCATAATTTGTAAAATAAAAGTTTATTACATACAACCTTATTTTATTAACAAGTTTAAAAAAAATTATATCCATCAATTTTCTCCACATCCTCTTTTTTATTTCTCTCTATATTTAATTTTATTTATCCAGTCCTACGCCTGACCTCTCTCCGGTCGTGTCGGATAACCATGAAATCGGATTATGTGAGTGGGGGAATAGAGTGTGCTTGCGAATACAGTTTAGCACTATCATATATATGTACTTATAATCCTATCACGAGCTATTGGCGTCATCTTTAAAACTGGCCGCGGTGACTAAAACTCAATCTGGAAGACATTATTATTTCTTTCGCCGGGAACATATTTTTTGCTACTACTTCAAAAATGCGGTGGTTAACAATTCCAATGTGAACCGATTTTAACGATTCTTTACTTAATAAATGGGTAATATTTCAGGGGAGTGCCATAAAAGATTGAAAAAGATATGCGTCCGCCATCCCTAAGCGTGAAAAAATAGGTGATGAAGTTTTTACTCTAACTATATATAAAAGCAATTCTTGTTGCTCTACCTTGAATTTGTTATATTTGTTAATTCACTCAAAGGAGTAAAATACTTGAACTTAGAAAAATTATAAACGTCTATAAAAACAAAGATTAAAATATAATTTTCACAAAATAGCTTCTGCATCCATCGCATTCTTGTATCTCTTGCCAGGTCGTCACTTTATCTAGTTGGAGACCGTCCTACCCTTCGCTTATCGACGAAACTGCCACTTGAGAACCTTACTACCTCATCAGCTACCGCCGTTTCGAGCTATATGGCTCAGAACCGTGCTTTATGGCACTCTTTAGAGTATAATAGGGGCTATGTTCGGCAAAAAAAGAATTGTAAAAGGCTTTAATATTTATGACGATGAATCAAAGGGTCATAATTCTTCGATAGACTATCTTAACACCGACTTCAGAAGCCATCGTTAATAAGTATTTTTTCTTCATTTTTGTTTATTGAAAACGTCACTTATTACAACAATGCAGTTTAATTACCACTATCTATTATCTTTAATTTTATAAGAACACTTACAATGTACATATTAAGCATTAACGCACCAAATTATATGAAAAGTAACACGCTCACTAATATGTATATCAAAAACAAAGGTACATAACATTCACGAACAAATACAAGTAAACATTCAGGAGAAAAAAAAAAGGAAAAAGGAAATTATATATTTATTCTTTTTTCAATGTAAATGAGGACTCACCGAAAGATGATCGGTGTTTTTTTTTTAAAGACAGCTTACGAGTTGTGTAACATGTCGATGTATATATATATATATATATATATATATATATATATATATATATATATATAACATGTATACGTGGTAGAGCCATGCTTCAGACATATTAGTAGTTGTAGCACGAATGGGTCGGCTCAACCGGGGGAAAAACCACGCTCTCACAGAATACCACCGTGAAATAGCAGCTTTAATGCTGCTGTGTTTCGTATGGAGAGTGTAGAGAACCGGATACCCTTTTACTGGAAACGAGGCATTCCATCTTGATCCTCACGGGTGACAACGCATCTGCATTTTGATTTGTAATCGAGAATAGATGTGGATGTCTATGAGCCGCAGCAGACGCTTACCATCGGGTGGACTGTGTGCTCGTTTGTCACCCTATCCTATAAAAAAATACAGCTCGCACTCATACTTGCTTGCTTACCAAGATGTAATCTATTAAATATTGGTTTCTTGTATTTAACATGATAATTACCTAAAAGCTTGAGCTGTTGGTTTTCTTTAATATTTAAAAAAAGGTAAACAACAATACACAGTTATAGTTCACCGTATAGCGGCGATGTAACAATATCTGCTAGTCCATATCGTTCCACGATTGTATTAGGTACGAGATACAAACCAGAAGATAGGCAGCAACGTCTTCCTAATGACAACTTAAATATTGTTACGAGCTTGAGGTTCGTGACAATAAAAGTTGCCGATAAAATTACCTAAATTAACACTTTAATTTACTTTACACAAATTAAAACTAAAAACACTAATAATTAAACACACTAATTCACTTAATTCCGTTCCGACGCTTCGCTTGTTTCGCCAAATCAACACTACTTCCATCGCATCTTGCAGCGCCTATATATTTAAATTAGCAAAGAAATATCCAGAATGTTCAAGTAAACACGCGCAAGGTACCGAGCGTTGGAGTTTCGACTAGGCGCTGTCGGTTGAGTGATTCGTGATGTCATTTTCTCAATGCTCCCCTCGCTCTCGTTCCTGACACTAGATGGCGCTAGTTGACTTATTCATGCAACACTGCCCCCTCCTAAGACATGCTCGTCCCGAGCATTATCGGTCCCATAATAACGCGCCAAGCGATCCACATGGACGATCTTAGGAGTCCCTCTTGCGCCTTTCTGTATCCGGTAGGTCACATCGTTGATCCTGGTTACAATCCGGTACGGGCCGTCCCATTTAGCTTGAAGATTAGGAGATTTCCCTTTGCTGCGGACTGGATTGTGCAACCACACAAGTGAACCTTCGTCGAACCCTTTGTTGTTCATTTTGCGGTCATACCGGGTTTTATCTTTTTCAGACATTTGCTGGCCCGATTGTCTGACGTGCTCATAAACGTCAATCATTTTTTTCCGCAAGTCATTTGCATAATCGGTTATACTGCGTGGAGCATCAGGTGGTATTTCGGTGATCAGGTCTGCAGGCAGCCGTAATTCTCTTCCAAAGTTTGCGAAAGCTGGTGTCACTGTTGTACTTTCGTGAACAGAACTTCGATATGACAACAAAAACGGTTGTATGTGCTTGTCCCAATCTCGTTGCCGATTGTCTACAACTTTTGCTAGGTACCTCTCCAATGTCTGATTAAATCGTTCCACCATTCCATCAGATTGCGGGTGATAAGAAGTCGTTCTTGTTTTATGAGTACCCATAACTCGGCAAGTTTCCTGGAATATTTGAGACTCAAAATTCCTTCCTTGATCGCTGTGAATCTCTAAAGGTACTCCAAAACGACAGAAGACTTCATGAACTAGTTTATCTGCAACTGTTGAAGCTTCTTGATTTGGAATGGCGAAGACTTCTGGCCACTTAGTGAAGTAATCCATCACAACCATGAAATACTTGTTACCGCTTTCACTCTCCGGAAACGGCCCCGCCACGTCAATGGCTATTCTCTCCCATGGTGCACCAACATTGTACAACTTCAATGCACCTCTACTATGAGTCTGAGGTCCCTTTACAGCCGCAAAACTTGTACATTTGCGACACCAGTCCTCGACATCGTTTCGACAGTGGACCCAGTAAAACCGTTCTCGGATCTTCAGTAGAGTTCGTTTAACTCCCAGATGGCCTCCTGAATTATGGTACAGCTGTAGAACATCCGGTACTTTAGCTTTAGGGACAATCATTTGTAAATGAAAGCTGTCTCCCCGAACATTTTCCCATTTACGGCACAGAACTCCATCCTGAATCAGCAAGCTGTCCCACTGGGCCCAATAGCTTTTAGTGGTCGAACTCATCGCTGAGACGTCGCTCCACTTGGGCTTGGGAGCACTGGCCTTCATCCATTCCAGGATCGGCTTGATGTCCGGATCTTCCTGCTGTGCACGTTGTAAGCTGTCCTTCCACTCGTTGTTGAGGTGGTCTGCCCTGAGCATCCTCACGGATACCACTTCCTTACTCTCTTGCCTAGTACAATGTTTGCAATCTTCAGAACAAGGTCTTCTTGACAATGCATCTGCGTTGCCATGAGATTTCCCGTTGCGATGTTCGATCTCGAAGTCGTATTCCTGCAGTAGTTCAATCCACCTCGCAACTTGTCCTTCTGGATTTTTAAACTGCAATAGCCATTTTAGTGCAGCATGGTCAGTTCGTAAGTGAAATTTTCGCCCCAGAAGATATTTGCTAAAATGCTGCAACGACTTTACCACAGCTAGCAATTCGCGTCTTGTGACACAGTAGTTCCTTTCCGGTTTTGACAACGACTTGCTGAAGTACGCTATCACGACCTCTTGGTCACCATTCCGTTGAGACAACACACCGCCAAGTCCTATATCACTTGCGTCTGTGTCAACTATAAATTCTTTGCTTGCATCAGGGTATCCCAAAATAGGTGTTTTGCACAGACGGTCCTTGAGCTCCTGGAATGCGATATTGCAACTTTCATCCCAGCAGAAATGTGGCTTCTCCTCGGTTAGCTTGTGCAGAGGTTTGGCTATATCTGCAAAGTTCTTCACAAATCGCCGGTAATAGGAGCACAAACCCAAAAATGCTCTAACCTGCGTCTTGTCTTTTAGAACCGGCCAATCCTTGACAGCGGCGATTTTCTCTGGATCTGTGCGGATACCTTCTTCCGATACTACAAACCCCAAAAAGTTAACTTGCCGTTGGAATAGTGAACATTTCTTCGGGCTCAACTTGAGGTTGGCACTCTGAATCTTCATGAGCACGCGTTCCAGGTTTTGAAGGTGTTCCTCAAACGTACGGCCTATGATGATGATGTCATCCAAGTAGACCAGACAGGCATCACCAATTAGCCCGGTAAGTACAAGTTCCATCAGCCTTTCAAACGTTGCTGGAGCATTGCACAACCCAAACGGCATTACTTTAAATTGCCACAGACCCTTTCCCGTCGAGAACGCAGTTTTCTCCTTGTCCTTAGGATCAATTTCAACTTGCCAGTAGCCACTTTTTAGATCCAGCGTGCAAAACCACTTTACTCCTGTAAGCATGTCCAGCGTGTCATCAATTCTTGGCAAGGGATAGCTGTCCTTCTTCGTAACGTCGTTCAGACGGCGGTAGTCAACACAAAACCGCATACTGCCATCCTTCTTCTTCACCAGCACCAATGGTGAACACCATGGACTAGATGAAGGTTTTAACACATCCTTCACCATTCCCTCAATCATGGTTTCCACTTCCTTTTCACGTGCTACCGGCAATCTTCTTGGCCGCTGACGGATAGGCAACTCTTCTCCTGTGTTTATTTTGTGTTGAACTAAGCCAGTCTTTCCTATGTCAGCATCGTTTGATGAGAATACATCGGCGTACTTGAGTAACAACTTCTTCGCCTTGACCAATTCGTTCGGGGAGAGAACACTGCGACAGTCTTCCAAAAGTGTGGTCACTCTCGTTTCTGCATCCTTGCTGGGGGTCCCACTCGATATATATTGGCACCGACGTAACCAATCCACTTCCTCACAAGTACCAATCAGTGTGCCTTTTTCTATAATCTGTTCCCGGTCGCAAAGGTTCAGCACACGTACTCCTGAGATGTCAGTGGTCCTAACCAAGGTTCGAGCTACTTTCCATGGAAGATCATTGTTTACCCTTTCCACAAGTACACAACGGTGAGCTTGCCCAGCGTTTCGAGGAAGACTAACCGGAACAATCGTTTCCGATCTCGGCGGAAGAACAATCTTCTTAATGCTGTACACGTTCCCTGGTAACGCACCTTCCATAAAAAGTTCCTCCTGTCCACATTTCAAAACACCTTGCTTAACGTCGATCTCACAACAATTATTCCTCATAAAGTCTAGGCCTAGGATGCAGTCGTCCATTATATCAGCCACGATGACATTATGCAGGTAGATCACGTTGCCTAGCTTCAACTCCATCTCCTTCTCTCCACGGACGGGTATACGCTGACCGGTAGCTGTTACCAAATTAATGCGTTCTCGGTTGTATGCGGAGTCCCCAAGGAACTGACTTATAAGTTGGGAACTAACAACCGTACGAGAGGCTCCAGTGTCTATGGTCAGTTTACACGGCATTCCGTTGACCTCGCCCTTGATGATTAGACTGTTCCCATCATGGGTTTGTGAGATCGAGATCTTTGGGGCTCTTTTAACATCAGCCAGCACCCGCCCCGCAGTTCTGGCTTTTACTCGTTTCCCTGCTGCTGCTGGGCGGTGCTGTTGGCCGCACTACCCTCCTGGGATCGTTCACCTTCCCTTTCTAGGGTTCGCTTAGGGCAGCTGGATCGAAGATGGCCCTTTTCCCCACAGCCATAGCACCTTGGGCTGTATCCTTTGTTGCGGTCGCGAACTGTAGCTGCTGCAACCTCCCTGACGCGATGGGAACGATGATCCTGCCGCACGGCTTCCACTTACAGTGCATGGGCCAAGGCGTCCTTAAGCGTCTCGTGGTGCCCGAGCCTCACAGCAGCTCTGACTTCCAGGTCGCGGATGCCGTCGATGAATGTCTGCACCAGGTTCCCTTCAATGAGCGCAGGTACAGACCGGTATGCTTTTCGCACCAGCTTCTCCACTTCTAGAGCCCACTGCTGCAGGTTTTCGTTGATGCGCTGCACACGATCTTTAAGCTGCGCACGAAAGACGTGTTCCAGGTGAGCGTCGCCATATCTCGCCTCCAATGCCTCAAGGAGTTGCTCATAAGTCACTTCCTCACCGAGAGCTTCCAGAACTGTTAAGGCCTGGTCACGCAGGCCTAGTGTGAGAGCAGTCATGGCCTGATTTTTATTCCAGCCGTTCGCCTTCTTAACAGCTTCGAACTGGATTTTGTAGGCTGACCAGGAAGAAGTCCCGTCGAATGGCCAGAAGATTAGCACCAGAAATACAGCAACGACAAATAAGCTGAGGTGGACAATAAAAATTGCCGATAAAATTACCTAAATCAAAATTAAAACTAAAAACACTAATAATTAAACACACTAATTCACTTAATTCCGTTCCGACGCTTCGCTTGTTTCACCAAATCAACACTACTTCCATCGCATCTTGCAGCGCCTATATATTTAAATTAGCAAAGAAATATCCAGAATGTTCAAGTAAACACGCGCAAGGTACCGAGCGTTCGAGTTTCGACTAGGCGCTGTCGGTTGAGTGATTCGTGATGTCATTTTCTCAATGCTCCCCTCGCTCTCGTTCCTGACACTAGATGGCGCTAGTTGACTTATTCATGCAACAATATTATAAGACTGCAGTTGTCAACCCGCAGTCGCAACCGCAAACCACGCAAACGATGGCAAATACCCCACATAGAAGGCAATCCGTATGAACGGTCAATGAACTGCATTGGATTTAACAAAAGTAAAAGCATCTCTGTTTATGTGTTGCTTTAATATTATTAAGCAGATCTATTAAGATGCTTACTTTTTATGGCAAATGTAGTATGTCTGCCATAAAAAGTAAGCATCTTAAAGACGAACACTATTTTAACTTGGTTAAAAGGAGCAATTAATAAGTAAAGTGGACGGCTCGAATAATAAGGATATGATGCTTTTAAAAACTAAAATCCCATGTCGAGTCGCTATTTCCATGCAATTAGCTAGCTTTTTAAACGAACATAGGCGGGCTATGCCTACAAAAATAAATTACGCTTGATTTTTATCGCAGAAAACAGTCTAAAATCAGTATTTTATGTTTGTGGTTATATCAAGAAATACTTTTATAGAATTAGTCCATGTGGTTATGTATGGTAACTACATGGACATGTATATATATGATGGTATACATACTAGTCTTTAATACCTACCTAGCCTTTTGATATATACATATATACATATACATATTAATAAATTTTTCTACTTTGAGTTTTGGTTTTATTTCTGTAACTTGTATCGCTTATATGCATATTACAAAATTACATATGTCGCGAAATATTTGTGACAAAACTAATCCAATTACTTACAGATATATTTCAATTTGAATGCTAAAGTTAAAACTGCGATTTAAATTAATATATATTGCTATGATTCCGGCCCGCAGCTGCATGACTAATAGCGTACTTATGTTCTGCATGAATGTTACTTTCATTACGGTGTTCATAATTGATGCTTGATGTTTAAAATTTTCCATGATGTAGTCACGTAAGAAAGTCCTACACCGTATTTAGTGATATGGGTTTCATAAGCGGTGATTATTTGAATTGTTTTTCAACTGTTCTAAGCCTCCTTCTTATCATCCCACCTCAAGTTAACTAGTGTTGCATGTTGATGATACAGAGCTCAACAAAAGAAAAATCATATAAAATCCAATTATTATCCTATATTAATTCAATGTCGTAATTATCACCACTGCAGTCCCTCACAAGACCACAGATGAACCAGTGGCGAAGCTTCCATTAAAGCCGAAAAGCCGGGCTTGCCTTATTAAAACTGAATCAATCAATAATATCAACTAATAAAATAACTCCTAAACTGTTTCAAATTATTTCAATTTTCCCGCGCACTCCACTGTTCGACACCTGTCGACCGATGACCGCGTATTCCCTTAGCGATACGTTTATACAAAGGTACTCTGTGGCGATACTGCTGCTGTCATAAAGTGAGTTTTAATAGAGCGATTAGTTGTCTCCCTCACTCGCGTGGGCTTTTTACGGGGCTTTCGAGAAGACGTTCGCTCCCTTTGTAACCTATGGCAAAATATTCTATAGTGAAATATAACTACGAAATGTTTATATAACAATTACTATTGAGCCAACAAGCCTGTCTTTGCCATGAAGTTGTTTCGGAGTGCGTTAGCGACTAGCGAAGTGGTTGCGGGCCTCTCGTATGCAAGTTCACTTCACATTTCAATGTTTATGTTTATTTTTGTTGTGTTTGTTAAAAATGTATGGTTTTTCGAAGATTTTCAATGAAAATGGGAGGATAATAGTGTTCATTGTGATGAATATAAGTGTGTTGAAGTGCTAATCGGCGAAGAAAAGGTAAAAATCTTTAAAAATAAATTTAATATTCAATAAACATTTCTTCATACATATTAAAGTTTAATTAAGTTAGGCGTATTTAAAGGTTTAGTAACTCAATATTAATATTACCATACGAATTAAAAATATCAATTTGAACAGCAGCATAAAGTATGAGACCTAGGTTTAATTTTAGAGGAAATAAGTGTTACAATCTTTTTTTAACGTGAAGCCCAAATTTTAATCAAATAAATCAAAAGAATACAGAAGAATGTATTGAGGTTTTTAAAGAATAGTAGTTTTTTTATTTCCTTTAGTTATTTCCAGTTAGGTTTCTCTGTCTACTTTTCATTTTATATAAAATTTTAATGGCGCCATCTACTTAATTCTATACGTAAAGTCATTTTATCGAACGAAAATTGGTTGATTCTCACGATGGTACCTAAAGATTACGCTAGATGGCACAAATACGCTATCGGCAAATTTATAGTGATATATGAGTTTAAAAATATCATTTTGTACGGTTTGTTATGAATTTAAAAATGAATAATTATAATTATAATAAATATTCATTATTTTATGGTAAAAAATTAGCAAAGCTTTATCTTCTCATTATAACTATCTAATTCCTGTCGTAATCTGTTCTTTTATGCATATAACTTAAACAAAATATAATTTCGAGGTTTCACATCTGCCAGGCGTCCCTTTTTTAACTTTGTTTGTACATATCTCAAGCAAACCCAAACGGCTCTTTTCGAAACCACCGAAGGTGTGCAATTGCATATTAAGTCGTACAATCTATCTAGCGGTAGTATGCTTTCTGTGTGCTTTGTTAAACACGTCCTTCTCAGCACTGAATATGAAACTAAAGAGTGGAGACAGCCCAAGATTGGTGTATTTTTATTAAACTGCTAAAAGCAACAAAACCATATCTAGGGCTTGCCCTAGTTTGGAGCCCTAGCTTCGCCACTGAGATGAACATATTGTTGCGCGCCTAAGTTGACGTCATGTACCCGTCACTAGCGCTATCTAGTGTCGAGGACGAGAACAAGGGGAGCTTTCCAGAAAATGACATCACTAATCTTTCTACCGACAGCGCCATCTAGTATCGAAACGAAGAACTAAGCTTCTAGAAGCCCGACACTCGAACTTTCGGCACCTAGTCGATTGCGCGCGTATTTACTTGAATATTCTGGATGTTTCGGTGATAATGTGTATTTAAAGGCGCTGCAAGATGCGAGCGGGGAAGTATTGAATTCGGCGAGACAAGCGAAGTTTCGGAGCGAAATAAAGTGAATTAATGTGGTTAATTATTAGTGTTCTAAGTTTTAAGCTGTTATGAAGGCGAACGGCCGGAATAAAAGTCAGGCCATGACTGCTCTCACACTAGGCTTGCGCGACCAGGACTTAACAGTTCTGGAAGCTCTCGGTGAGCAAGTGTATTATGAGCAGCTCCTTGAGGCATTGGAGGCGAGATATGGCAACGTTCACAACTGGACCACGTCTGTCATGCGCAGCTTAAAAATCGCGTGCAGTGCATCAATGAAAACCTGACGCAGGGGGCTCTAGAGGTGGAGAAGCTGATGCGAAAAGCATACCGGTATGTACCTGCGCTCATTGAAGGGAACCTGGTGCAGATGGTAGGTGCTATGTCTGTGGGGAAAGGGGCCATCTTCGATCCAGCTGCCCTAAGTGAACCCTAGAAAGGGAAGGTGAACGATCTCAGAAGGGAAGTGCGGCTAACATCACCGCCCAGCAGCAGCCGGGATTCGACTTTACTATCAGACATCGCGGCGGGAAATCTCATAGCAACGCAGATGCATTGTCAAGAAGACCTTGTCCTGAAGATTAGAAACATTGTACTAGGCAAGAGAGTAAGGAAGTGGTATCCGTGAGGATGCTCAGGACAGACCACCTCAGCAACGAGTGGAAGGACAGCCTACGACATGCACAGCAGGAAGATCCGGACATCAAGCCGATTCTGGAATGGATGAAGGCCCGTGCTACCAAGCCTAAGTGGAGCGACGTCTCAGCGATGAGTTCGACCACTAGATGCTATTGGGCCCAATGGGACAGCTTGCTGATTAAGGATGGAGTCCTGTGCCGTAAATGGGACAATGGTCGAAGAGACAGCTGTCGTTTGCAAATGGTTGTCCCTAAAGCTAAAGTGCCGAATGTTCTACAGCTGTGCCATAATGGTCGTTCAAGAGTCCATCTGGGAGTTAAACGAACTCTACTGAAGGTCCGAGAACAGTTTTACTGGGTCCATTATCGTGACAATGTCGAGGATTGGTATCGCACATGTACAAGTTGTGCGGCTGTGAGGGGACCTCAGACACGTAGTAGAGGAGCATCGAAATTGTACAACGTTGGTGCACCATGGGATAGGACAGCCCTTTACATCGCGGAGCCGTTACAGAAAGGCGCAAGAGGGACTCCTAAGATCGTCAATGTGGATCGCCTGGCGCGTTATTATGGGGCCGATAATGCTCGGGACGATGTCATGTCTTAGGAGGGGGCAGTGTTGCGCGCCTAATTCGATGTCATGTACCTGTCACTAGCGCCATCTAGTGTCGGGGACGAGAGCAAGGGGAGCTTTCCAGAAAATGACATCACTAATCTTTCAACCGACAGCGCCATCTAGTATCGAAACGAAGAACTAAGCTTCTAGAAGCCTGACACTCGAACTTTTGGCGCCTAGTCGATTGGCGCGCGTATTTACTTGAATATTCTGGATGTTTCGGTGATAATATGTATTTAAAGGCGCTGCAAGATGCGAGCGGGAAAGTATTGAATTCGGCGACAAAAACGAAGCTTCGGAGCGAAATAAAGTGAATCAGTGTGGTTAATTATTAGTGTTCTAAGTTTTAATTAGTGTAAAGTGAATTAAAGTGTTAATTTTGTTAATTCAATCAGCAGTTTTTATTGTCACGAACCTCAAGCTCGTAACAATATTCATAGGTCTCCCCTAAGTAATGCCACAAAACACAATCATTATTCAGTAAAAAGTTATTATTCTATAAAAAAGATCTTGTACCAAGTGTATCCATTGACTTTCTGTATACGTTTACAGGTTATCACTACACTTTTTAGTCTTATTAAAGAATAATCCAAATATGTTGTAAACATGTGTCCAAAAACACGCAGTGGACAGTGTAGTGAAATTACTACTCTAAAACCGTCTAAGCAATGAGAAGTATGCCAATAGTGAGACTAAATTTGACTGTAACTTTGACTTCCCTTTCATAAACACTAATAGATAATTGGACGCCTTTTCTACCTAGGTGTCCATTTAAGCATACCTACCCACTTATTTCTACCGCTAAATAGCATTGCTTGACCTGCTGCGTTTTGGTCTGAAGTAATATATAGAGATAGTATGATTACGGGCTGTGAGGCATTCCACTTTAGTCCCCAGAGTGGACAACGCATCTGTATGGCCGTATTCAGTGCTCTCCTGACGGTCGGGACTGACGGTCAGTGCGTACGCACCCACTGACCGTCAGTCGGCTTTATGCATTCAGTGCTCCACTGACCACCGTACGGAACAGCAGGGTATAGTCGTGATGTATCCGTTTATAAATTGTTTAATTACTCTTTACTATTTGAGGCGATTACGAATGAAAAAAAAACGAAGAAGATATCACGTACATCCAGTTATTGCTAACAGGCTACTTGAAGGAGAATTCAGTACTCTGTTTTCAAAACTTAGAAATTATAATGAAAAATTCTCTGATTATTTTGGGATGTCAGTAAAAAGTTTTGATGAACTGCTGGCAAGAATTCAGGATCATATTAAACATCATAACATGTTTAGGATTCCAGTACGACCCGTTGAAAGACTTGCTGTGACATTGAGGTAAGATAAAATCGAAAATATTTTCGTAGTCGGGTGCTATTCCACTCATCAAATTTCTTTGATCAAAATATCAGTGCATTTTTCTAATAATATCAACATAAAAGTCAGCTTTCTCTTTTTGTTGGATAAAATTGATGAGTAGAATGGCTGGCACCCTTACATAGAGTACTTTTAAATATGAAATTAGAGGCCTTTAAATATGAAATAGGCAAATTAAACATGTTTATGTGCTAAGTTTAATAAGTTTAATAAGTAATTTAGGTAATACAATCAGTTAAGTAATTTAGGGAATGCAATCAGTATTATCAGTATCATGTGATTGTCAGTCATTGCTTAAAATTAATATACTGAGACAAATCAGATGATGGGTTTTCCAAATTTTGTGATGTGCTCGTATAAGCGAAATTACGATTAGTTGTCACTACGTTTTGAAACGAAGGTTCTTCAACTGAATACAAAACTATGTCTCGAGATCCTGGTGATGGTATATTGAAGCTGGAAGCAGACAAAGATGTGATTACCGAATTTTGTGATGTATGTGCGATATTTGGATTAGTTCTCACTACATTTTGAGACGAAGGTTCTTCAACTGAATACAAAACTATGTCTTGAGATCCTGATGGTAGAGATTCTGGTGATGCTATATTCATGCTGGAAGTAGAAGATTCAGGGCGAGAGGTAGATGCATACATTGGTGAAGCAAGAGGAGTGATAGACGAAGGGCAGTTACAAATTTCCAGGGCTTTATTCATTACTGCAGTACGGAACATAACTTTTTGACGATTGTCGAATGTCCGTGTTAAAGGTAAAAGAGAATAAAAAATGCCATATCGTCATTTTGAATAATTTCGCTGTTTTTTGTTAAAAACTCCAAGATGTTTTTATCGAAGTAGCTGTCTTCATTAGTTTTTGCGTTTTTACGCTTCCTTGATGGGTTTGTGTTAGGAGTAGAGCTAGATTGTTTAGTTGTGTTTGAAGAATCTTGTCTAACTTGGCTGGAACACTGTGGTTGGGTTTCTGGATTGGTGGATACTGTTTCAGTAGAACGTGGATTGATTGGAGACTCTAAATTTGAATCTTGTTGTGTATCTTCTCTTGTTTCATTTTCTTCAATAGAATCTTCGGTGTCGGCAACATGTTTTTTGTCAAGAAACTGTAAATGTTTGAAAAATACGTATTTGGTTCTCTTTCCGCCTTCCGATCCCGATTTCACAGATTTCATAGAATTTTTGCATCTCATGTAAGCATCTCTCGCAGTTCTCCATCTTTGTTGTACACTTTTTTCTGTAAATAATAAATAAAAAAAATTGTGTTTTTTGTTCCAGGTACTTAAGAACTGGACAAACGTTTTCGGACTTACATTTCAGTTATCAACTTGGCAAATCAACTATTTGTCTCATTGTTCGAGAAGTTTGCCTGACTATTTGGAATGTGCTTCACAGTGAATGTCTTTCGCTCCCTAGGTTCCCTGAAGATTGGCTTAAAATTGCTTCAGGATTTGAGCAGGTTGCCAACTTTCCGAATTGTGTAGGATGCCTAGATGGCAAACACGTGAGAATTGTTTGTCCCGAAAAGAGCGGTAGCTTATTTTTAAATTACAAGAAGCATTTTTCCATCAATCTACTAGCAATGTGTGATTCAGAGTATCGTTTTACATATATACATGTTGGTTCGTGTGGGTCAGACTCTGATTCAACAATTTTCAAGAATACTAGTTTGTACACAAAATTACATAATGGAGAACTAAATTTACCAAGTGCTAAGCCATTACCTAATACCACTGAACCAATGCCATATGTGCTAATAGGCGATGGAGCGTTTGGAATATCGAATAAAGTCTTAAGACCTTATGTTCGCAGCAATATGACACATAAAAAGAAAATATTTAATTATAGATTAAGTCGGGCGAGAAGGTACATTGAATCGACGTTTGGAATAATGTCCAATAAATTTAAAATATTCCAACGCTCAATAAATCACTCACTGCCGAATGCTATTAAACTTGTTAAAACCTGTTGTATTTTGCACAACTACATTAGAGAAAGAGATGGCTATAAATTTGAGGATACGCTAACTATTGAAGGATTTCAAAATAATACCAACACTAACAACATCTCGGTTGTCAGATCCGGTGATGTTTTGAGAGATAAATTTGCTAATTACTTTGTTTCTGAAGTTGGCGCAATTCCGTGGCAAGATGATTCTATATTTTGATTGTTATTATTTAGATACTTGTATATTCAATAAAAAATATTTTTAATAAACACATTTTTTTACTTACCAAAGTCTTTTTTATCATTCTCAGACAAATCATTAAAATCGGGCAAAAGAGCTTTATACACTCCAAACCATGCTTGAAGCTTGGCATCTTTATCTTTGAATAAATCGTGAGATAGATCCCACAAAGGTGGTCTTATTCGAACTTCTGTTATCACACGTTCAGTGTCGATGTTATGTTTCGACATGATTGTACACGCTAACGTCCGTTCGAGTCCCGCTTCCGCAACGCACTAAATGCTCTGAAGCATTGCATAGCGCGTCAGTCACCTGACGTACGCAGCACCGACGCGCTCGACTGACCGTCTCTGTCAGTATTGCGTATGCGGACGCGGTCAGTGCTGCTCTGAATGCACGCATGGTTTCTATGGCGATAGCTACGGCAGACTGACGTCAGTCCTGACCGTCAGGAGAGCACTGAATACGGCCTATGTGTCCATACTGCTGTAGTCACTAACCATCAAGTGGTATATATTTGTCGAACCGTAAAATTATCAAAGCAGCACGATAATTCTAAAAGCACCATGCCCTAAGTATTTAAAGCTAAACATAATATATGTATTTTTGTTTATCGATCATTTACTCCCTTTGAAAGAAACTAATGGTAGATAACAGGTATCCTACTCTACAACACAGGCGCGCGCGCAAGTGCGCTACTTTGAAGAACACCGTGTGCCTCGTGCCGCCTATTTATGGATACCGCCAAAAGACACCGCCGTCGACAAACATAGTCTCATGTCATGATAGTTTGCACTTCGTGGTAACGTCCCTTTTTAATGTTCAAGTATTCAAGTTCATTGAATTATTGACCTAGTGACCCAATTCTACAGATTTCAAATTAGCTCAAAATTAAAACGCTAGTTCTGACCTAATTACTAGATCAATTTTGTTAATTTTTTGTATATCGTCAGCAAAGACGATAACAAATATGTGGTTTCATTTATAGCATATATATAGTACCTATAGGTTATATATTTATGTTCATTAAATATTGTACATAATATTATTAATAAAATTATTTTTAATATTTTTTTGTTGTATTTAAACTTTACATACAGACCAGAACAGAAAAAGCAGAACAGAGGAATACCAGGAGTGGTTTAGGCTGTATTTCAACAGAAAACTTGGACATTACAAAAAAACAAAAAAAAATGATAAAATGAATAGTTTTAGATGATGATTATAAACCTAAATAGTTTTGATAATGATTTTTAACCTAACTAATGGCATATTAATTGATCCTATGCAAGCAAAACTGTGGCAGCTTGCTAGTACTATAATAAAAGAATATAAAGTAATAATATAACACTATTGCGAAACAAAACAGAATAAGTAAACAAGTGGGAAAATAAAAAAAAATTGTAAAACCGACTTCTATATATATGAATGGGAACATCATTAATGTAGTCGAAGTCAATTAAATACGCATTATTAAGTATAACTCAAAAACTACTGGTCAGATCTTGATTAAATTTATATAGGATCACATGAGAAGCATCAGCTTCAGAGAGAAATTATAAAATTCATTTCATCTAGAAAAAAAAATTTAGGGAACACACATAACAAAAAATACAGTCGAATTGAGTACCTACTCTTTTTTGGAAGCCAGTTCAAAATCAAAAGTTGCCAATCCGCATGCCAAAAGTGGCAACAACGGAAAATCTCTCCTACACGCTGTGAGGGCATTAATGAAGAGGCGTAATATGTTCAGTAGTAAGCTATTTATATGTGAACTATTGGTATGATTTTTATCCTAGTAAAACAGTGTCTAATGTAAATACATTAACAGGAATACCGAACAACTAATTACAGTTTCATAAGACAATAGTTTCAAACGTGATCCAACTTGGCGGAAGGTGGAGATCGGGGAAATTTGCCCCATAATTAATGAATACGTTGAAAACCTACGTGTGTATGGCGATAAGCAAACTATAATTATTTTGTGACTAATGAGACAAATTATTATTTTATAAATTAAGAAAAACATATTTTTTTAGCTTTTTATTTCATCTATTAAAACGTTACAGCTTATAGCAGTCCTCTAGTGTATACAAACTCCCTAATAGACCGCCGTATATATATATATACAACATGTAACATAATTAATGCACTTTGAGAAAGTAGTTTGTTCAGAATCGTTTATTGAATCGATTCCTATCATTTTTAATATAGGTAATTTTTTATCCCAAAAATAATTAAAACCACGTAAATTACAGTCACACTAAATCTGTACAGTCAAAACAAAATGAAATGGACCGTAACTTAAGGCAATAAGACTTTTAAGAGTGCAGTTTTATTTGTATTATTACTAATTCTGTCATTTAATAAAAATAAAGAAAAATGAACTTTATTTCAAGCACCTTAAAGTCTTTGCATTCGTGTTTCTTTTCATTCGTTTGTATTGTGACCACAACATTCTCCCGGAATTAGTATAACTAATTTGATAAATAATCAGTGCATGAAAATGTTTAACTAAAAATTCAGTGTATGTATTATGATTATAACATAATATACTAATTGGGGTGTCTGAGGGTGTGCGTTAATTATGTTAAATATTGTATATATATATATATATATATATATATATATATATATATATATATATATATATATATATATATATATATATATATATATATATATATATATATATATATATATATAGCTCAGGTAGATCAAGGGGAAAGCGTTAGCCGTATTAAGCATAGTACACGAGGTTCGATGGTCCAGGTTTGATCCCTGCTGTGCACCATTGAAATCGTGCTGATTTAGCACATGCTCGGTGATGACAAAAAATGTTATAGTAAAACCTCCACGGATGAGAAATTAAATTAAATATATGGAGGGTATGTGAAGTCGACACAACACGCAACACGCACCGCAGCGTACACTTAGTTGTACTAAGAACCCTCTTAGAAATAAAAGAAGTCTTGCGCCCAGCATGAGATTGCTTACTGTAAATTTTACAGATTGTTGTTTTATGGAACCCTTGCTGAGAGAACCCCTTTCTAATAAAAAGAAAAATCATTTTATAATAATAATATTAATAAATATTTATTTGCATGAAACATGGTACATTTTAGGTCTTATAAAATAGTGTGTACATACACGTTTTATCAGTTTATCGGTATGCAAATATTACGTCAACGTGCAATGGAATAATTAAAATTAGAAAAATACAAAATTACAATATTATTTCGTACTATTTTGAATAAAACAGTAAAAGAAAAAAAATATACAGGCATGGTCATATCATAATGCATAATGTCAAAATAGTATAATATCAATCTTACAAACTCTAAATCTTTTGTCAATTTAAAATTTCATACATCAACAACAATTCACTTGAGGTGACCGTCACTGCAGAATTTGATAAATTCTGCCTATAAGTATGTCATAAAAACAATTTTCAATCAGAAATTTAAATGTCAAGTTTTGAAAATGGTTCGGAAGTAAATTAAATAGTCGAACGCACATGCTGTAACTATTTCTAGCAAAACAAGTTGTGGCTGTCTGGGGCACAGATAACTCCCACGGGTACCTTCTTTAAAGCTAAATGACTCTAGTGGTAGCCTCGTACCAGTAAGCGAATCGTAAGC
Source organism: Parnassius apollo (assembly GCA_907164705.1). NCBI lineage: Eukaryota > Metazoa > Arthropoda > Insecta > Lepidoptera > Papilionidae > Parnassius > Parnassius apollo. Next base: position 89,478 of record CAJQZP010001217.1, read on the forward strand.
TACTCTAAACTTTAATTTGGCCGGCTAATTTTAAGTACATTGTAAGCTGAAGTGGCAATGATATAGCTCGAAGAATTGATAACGGATGGGGAAGAAAGTTTTTCAATAAGCAAAGTGGCCCCCTACCAGATGGAGTGATAACCTGGTAAGAGGATACAGGTAATAGATGGATGCAGGTGGCTCAGGTCCACGATGTGTGGCATACGATGTATGGCCTTTTTAATAGCTGTTTTGTTAATGATTAAAGCTAAATAAAAAATATAAAATTATGGTTATACCATGAGTGGGACGACTCGAGCGGAGTAAGCCTACGCTCACGCTGTGTTTTTACGGTAAATGATAAATGTAGAGAAACTAGCTTGGTACTTTTTACTGGAAGCTAAACATCCCGTTTTAGTCCTCAGATTTGACAATGCATCTGCATTTTGATTCTTAATCGTGTATAAATGTAAATGTCTATGGGGCACAGCATCCACTTAGTACAAGGTACTGTGTGCTCGTTTGTCAATGTTTAGATAAAAAATTAAGGCCTATAATTTTCTAAGTCCATTATCTCATTTCGTATTACGATATACAGAACAAAGGAATGTAACGAAATACGCTCATTATCATTAACTTAACTACAGAGATCGAAATACAGATTGCGTCCCAGCAGCGCAAGCGATTTGTGATTGTGTCACCGGTGTTTTAAATCCTAAAGTACTTGTGTAGTAACGTTTGTGATTACTCACTTTAATTTGTGATTACGTCGTACGATCGAGACTAATATCAGCATTACTTTTATTATAATTATGATACTTTATACATGACCTACCTCAAAGTGGGGAGGGAGTTTTGCCATCGTTGACACACATGGCAAGCGAGATGGCAACCGCAGTTTACTTTTTTCTTTTTTTATTGTTATTACTAAAGAGCTGCTACCCACCTCCTTGTTTATTTATCTCTGTTGCCTCTTACGACATCCATGATAAGGGGTCGCAGATATTTTTACACCGCCACTACACGGTTAACACGCAAGAAGATAAAAAGTACATTAATATTCATAATATAAGACAACTTTTAAGTTACCTATACAAATATTTACATACATAGTAACATTTTATATTATTTTTACATAAATAACATCATAAATATGTTATTTATTGATGGTGATATTTATGACGAAAAAATGTTGGGTGTGATGAAAATTTTAAATATGTTATCCTTCTAGAGTTACTCTCGTAAGAGATGCAGGAAGTCGATAAATCCAAGTGAATCAGGAGCGTGTTTTGTGTCATTCCTTGGGGGAGGCCTGTGTTCACCAGTGACCTTGATAGACTAATAATGATGATGGTGACCCATTTTAGCGGTTCAAGAAATAACACAACTCAAGGTAACAAAAAGCATAGCATCTAAATATCTACACTAAGAAATGTATCCCCTATTTCATTCCTGAGCCCGCCACAAACAATATACGGTATTCCGTTTCGACATTCCGAAACGGAACAAACGGGTCGGCCACACACATACGGAACCCAGTTTTGCCCGCAAAATTCCGCACGGAAAACTACCGTGTGTGTGTCATTGATTTTATATTATGGACTTTCTGAGTTTAGAATTCTGAATTGGAATTCCGAAACGGAATCCCAAAACAGAATTCCGTATTTATGTGGCGGACCTTAGTGGTGAAACTTTTTCTCCAAATTAAATGTCTACTTACGTAAAATACTCAATAAAATCAGTTCATAATTGAAGAATATATCGCGAAACATGCATACAAAATGGGTATACACCCGGTTTCAATATATATATATATATATATATCAACAGTATCTATGGATTAATTATATTTCATCAAATATTTAAAATCTATAAAGAATTTTCTGATATAGCATATATTTAATAAAAAATAACTTGTAGTTATTAAAGTTTATCTTAAGTTCTTATAATAGAACATAAGAAAATTTAATTTTATAGTAAGTAAATGTAACAATCCTTTTAATATATATATATATAAACAAATAAATATACATATATAGACGCTAGATGGCCTGAATTTATGTAACCATATTGAAAACAAATAAATTTTTAATATATTTGTTTTAAATATGGTTAATTGTATTTGCTATTTTTTTACTGTTTACTGCCGCTGCCACGTGACTGCTATTTCTATACGAAAACCATAGATTATGAAAAGTGAACCATACAGATGGGAAACGCAAGAAACTACCTACTATCGGTGTTGATGGTTCTTTTTTTATTCAAATTAGTATTACTTTGACTTGGTTTATTTTATTTAAATGACAAATTTTAATTCGACCGTATTTTAAAAATCTATAGAAGTCTTCGACATTGTTAATGTACTCTCAAAAGTACGGGACAACCAGTAATTTTAACGACGAGTAGATTAATTTCCCTTCGAATGTACTCTATACTCTTTCTATATATCTTTTCTATAGAAGAGGAGGCAAAGGAGCATACAGTTCACCTGATGTTAAGTAACTACCGCTGCCCATCAACATCCGCAACACCAGAGGAATTGCAGGTGCGTTGCCGGCTCTTTAGTAAGGAGTAAGCTCTTTTCTTGAAGGTACCCAGGCCTATCGGTCCGGAAAAATCGCCGCTAGTAAACTATTCCACAGACAGTTCGCACACGGAAGAAAACTCTTATTGAAACTCTTGGTGGACCGCCAAGCATCCAGATGGTGAGGATGGTATTGGGAGGTTTTCCACGTAGTGCGTTCATGAAATTTGGCGGCAGGGATTAATCTGAACAATTACTCAGAGCACTCCTTATCTTTATATAGTAGTTTTCACATATATAGTACTCACTAATTATAAAAAGATTTATATAAATTTTACCTATTACGAAGTTGAGGTGTGGCCGTTCTTTACTGCCTCTTTATTCCATAGCACACGACACCTTCGTACCTTGTTAAATAAAACGTGTAACCGACGCCGCTTCGGCGGCGGTTGCGACTTATTTCTCGCGATCATTGAGCTATAATGCTTCCTATCTCATTTTCTCCCAAGTTAAATCTTATGAATTTATGTGTCTGTCTCTTTTTACTGTCGCTTTTTCGTTTCATAGACTTTCAAATCACATCGATACTAAAGAAATTTTCACGTCCGAAAATTCCGTATTTTTCTTTGTTTTAAATAATTTTTTAATCGCTGTAAAAATAGTATGATAAAAAAACTTCATTTCTTCTTATAATACTATTAATTTTATTTAAAATTGAAAACAATCTTATTAAATCTAATTATTAATAATCAGTGTTGCCACTTCTTATGTTAATTGCACATCTACATCGATTGTTCGTACTTAAAATTAAATTGTCAATGTTGCTGCGGTATGAGGTCCAACATTCTTTGCAAGTGTTCGTAAAGTTGTTGTTCCGTCGTCAAATTTGGCGGTAAATCTCTTAAAGCTTTTCGTTGTAACATATAACAATTATGCTTGATAGGATTTAAGTCCGGCGACTCTGTAGGCCAATCCAAAATTTGAATATCGTAATCTCGGAGAGCGGCTGACACCAGACGTGCCGTAAGGAGTATTATCGTGCATGAGTAGAAATTCCTGGCCCATTTCAATTCTTTCTGGATAATAACAGGCTATACACAAGCTGGGTTCGTCCGCCAAAACGAATTCCTACCCACTAATTGTCCCGCCTTGGTATGAGTGGATCTCCTGAGGGTGCCATAGGCGGCTAATTCTGCGTGAGTTCTACAAACGCGTCTTCTTTTTGAATCCGGATGAAATCCGGATTCAAAAAGAAGACGCGTTTGTAGAAATCCGGATGAAAACCAGGACTCATAGGTGGACAGAGCTCCCGAGCCTAAAAAGCCGCCAACCGCGATTGCCACGTCACAATGCTGGAGAACACGTAGCGATCTTTGTACATAAAAACCAAATTCACACACACCCTTCTCACGGGTTTGTCGCTTAACGGCAGCTGGTGGTCCTATTGGAGCCTTTGTAGTAGTAGTAGCATCGCTGTGATGTTGGGTTGTCTTCTGGCGGTCGTTTGGAGAAATCGATTCGATTCGATTCGATTCGATCGAAAATTCTCGATTAAGAATCAAAATGCAGAATTTTTGCCACCCCTGAGGACTAAGATGGAATATCTCGTTCCCGTTAAAAGGGTCTCCAGTTCTCAACACTCACCGTACAAAACACAGATTCATTGAACTGTTATTTTACGCAAGTCTTCTGTAAGAGCGTGGTGTCAACCCATTTGTGCTACAACCGTAATATAGCTCTAACGTGTCTCTAGCACCTAAAAAAGCAAATCGACACGAATAGAAAAAAAAAACCTATACATTTTTAGACTTTTGTGGTTATGGTAATTCACGTGTAGTTGTATTACAACATACGAGTATGCAACAAAACGGTTACGTAAGATTGTAAATGTACCTTACAAAAATAATAACTAAGTAAAAGCCTAGGTTTCATTCTATTTCTAGACGTGTTGTAAATAGCGGTGTTGATTGTAAAAGCCGCAGTTATAATGTAGGCGATTGTGGGATGAAAGTATTTTTCGAACTTAATGTTGTACATTATTTTAAATTTTCCGTGTTTCTTAGCAATAAATATTCATGTCCTTCATGTAATGACTTTTAACAGGTTATAATGTCCTCCAGACCGAATTTTGGTCACGGAAGCCAGCCTTAACAGAGACTTGCCATCGGCGTATGACAGGATTATAATGCCCATGTGTATGGGCAAGTACAGATGCACTCTTAATTCCCTCACTCTCCTTATACGATGGGACGGTGAACTGACACGACAGGAAAGAGGCAAGACGTAGAAACAACAGCTTTTCGTGTTTTCCGAGGCACGGAGGTCAGACACAAACAATTTCCTGACTCTGGGGAGCTATTTTAGAATTTCTTGACCAAAAAACTCAATAACTGATTTTTTTAGTGCAGCCCGGATTTTGAACCCCAGACCTCATGATCAACATTTGCGCTTGCAACTACTAGATCAACGAGACAGTTTATAAACATTATACTAGTAATAATAAAAAAATTACTGTGTAAACAGCTTTTGGAAGTAGTTTCATGTTCTTTTTGTTACGTCACTCTCAATTTTAACTATTGTTTGCATTCAGTCCTCTACGCAAAGGTTGCCTGGAGAGATCATTTTCAGAGCGAGAAGCCTGTTATACTTTACATTGAATACATATTATACTTTACATTGAAGTCTACTCGTTTTCTATATTCTGATGTCCATAAATAATAAATAAATAAACAAATATCTTTGGATTTAGAAACATTAAATATAAATTTGAAGCCAAGGTGGCTCAGGGGAAAGCCGTGGTAACTCAGGGCCATGGTAGCCGTTACTACCTTTGAAACTGAACAATAAAAAACGAAAATTGACTGTACGCGAGTAATTTGGCGAACATAAGGTATCGAAGTGTATTTGCCGGCACCAATTAAATTGTTAACTGTAAGTGTTTTTACCATGAAATCGACGATGAAGAAAAACACCGTGAGAAACCTGCATGTGTGAAAAATTATTTTTTTTTAATTGAAAAAGAGTGACAAACCAGCACACAGTCCACGTGATATTAAGCAGCTGCTGTGGTCCATAGACTAACTATTCACGGATTCACAGTCGGATTATCGGACGACTAAGATGAAATGCCACGTTCCTAATAAAAGGAGTCTACAGTTCTAACTAGTATTTCACGGTGGTATTGAAAGCGAGGTCCTTCCTCGGTAGAGCCGACCTATTTGTGCTGAAACCATAATATAGCAGCAGAATGGTTTAACCACGCTGAGTCGCTTTCGAGGATTTGTGCTACCGATTACCACCGTGAAATATTAGTTATATAGGGTAGGGTAAGCATTAAAAAATCGGGCCTGTATGAAATAGGAGCTTATTACGTTTCCTTTGTTTTTTATTTTAAAAAAAAACTTGCTTTCGCGATTTCCGTATTCTTGCTTCTTCCGAGTACAAAGAAAGCCGTTTAATAGCAAAGCATATAATATTATTTTATTCGTTCGAAACATTATGTCTATCATTGTGATACAAAAAAATCTCTCTCTCTCTCTCTCTCTCTCTCTCTCTCCTTCTCACTTTATACATGATGAGACTCATCATTTACGTTACGTTCGTTAAGTTTTGTTTTAATAAAAATCAATTGTAATCAAAATTAATTTTGAAATAAGTTAATAGGTCTACAACAATTAACAAAGTGTAAATAAAATGCACACAATTACAAGCTAAATGATAAACACGGTTAAGATCTTGAATGACTGATTCCATGATCTCTGATATAAATGTCTGTTCTAATTTCTTTTTATTTTTTAATAGAATGTTAGCCCAACCATTTCGGGCTACTTTACAACCAAAAATATTTGACTTTGTAATTTTTCCTGTCATATGAGGCATGGATATTTAGAAATCAGCAACTATTAAAGAAATTAAAGTGCATTGTTCATCCTTATAATTCCGGTTTTTATAAGAAATTGTTATCTAAGCTCTCGTTTTAAGCTAAAGCACAGAATAAATAATAGTACTACGTAGCTAAAGTGTTAGAATTATATTGGCGAAGCCAGCAACCGAGCGTTGTTAGTACCGAACTCGGTACGACTGAAATACATATTGAATGAGAACCTTCTACTTTCTTCTACATTTTTTTTAGTTTTAAATTTATTGTGCAAGTAGATTTCTATTCAGATATCAAGTTGCAAGTTTCTCCTTTAATCAAAAATCTACTAAATGAGAGTAAGAAATGGTTCTATTTCGACGTTATTAGTCGCCTTTTATTAGAAAATAATTGAAAAAGTTATTTTAATATTTAGTTACTAGTTAAATCGAAATGATAGATCGAAGCCGAAGTTCAAGTAAAGGTAAGAAAATTCAAATTATTCAGAACTGTCCGGACGAAGCTTTGTTCATGCAAGGACGAGGGCGTTCATTAAGCTCTTTTAAGCCAGGATTCAATCTATACTATTGAATACTTGGAAAGATATTTCTAGAGAAATTTCCATTGCGTATTTATTTCTTTTCTTATATGATTGGATGACAAACGAGCACACAGTCCATCTGATGGTAAGTAGTTGTTGTGGGCCATAGACATATAGATCTATCCGATTCGATTACGAATCAAAATGCAGACGCGTTGTCACCCGTGAGGAGTAAGTTGGAATGCCTCGTTTTGAGTAAAAAGGGTCTTCGGTTCTCTATACTCACCATACGAAACATAGCATTATTAAGCTACTATTTTACGCTGGTAATGGGAACCGGGGAAGGACCACACTCTAACAGAATTAGAGCGTGGTCCTTCCCCGGTTGAGCCGACTCATTCGTGCTACAACTAAACATCTTCAACAACTAAAAATCTTCGGCAATTATAAGCAGATTTTAATGAGTATTTTACATAAACGTTAAAGTTACAGCTTATATACGTTCCACTGTTTGGCACAGGCCTCCCCTCATTTCTGAGAGGGTTTTAGGACAATGAAATGTCCGCCGCACTGGTCCAATGCGTGTTGGCGAACTACATATTATGTCTTCGAAATTTTATTTTTTTATTCCTCAGACATGCAGGTTTCCTCACTATGTTAACCTTCACCGCCGAGCACGTAGTAAGTCCGCTCTTAAAATTGCAATTGACAATTTCAATGGGGCCGGTGAGGATCGAACCCGTGTTACACGCGTACTGTGATATTTACAGCGAGTGTTAACCATCTGAGCTACCACGGCTTTCTTTTTTTTTTAAACAAATTAAATTTGGAGGAAAAATTTCAACCCTAAAAGTGGAATAGGGGATAAGTTTATTAATGTAATTATTTAGACGACATGTTATCTTGAGATGTAATATAGAGATTACCGCACTAGTCACGACCGCTTGAAAGTGTCATTATTACAGCCTAGCACCAGTCCACTGGTGAACATAGGGCTCTCACGAGGAATGACACAAAGCACTCTCCTGAGCCACTTGGATCTCTTACGAAAGTGTTTTCCGTTAGAAATTTTTACTTCCACCGTAGGAATTTCCCGTATATCGTAGAGTCATTCTACAATAATCGATTGGAAATAACATCCAAATCTACAACAACTATTTGCAGGCCATATAAAAATTAGTTTCATACAGGATACCAAGCCGATAAACCGTTGCCGTGTCATAATAATGAGATAATATATTAAACATACACCTATAATATGACATATAATATTGCAAGGTAGTAGACGTAATGCTTCAATCGATTGACTACACTGTGAGACTCGCAAATGTATTACTAGATTATACACAGCTTATAAGCCTTTATGAACACCGTAGCGTAACAATATTCTGCAATGCACATCAGATTATGTATTACAGAATTAGTTACTCGCTTATTGCTGGTACTACCGGCTTACTGCGCGTCTGTTTTTATGCGGGACAGTGTAGGTACGTACGTCGGTGTACACTCCTTTGCCTGGGCAATCCACTCTGGTGAGACAACACCCTCCCGGTCATGAGGTAGTTATCTGCATTCTTTTTAATTTGTATATATTCCACGAAGATGTTGCTGTTAGTTTAATCTATAAACATTATGTCACTCCCCGCTCGCCTTCGCCCTCTGGCCGGATAAAGAATTTCTCATTGGTGTGAAGGTGATCGTTGGTTCGGTGGCCTTGGGTGCAGTGGGACAAAGCCGCTCATGTGGACCATTGTCAGTGAAATCGAACATGCGGCGTGACTAATTAACCATGAATTTTCGGATGAATTTGATCTTATCGTTGCGGATATAAAGACAAACTCCACCTTCGTGCGTAGGGTTTTATTGCGCTTACAGTTGCTTCTGCTAAGATAGTCAGCATTGTACTTGCATGTAATTTGCACCCATTATCATCTATTATAATTTGCTGTTAGATTGACAAGGAATACATAACATAACATAACATAAACACTCACGCCTGTCACCCAGAGAGGTAGGCAGATACTACGGACTTCCATTTGACACGATCCTGACATACCTCTTTCGCCTCCTTTACATCCATACATCTACGCATGCATGCTCGTCGGTTAAGGGTACTTCTAACGTGGCCCATTTTCAAAATATCGCCAATTTGGTCGGTAAACTTTTTTCTAGGGCATCCCTTCCCGACTCTGCCGTTCACATCTGCCAAATAAATTTGCTTTGTCACTCTTTCCTCGTTCATTCTTTCTATATGACCAAACCACTGAAGCATTCCTTTCTTAATCCACTCTTATCACGCAATTTCTCTCTTATCATGCAATTTCTCACCCTATCATTCAGATTCATCCCTAGCATACTACTTAAAAACCGCATTTCTACAGCATTTATTCTACTTTCGTGCTTCTTTTGCCACACCCAGTTTTCACTACCATACATTAAAGTAGGGACTAACACAGCGTTATGAATTACCATACGTGCCTTTTTTGACACATTCTGGTTCTTCATAACAGAGTGTAGTGCCCCATTCAGTCTATTCCCTGCATATACTCGTCGTTCTATATCCCTATCATATCTACCATCCCTGCTAAATACACATCCCAAATACACAAACTCATCCACTTGCTCAATTAACTCTCCTTCTATTCTTATTTCACATACCGTTTTGCTTTCTTCTCTTTCAAAAAACCATCACTTTCGTCTTACTTGCGTTCACTTTCGTTCCCCTTTCTTTTAATTCCCAGTTCATTAATGTAACCATCGTTTGCAACTCAGCCGCCGATGACGCAAATATGACTTGATCATCGGCATACAAAAGGCATTTGACGGTTAACTCGCCCATTCTTAACCCACATTCTTCATCTTTCAAAGTTTGCAAACACCTGTCCATAAATAGGTTGAACAGCCAAGGGGAAGCTACACAGCCCTGTCTGACACCTTTTTGGATGCCAAACCAGTCCGAGTAGACCCCATTGATTCTGACATAAGCACTAGAGTCCCTATAAAGAGCCTACCTCTTAATGCCTTTATTAAACCAGCGCTCAACCCATATAAGTTAAGTGTTTGCCATAACACATTCCTGTCCACTCTGTCATACGCCTTTTTCAAGTCCACGAACGCACAAAAAACTTTTTGAGTTTTTGGCCAAAAACTTCTCCGCAATCATGCGCATGTTAAAGACTTGATCTGTACACCCCATTCTCTTTCTAAAACCCGCTTGCACATCCCAAATTTTTCCATCAGTTTCTTTCATAACTCTTTCAGTTAACACCTTAGAATACAGTTTACCCACAATACTAGGCAAGCCGATACCACGGTAGGTTTTGCAGTCCTGCTGTGACCCTTTTCCTTTATATATTGGTACTATAACTGCTTTACACCAGTCATCCGGTACCTGTTTTAATTCCCAACATAAATTAAACAAGGTGTACAGCAGGCCTGCCACCACTCCCTCTCCAGCCCTTAGCATCTCGAGTGATACTCTATGATATCCAGCTTTACCCGCTTTCATGCTTTTCATTGCTTTCATTATTTCATCTACACTTATCTCCATACCCCTTTCCACTTCTTTCGTTTTCGTTTTCGAATTTCTAGTTCATTTAATTCAGACGACTCTTCACTCATAAACACGCTTTCAAAGTATTCCTTCCATCTGTTTAAATTCGAAACTTCATCATTCAGAATAGGAAATATCAAGGAATACCTTATGGAATTAAATATATTATAATATTAAGTTGTTGTGTGTAGTTACTTTATATGCACAACATTTACAAAATGACGTTTTTTTACACGTTGTTCAAATAAAGTCTTAATAGTCTTAATATATAAATAACCAACAAATTAAAAGGTTAAAAACAGTAAGAAAAAACCCTATTTCGTAAAAAATATTACTTAAAAGAGGAAAGATGTATATACGCTATGTCACTTTCACAACTAAGACATATCTAACGACAGCCCATGTCTTAAAATCCATCACGCCGTTTAGGGTACAGACTTGCATATAAATACATACATGCATACACTCGAAAAACAATACCCTGCTTCTAGTATAGTTGGGTAAAAATGTTGTAGGAGCATAATAATAAATTAAAGATAATTCATTCATTACCCTACAGTGTGAAACGACGCCATATCTAATGTGCCATGCGACAGTGTGACGTGGCAACATTTGCACTATGAATTAAGCGAATCCTGAGTAAGTGACATCGCTAATCGTTCTCTCGATAGTCAATATATATAGACGGCACATGAATACTCTCAATTATCAAATAAAATTTAACTTTAAACTACACGCTATAACACTTTAATTTAAACGCTCATTGATAGAACGATATTTTTAGAAGGATCAGAATGGCGTATCTAGATCGTAATTGAGTGCCAAGTTTACGGTTTAATGAAAGTTTATGTGTGAATAAATTATTAGGTACAATTTCTGTGCGACTGGTTTATTCAGAATGGATCAAGGTCACAAATTAAGCTCGTTGGCTTGAAAGGTATATCTGTTAGATAAGGGTATAGTTAAGAGACAAGGTAAACATCTGAGGCATTTTTAAACGTCGTAATATACAGATAATATACGTGTAGTGTCAGCGTAAGAATATCCACGACCCCATATCGTCCCGTGGGTGTCGTAAGAGGTGACAGAATGAAAAACTCAAATTAATAAAAAACCCACTTGCCGCTTTAGCAAAATCCCCCATTGAGGCAATCTGTGAGGGAGGCTTATGTTGAGCATTGGACATTTTTGGATGTAATAGATCGATGGATAATATACAGAACCCGTTGGTAAAAAGTTACAGCTGAAAAGGAAATTGGCCAACTTGTTCAGGTTTAGGGAAGGTAGAATATTTGGCGTTTCCTGAATATTTGATATTAGTAAACCAAAATAAGATTACAAGCTATGTTCCACTGTTGAGTATAGATTGTCACTTATTTTATTTCTAAGAAGATTATGGAGCGGTAGTCAGCCGTAAAGTGCGTGTAGGTAAAATTTATAAAATATCCTCAATATATTTCATACTTCACTCACAATGTTTTCCTTCGCCGCCGGGTATGTGGTTAGTCAGCACATAACGATTTCAATAGTGCTGGCTGTACCATTTTTTTTTAATTAAGATGTAATTGAATGAAGAGTTATAACTTCTTTAAACGTCAGAATCATCTGCACGAAGTAGGTACATTCTTCTTATTAACAAACGAAGTTTTGGTGACTACCTGTCAACTAATGAACATGTGGCCGTGGTAGGAAAAGGGGAGATCTCCCGCCGGGCAAGGTGTTCCGCCCACTCCCCGGGCAGAACACTTTGCCGACAAACAAACAACACTCAATGTGATAGTTCGGAGATGTTCGGATATATGCTGTTTATGATTCGGAATGTTGAAAGCGTGATTTAGGTTTCGGTGTATTTCGCTTGTGGCGCGACGACAGCGCCGCCACATCACCCCCCTGCTCATACCGGAGGTCGATAGTGCAGTCTCGTTGTCGACGAATGTGAAAGTGCCAGGAGATTGCCTTGTAGTCTGCGGTGAGTCGAGAAGAAGGCAAGTAATCTGCGAGAGTGCCGTGAAGCAGAGGCGAGCAGTAAGGCTCAGAGCCGTGCCGTACACTGTATGGCGCAGAGAGTAGCTTGAAGCAACAGGAAGCATTATTATTCCAGTGCTGCGATGAACCTTGTGAAGCTAGATGGCTTGCAGGATATGAAGACTGCAGACGATATCTGCTCGGGAGCGAATGGGTGGGTTATTCTATGACGATGATGAAGCTTGAAGTTTCCGAAGGTTGTTTGGTTGCGTGTTCAGATCACGTCGGGGTCACCACTGTGGCCGTAGAAGGAAAAGGGGAGATCTCCCGCCGGGCAAGGTGTTCTGCCCGGGGAGCGGCCAACACTCCATGTGATAGTTCGGAGATGTTCTATACATGCTGTTTATGATTCGGAATGTTGATAGCGTGATTTAGGCTTCGGTGTATTTCGCTTGTGGCGCGATGACAGCCCCACCACAAACATATTAAATAAAATTTAAAAGAGACCCAGATTTGTCCCACCCTAGGTACAGATTGCCACTCATATCTGAGCGGCATTTCTGCTGGAAGTGTCCTCTGGCCCAATAAGTGTGTGGCCTGGTTGGTGGCACACAGTGGAGTGTGGCCATTGAAGGAAAGGGGATATTTGGCCATCCCGATAAGAACATGAAGTATTAAGATGAGTGACAGCAGCGATTCCGTGAAAACGGTTGGACGTGCCATGATACCAACGCCACTATGCAGCGAACAAACCCAGTGTGCGTTTCCATTTAACGTGAAAAATAAATTTGCGCCTAAATTAAAAATTAAAGTTCCACTATTCTCATTCCATACAGTTCACGGAAGGGACTAATTATTTGAATATTCAGTACGCAAAAGCAGTTAAGGTATAGCGATATATTTCAATCCACAGCTTATAATCACTATTTCAAGATCAAGTCAGATATTATCAAACGTCTTTCAGCTCCAAACAAAAAGAAAGTGAAGGAGTTGCTGGACCATCACGAGCTTGGAAACATGAAAATCCTTCTCAATTTTTGAGGCATTTTCACTGGATTTGGCTAGTCCTTCTGTTCCTAAAGACTTCATTAGGTTGATTTGGAGAAATCGCTTGCCGCATAATATCCAGACTGTGCTGGCATCGCAGCCCACACATTCACTATAGCAACTTGCGACCCTAGCTGATCGGATACAGGAGTTAACGTCACCGTGCAACATTGCTGCCGCATCTTTCCGCGATAGGCATGTATCTCACCTGTCTGATGAGATGGCAGCGTTGAAGAAAATGACGGAGCAACTTAAACTTATACTGGACGAGCATACCCGTACTAGCATGCTGCTGTTCTACTAGTCGTGGTAGTTCCAGAGCGCATGATCGTAGTCTTTCTTCTTCGAGACAGAGAGGCAGATACAATTCCAGCTATCGTAAGTAACCGATGTGCTGGTACCACGTGAAAAATGCAGCGCAGGCCCATAGATGCTTGAAACCCTGCGATTTTACGAGTCATTAATAGCAGCAGATGTTTGCCCTTCCTCTACGGGTCGCCTTTTTGTAACCGACCTCGGCTCGAACACCCAGTTTTTGGTGGATACTGGCAGTGACCTTTACGTCTCCCTTGTTCTGCACTTCAGGAGCGTTGAGCCAATACAGATTACCGATCACGTCGGGATCGATCACGTCGGGTAGGGGTCACCGGTGTAGCCTTGAAGGAAAACGGGATGTCTCTCGCCTGGCAAGGTGTTCAGCTCGTAGAGCGGCCAACGCTCCGTGCGTACTTCCGTACTTCGGAGCTATTCTCCCGAGCGATTATAGTGAGGTAGCTTCGAAACTTTGATAGCACGATTTAAGCTTTGATGCATTTCGCTTGTGGCACGACGGCAGCGTAGCCACAAGTGTTCAAATATCTTCGAGATATGTTTTAAATTTCTCAAATTTCTAAAATATTATGGATTCTTAAATCTCGATTAAAAATTTAATTGCAAATAACAATTTCATTTAACCCGATTCAACTACGTGAAAATTCGGTTGTGATCCATACGTGGTAAAGCCATGCTGCAGCTATAATGGTTGTAGACTATATAGCTCAAACAATGCTCTAACACGTATAGATACATCTGTGTTTAGTATGGTGAGTATAAAGGATCGGAGACTCTGTTATTGGTAACGTGGCATTTCATCTAATAACGTATTATTTTTCATTGGGTTTTCATTACTTTTATATTAATTAAGTTGTTTCTTAACCATAACAGAAGAGAGCAAATGTCACGACAACTTAACTTGTCATTTACAAGGAAATAATTATTTAAATATTTAGCAGCATAAAAATAAAATAAAATAATACAATCCATCTATTTTACCGACTTACAAAATACAAACAAACACCGTACTAACGAAAAAGGTTTAATAAAATGAGAACATATGAGTTCACATTTGCTTTGTGTGAAACGTAGTGGTTACCTTTGTCTCTCTACACAAAAAAATACCTTTGTTTTAGTATGAAAAAGGCACTACCGGCGTAATTTTCGGGTTTGTATTTTCTCACTATGCCGCCTCCTTAAATAATGTCTATTTTGTCCGTGAAAAGGAAAGTCTCGCTTATTTATTCAAGATCCATACTTGAAATAGAAGTGACGGGTCTTTTCTTTAAAGCTGAAATATGTTATCTACTACGAGTTCCGTTGCTTTATTATAAAACTTCGTCTGTCTACCCTTGAAATATTTACATTGGGTTATATTTCTTTATATTTAAGGTGAATTGGACGTTTTTATACCGATTAAAAATAAGTACATATTATGTTATATAAATGTATTTACTTTCCCGTTTAATTAGTATAGAGTAGTAGGAGAGCATAGAGTTAGTAGGATAAAAGCAGGTTGCGTTGGTATGGACATTCTAAAAATCGACCACCAAAAATACATCAGAAACAAAGACTTTTGTCTGAACATCTCTAGGCAGACCGAAACAAAAATAAACAGATCTGGTCAAAAAAGATCTCAACAACCGAAATTTAGCTGAATAAGATGTTTAGGAAAGTGCAAAGTGGAAGTGAAAAATTTTAACGGTGGATACAATCACTACGAGGGAATCATATCTACGATGGAAAGTGATAGGGAGAGAAAGGGTGAGTTAATTGGTCAAGGAAAGAGTAGAGCTTTAGGGGCTATTAGCATCGGTGATAGACATTAAATTTTTTTAGTATAAGGGTGATAAATGCACGCTGTCCACCTGAATACTGTGACCCATAGACATCTACATCTATCTTCGAATGTCATACCCGTGAACTAAGATGGAATAAAGAATGAAAAAGAAAAAACTATTTTACGCTAGTATTCTGTGAAAGCGTGGTCCTTTTTTAGGCCGAGCCGACCTATTCGACTACAAAATTAATAGAGCTGCAGCGTGGCCTTACTCCTTACTATGAAACTTTCAAACAAATTTTGAAGTCCATCCACCCTCTAAGCGTGACATTAAAGAAAGGTCCTCCCTAAAACGAGACTCCCGCTCCTGCTTAGCAGTGGCTTTATATAGGCTAATGTAGAAGAAGTAGAAGACTAACGATATCCATGAATATGAATTACGAAATTAATGTCGAGACATCCGCGAATCGAATTGTGAATCTAATTTACGGCGTTGCTCCAAGGTGTCCCTTATATTTTGATAAAGTAGGCACCATAAAATTCTTATAATGTCCGTCCTGTCAAAAACAAGCGCGTAGTTTATTTTCAGAGAGACGTTTTTAAAATAAGCTTAAATTATTCTCACTTTCAACGATATCCTTATAATTAGGAAATTAATTAAATCTTAAATTTCATTCTGTTCTTCGATTATTTTTTTTTCGGTACTAGCTGTGCCTCCAATTTCATTCGAAAAGGTACTACTTCTATCAAATATATTGAATAAAATATGTCATACACCTATTCTAAATTACTATCACCATTACCATTATCATCATCGTTAGTCCTCAAAATGTGCAATTGTAGTTTTAACGTCTTTCTTGGCAATTTTGTTTTTTAATAATTTTATCAAAAATGATCATTGGTTGAATACAAGGATAAGTATCAACTTACTACTCTCATAAGCCGCATGTGTCTTTCAAATCGCTAGAATTTTAGTAAAAACCTTAAGAACTTACAATATAAGTGTTGTAAGACTTCTAAAGATAATGATATGTAGGTGTAAAATTAAATTAAAATTATTGTAATATATTATACTATGTAGGTACCTAATAAATCTGAACTTACCTGTTGGTCATGTTAAATTAACAAATTTTATATTCTTATTATTTTATTTATATTATAATATATTTTACACACTAAAGACGCTTAATATTCAGTGGCTAAGCGTTCGCTGTGCATTTCACAGTACGCAGCAACAGGGTTCATCTCCGACGGCATAAATGAAATTAGCATTTTAAATTTTAAATGCTTATTTACCACGTGCTCTGCGGCGAATAAAAATACCGTTGGGGAAACCTGCATATGTGAGAAATTAAAAAAATAATATTTCGAAGACGCTTGAAGTCCGCCATCATGCTCTGGAGTAGCGTGGCAGACTTTCGGGTACCTTAAATCCCTTTCTGAAATAAGAAAAGGTGTAGGCCCAGCAGTTACACATATATAGGCTAATTTACTTTACAATAAACCTAAATAAATTTACAAACATAATATCGAGGCAAGGCATTGTCACTGAATACCTATCAAAACTTCGAACGTCGATGTTTCAAGACGTAATTATTGTAGATAATTCTTCATTCTGCTTTGTTGTTGTTGCTGCTTTTTTGTTTCCATCAGAAAGTACAGTTCTTTGCGCAACTATAAGTGAATTTTCCAAACAACGTTAGCAATAACTTATGCTCTCCTTTAAGCTAAGTATTTGATGATTTAATGGGACGGTAAACGTAGACGACCGGAAAGAAATAAGACGTAATACCAACGGCTTTACGAGTTTTACGAAGGAGACACCACCAAATTTTTGACTCAGGGCAGTTACTAACGAATTCTTGATGGAAAAACTCAATAACTATTTTTTATTTTGGTCCGACATTGGATTCAAACCCGGGACATCATAACCGACCAACGAAGCCGTCATATCGACATTAAAATGATGATAATAAAAAGATGAAATGACTTTCTAAACAATTTTTAGATGTAGTTTAATGTTATTTTTTGTTACGTCATTATCTATTATAACAATTGTTTATATCAATCCTCTACGCTAAGGATGCCTGGAAGCGATTACTTTCAGAGTGATAGGACCGCCTGTTGTACATTTATTATACATTTGATTGAACTCTACTCGTTTACTGTATTTTGGTGTACATTAAAGAATGAACAAATAAAAAAATACCTTTTGATTTAGAAACCCTAAATATAAATTTGAAACCAAGGTGTGTAACGTTGCACGTACATGTATGCATAATTATAATTAAACGGTTTATTAAAATTAAATAAACATTTAATAAACTAAATAAAAATAAAATAAAAGTTATTAACAAAAATAATTCTATAATTAACTTAGGTATCCTATTAATAAAACAAATCAGTAAACTAAAAGAACGAATTAAATAATAAATCAAATATTAAAATATTGTATTTCGAACAAACACTCTGACGCTTCGTTACTCTATGCGCTTTGCAACTCTCGCGTCAGAGTTTTACCCGGCCGGTATCATTCCACGGCGTCGCGCTCCCATGCATTCTCCGCCCGAGCGCCCTGGGAGGCGCACACTACCACTGCAGCCGCGTTCACAAGCTCTGCTTTGTGTCCTCGTACGCGCTTGCAAATTTTAATCCCATTTTGGAAAAAGTTTAAAATAATATAATAATTCCGGCACTGTGGCCGTATAGTTTTTTCGTTAATTCTCGTCACCGAGACCTCCGTATCGTCTTGCACCCCGTAAGGGTAAGTGTTGAAACGTTACCTAGTTTTAAGTAGTGAAAGTGTTTTATAGGTAGTGTAATTTGATTATGCCAGGCTGTTTGCTTTTAGCTATTTAATTGCCACGTTATTAGTGTTATTTGCATGTAAGTAATGTATGTAGCCGCTGTGTGCGTTGGCAAAAGTACCGTTACAAAATGGCGTCTCATACATTTCGCACCGCGATCAAATATCGCAAGTCACCATCATGTTTCAACCAATGCACAGCCTAAATTAGTTATCCTGGTACATTTAAACAGTATTTTACACTTGCCGTAATTTTAATTCATGTGTATTTTAATTTGCGCCTCACCGCTATGACGCTTGCCTTCCATTCCGCCTTGTAACTCCGTTCTGATTATGAACACCCGCCAGCTACTCTCTGTGCTCCCATCTACTGCTAGCCTGCGATATACCGGGGGTTCATAATCGGCGGCATTTTATTACCTGGACCTAAAGGTGGACGACGTTGTTTCCAGGGTGCAATTTTACGACTACAACCGTGGCGGTCGTCCTTCTTAAGAGGGTCTAGGCCTCCCCTCGACGCCGCCACCGCCACAGCCAGCTGCCCACGGCGCTCCCCGTGAACAGTCCAACCCCCCCGGCCCTGCTCGACCACCTCGCGGCCACATAGGGGAGTACCTGACCCTGCCAGTGAAGCCAGACGGGCATTTTTTTTAAATTATCGGAACCACGCCCACGACCTTTTCTTTTACCAATATATAATTTTTTTTATGACTGGTTGTTGCCTTATTTTAAACACCAACCGTCACACTGGCGCCCAACGTGGTAAAAAAGGTCTGGTTTCACTGCGTAGGAGTAGTTGGTGTTTGTGTCGTTTTGTGTTTGTGAAACGTTTTTGTTTTTTTGTTTTTTGGTTGCAGCAACTAATGTGTACGAATTTCATTATTGTGTTTGTTTTAGGAATTTTATTGAATTTCAATTGATTTATTTATTTACTTGTATTATTTGAGAGATCATAAACTTTAATCCCTAACTAAGAATTTGTTTAGTTTCGAATAACTTTTCGTAATCACTCTATGCCGTGCACTACCCTATGTTGTTTACGTTCTATCATTGTACAGAGTAGTTAGCGTGCAGAGTGGTCACTGTGTAATCTGTGATAGGGTAAATTTAATATTGTTCCGAGGTATTACTATTCTATTCTGCAGTAGGTTTTTTTCTCGTGGTTTTTTTTTCTGTGATATTATTATTATTGAAATTTTATGAATTGTAACTATTCCCTATTGTTGCTGCAGAACTCTAGTTCAGTTGAGTCACGCATGCGTTGGTAGTATTTTAAATTATTCAATCAATTGTTTTTTATTTTAATTCTTAGGCATATTATTATTATCTTGTTGTTGTTTTATTTAATTGTTCGAGTACACATTAGTTGCGTATTTTAATTTTTTGTTGCGCTGCTTCTTTTATTTTGGTGGCAGTTGCTTTATTCTTTTTACTGCTTCTTTTATACGCCAATCGTTTTAGTCAACCAGAACGTTCTTAGTACCTGATATTATAATTGTAACGGAACGGAGTAGATTAAGTCAGTAACGACTCAACACTTACCTCTTTGCGGTTATACGCGTGTTATAATGGCGCACTCGGTTAAATTCCTATCGTTGCAAAAGTCGGAGTTAGAATACGAAGTTGCCATTAGAGGTGCCACCCCGGCTGACACAGTCAGAGAGTTACGCGAGCAGATTGCTAAATTAGGTCCACTCTTTCCTTCGGAGGACATTCTCGAGAGCGTTTTGTCTGTCGGCGATGATTTAAAGGGAGTCAGCGATGCTTTAATTAAGCTAAGAGCATATATCGAGGCGCCTAGCGATGGGAATGCGTTGCTTCGTGCTCGCAACCTCATTAACCACCTCCATCATCGACTCAACCGTATAGTTTGTGATAGCACGACCCAGCAAGGGGTGGTGGATACGTGTGTTTCGGAATACAGGCAACTTTTGGAACGCTATAATGCTATTACTGCTACTGATTCCACCCCTTCTCTGGCATCTAGAGACCCTCAGTCTACTGCTGCTTTACCTCTCAACGTTAACGTAACTTGTGAGCGCGGCGTGGCTAGTGAGTTCACTAAGTTTAAGTTCGACGGCAAATCTTGCGTTCGTGCATTTATCCAGCGCATCAATGAATACAGCCAGTCGAGGAATATACCGGGGGGAAAAACTGCTGTCTTACTGCGCTGAGATTTTTACCGGCGATGCCTTGCATTGGTATCGTGCCATTCGGGACCAGGTATCTAATTGGGACGAGTTAGTTTCCCTTCTTAGAGAAGATTTCGACCAGGCCGATTATGATTACAGACTCTTGTCGGAGATTCGGGCCAGAACTCAGGGCGAGTCTGAAAATATAACTATTTACATTTCTATTATGACTGGGCTATTCTCACGTTTGTCCAAGAGCCTGTCTAACGAAGACAAACTTGAGATCATTTTACATAACATCCGCCCATGCTACGCCAGCACCTTAGCTTCTGTCCCGAAGATCTCAAACCTCGACACCTTGCGTTCGCTCTGTCGTAATTACGAGAACATTCAGGCTCGCCTAGTGGGATTCCACGAACCTCCGAAGGTCTCTTCAGGAACACTGGCGCCAGAGTTTGCTTACGCTGGTCAGTCTGCAAGTAGGTTTAATCAAGGCAGCGGCCAAAGTTTCAATAAAAGACCTTACAATAACTTTTACAATAGAAGCAACAATAATTACAATACAGGTAATAAAACTTATACTAAAAATAATAATTATGTGCATGCGGTGCAACAGCAGTACCAAGAGTCTCCTTATTATCCTAGGTGTCGTAATAACACCCACAACCTTCGTCAATGCAAAGAAAATAGGGATAGAATATTTTGTTTTGTTTGTGGCCAGGAAGGCGTCAAGTCACCAGACTGTCCGAAGTGTGGCAAGGATAAACCGAGCACTTCAAAAAACTGATAGACCAGCAGAATTGTACTGAAGTCCTGCCACCCAAGTTTGACCAAGAGGATTGGCAGAGCTGGCTTAACACTGTTAATGTTTTCTTCAATTCTTATAAAGTTGATACAATTCTGCTGGACAAACCATTGCATGATCCTAGACCTTACGCTTGTGTACAAATCAATGATTTTAAGCTATTTGGCCTCTTAGATTCAGGCTCAGCTGTGTCCATTTTAGGTGATAAAGCTTATAGGAAGCTAGAGGAACGGGGTTTACAGCTGCATAGGGACAACTTAATTACAGTCACGGCTGCTGGGGGTCAATCTATGACCAGCATTGGCTATATGTTTCTCCCTATAAACTTTGAGAATGAGTACCATATAATTAAGTCATTTGTTGTGCCAGACATCAATATTGATCTCGTGTTGGGGATCGATTTTTGGCGCGAGTTTAACATTTTTCCTAGACATTTCTCAAGCATTACATTTTCTAATGCCGCAGTATTGAATGCTAGCCTTAGTACCGATTCTACCACTTTCATACAATCGTATGACCACTTAACTGTTTCGGAGAGATCAGTGGCGGATGACATCATTTCTCAATTTAGCGACATTTCCGCCGAACGTCGGGGTTTGGGCGAGACGAGTTTGGTCACTCACCGTATTGATACGGGAGATGCTGAGCCAGTTCGTCAAAGGTACTATAGGTTGTCTCCAGAGAAGCAGCGGATCCTTGCCGAGCAGGTCGACGAGATGCTGGCTCTGGACGTAATTGAGCAGTGCGAAAGTACTTGGTCATCACCAGTTCTCATTGTTACGAAGAAAAACGGTCAGCCTCGGTTTTGCCTCGACAGCCGCAAGCTCAATTCCATCACGAAGCGCGACGCCTATAGTCTACCCTACATTTCCGAGATCTTGGATAATCTTCGCGATGCTCGCTACTTATCTAGTATCGATTTATCCAAAGCCTTTTGGCAGATACCTATAGCACAGGAGGACCGGGACAAGACTGCTTTTTATGTGCCTAATCGCGGTACCTATCGTTTTAAGCGCACTGCTTTTGGTTTAACTAACGCCCCGGCTACACAGCAAAGGTTGGTTGATCTGTTATTTAGGGAATTTGACCTCAAAGTCTTTGCATACCTAGACGACATTATTATCGTCTCAAACGACTTCAATTTCCATGTTTCCCTGTTACTTCGGGTTCTTAATAAGCTGAAACAGGCCAACCTCACTGTAAACCTAGAGAAATGTCAATTCTTCCGCAGTCAGCTCAAATACCTGGGTTACGTCGTTGATAGTAGTGGTTTACGTACCGATCCTGAGAAGGTGGAAGCAATCCTCAATTACCCGACACCTACATGTCGTAAGGACGTTAAGCGCTTCCTCGGGACTGCTACTTGGTATCGTCGTTTCGTCCCCAATTTTAGTACCATTGCAGGCCCCTTAAACAAGTTAACTTCGAGTAAGAAGGGTGGACCACCTTTTGCCTGGTCTGCCGAAGCTGATGCTGCCTTCAAGAAACTTAAGGAGTGTTTAGTTTCCGTTCCTGTTCTTTCCTGCCCTGACTACGATAAGCCATTCGAAGTACACACCGACGCCAGCAATTACGGCGTGGGTGCGATGCTGACGCAGACTATAGATGGTAAGGAGCACCCCGTTGCTTATATGAGCAAGTCGTTGTCAGCAGCAGAGAGGAACTACAGTATAACGGAGCGTGAGACATTAGCTGTCGTCATCGCCCTGGAGCACTGGAGGTGTTACTTGGAGAACGGTAGGCCATTCACTGTCTATACTGATCACAGTGCGTTAAAATGGTTTCTGTCTCTCAGGAACCCTACCGGTAGATTAGCTCGCTGGGGTGTAATATTGTCCTCATTTCATTTAGAATTCAAGCATCGTAAGGGTGTGGACAATGTGATCCCCGATGCCCTCTCTAGAGCTCTTCCCGTCTCGGCGATTAGTACTTCCGGTTCGAACATGGTGACATCGGATTCTTGGTACAAAAATATTTATAATTCTTGCCTTTCTAAGCCGCAAATTTTCCCGAATTTCATTATCAAGGATGGCAAGTTATTCAGGCGTGCCAAGAATAATCACTCACTTTCATCCGAGTTCTTATGGAAGGAGGTTGTACCTTTTGAGCTACGCGAGCAGGTGATCAACGAGAATCATGCGGAACCCACGGCTGGACATCTCGGCGTTTTTAAAACATACCATCGTATTGCCTTGCGCTACTTTTGGCCTGGTATGCACCAGGACGTGGTGAAGTTCGTTGCCTCCTGCGAGAAGTGCTTGTCTTACAAGGCTCAAAATCACCAAACCTTGGGAGCAATGGGCCGCCCGAAGCAGTGTTCTAGGCCATTTCAAATGATTTCAATTGATTTGATGGGCCCCTTGCCTGTCACTAGGAAGCAGAACACTTATATCTTCGTAGTCACATGCTGCTTCTCGAAATATTGCCTAATTTTCCCATTAAGAAGTGCTACTGCCACTACAGTCACGAAGTTACTGGAAGAGTCTGTTTTCCTCGTCCATGGTGTCCCTCAGACCATATTTTTGGACAATGGCGGCCAGTTTATTTCGAAGGTCACTGAGTCACTTTTCCATCGTTATAAGGTCCCTAACGTGTTCTTCACGCCAAAGTACACCCCTCAAATTAATTTGGTAGAACGACATAATCGTTCAATTATCACGTGTATCTCAACTTTCGTGGACAACGATCATCGCAGTTGGGATACATATATTCCGAAGGTTCAGTTCGCCCTCAACAATTCGGTGAGTGAGGCGACTGGTTTCACTCCATCCTTCCTGGTGTTCGGCAGGGAGCTCGTTACATGTGGCTCGCATTATTTAGATAACGATTTAGGCGATGAGGTTTTATTCCTTCCCCGTGACATCTACGCGGAGGATTTGGGTTGTCTTAAGGAAGTTTTCGATACTGTAAAGGCCAAATTGTGGCATGCTCATGCTAAAAACTCAACCCACTATAACCTTCGGCGCAAGCCTATGGAATTTAACATTGGTGACACTGTAATGAAACGCGCATATGTTTTAAGTGATAAGGATAAGTTCTTTAGTAAAAAACTTGCGCCAAAATTTATTAAATGTCGCGTCATCGGTAAAAAGTCACCCCTAGTTTACATCCTGGCTGACATATCTGGGAAAGATATTGGCACCTGGCACATCAAGGATTTGAAATTAACAGGACACAATACTTAGTCATATATGTATACACTTTTTTTTTAAAGTGGTACTTCCCCGTGTGGTGTCGGGTTAGAATAGCACCACCCCATTTCTTCCTGTGGGTGTCGTAAAAGTCGACTAAGGAATAGGGTAGTAGTGTGTTGTGGGAGATGGGCTAGCAACCATCACTGCAATATCACAAGATATCCATGTTACACCTACAAGTACACTTAATTAAGTTGCATGTGTTCTGCTTGTTACTTAGGAATACACTAGCGTTATATTTATATATATACATGGTGCTCGTTTTACCCTGGTCACACTTTTACATCTTTAGCTCTAGGTATTCGTATGGGTCTTCCAGTCTAACCGATGCTGGAACACCTTGCCAAATGACAGGATGCGTCAACTACCCTATTGATGTTCGTTGACGCTGATATAATCGCGTGAAGTATGAGAGATGTTGTATAAAGGGATAATGCGAATACATAACAATTTAGAGCGGATTTTATTAATTAAGAATAATAAAATCCTTATGTAGCGCGCGGGGTACTGTAACGTTGCACGTACATGTATGCATAATTATAATTAAACGGTTTATTAAAATTAAATAAACATTTAATAAACTAAATAAAAATAAAATAAAAGTTATTAACAAAAATAATTCTCTAATTAACTTAGGTATCCTATTAATAAAACAAATCAGTAAACTAAAAGAACGAATTAAATAATAAATCAAATATTAAAATATTGTATTTCGAACAAACACTCTGACGCTTCGTTACTCTATGCGCTTTGCAACTCTCGCGTCAGAGTTTTACCCGGCCGGTATCATTCCACGGCGTCGCGCTCCCATGCATTCTCCGCCCGAGCGCCCTGAGAGGCGCACACTACAACTGCAGCCGCGTTCACAAGCTCTGCTTTGTGTCCTCGTACGCGCTTGCAAATTTTAATCCCATTTTGGAAAAAGTTTAAAATAATATAATAATTCCGGCACTGTGGCCGTATAGTTTTTTCGTTAATTCTCGTCACCGAGACCTCCGTATCGTCTTGCACCCCGTAAGGGTAAGTGTTGAAACGTTACCTAGTTTTAAGTAGTGAAAGTGTTTTATAGGTAGTGTAATTTGATTATGCCAGGCTGTTTGCTTTTAGCTATTTAATTGCCACGTTATTAGTGTTATTTGCATGTAAGTAATGTATGTAGCCGCTGTGTGCGTTGGCAAAAGTACCGTTACAAAATGGCGTCTCATACATTTCGCACCGCGATCAAATATCGCAAGTCACCATCATGTTTCAACCAATGCACAGCCTAAATTAGTTATCCTGGTACATTTAAACAGTATTTTACACTTGCCGTAATTTTAATTCATGTGTATTTTAATTTGCGCCTCACCGCTATGACGCTTGCCTTCCATTCCGCCTTGTAACTCCGTTCTGATTATGAACACCCGCCAGCTACTCTCTGTGCTCCCATCTACTGCTAGCCTGCGATATACCGGGGGTTCATAATCGGCGGCATTTTATTACCTGGACCTAAAGGTGGACGACGTTGTTTCCAGGGTGCAATTTTACGACTACAACCGTGGCGGTCGTCCTTCTTAAGAGGGTCTAGGCCTCCCCTCGACGCCGCCACCGCCACAGCCAGCTGCCCACGGCGCTCCCCGTGAACAGTCCAACCCCCCGGCCCTGCTCGACCACCTCGCGGCCACATAGGGGAGTACCTGACCCTGCCAGTGAAGCCAGACGGGCATTTTTTTTAAATTATCGGAACCACGCCCACGACCTTTTCTTTTACCAATATATAATTTTTTTTTATGACTGGTTGTTGCCTTATTTTAAACACCAACCGTCACAGGTGGCTCAAGGGAAATCCGTGATAGCTCAGGGCCGTGGAAGCCAAAACTACCTTTGAAACTCAATAAAAATCGAAAATTGACAGTACATGAGTAATTTGGCAAACTCAAGGTACCGATGTGTCCCAGCAGTCACCAATTAAATTGATGCCTTAAAAATAAAATATTTTTTAATGAATAAGTGTGACAAACGAGCACGCAGTTCACCTTATATTAAGTATCTGCTGTAGCCCATAGTAAAGTTACAGCCTATATACTTCCCACTGCTGGGCACAGGCCTCCCCTCATTTCTGTGAGAGTTTTAGGGCAAGGGAGTGTCTGCCGCGCTGCCCCAATGCGTTTGCCCATAGACTATCTAACTATTCACGATTAAAAATCAAAATGCAGATCCGTTTTCAACCCTGGGGACTAAGATGGAATGTCATGTTCTCAGGTAAAAGAGTCTCCGGTTCTAACTAATATTTCACGGTGGTATTAAGAGTGTGGTCCGTCCCATATATATATATATATATATATATATATATATATATATATATATATATATATATATATATATATATATATATATAATATATTGATACATAGCAAATATATGTTGCAGAAGTGAATGGAAGAGTCGGAAAGGGAAGTCTTAGGCGGAAGTTTGTCGACCAAATTGGCGATATACTAAAAGTGGGTCAAATTAAGAGTACCCTTAACCGACGAGCATGTATGCGTAGGTATATGGATGTGGAAGAGGCGAGAGAGGTATGTCATGATCGTGCTAAATGGAAGTCTGTATAGTCTCTGCCTACCGCTCTGGGCGACAGGCGTGAGTGTTTATGTATATATATATATATATAGTGACAATAAGAGAATCACAAATTAATAATGAATTTAACCTTTTTTTAAATTAAACTTGTACTTGGAAATTCTAAAGTAGAGAAAATATATTTAAAATTCATGGCCACTTGCGGTATAGGCCCCTCCAAGTGCCTCCATTCGTTCCTGTTTGTTGTCATGTCTATCCAGTACATCCCCGCTGTCTTTTTTATGTCGTACAACACATAATGCGCTTGAAATCTATAGATGGTCAGGTAATCTGGTCCGAATGTCTTTTTCGTGAATCCGGTTGAAACCCAAACCGCGACTCATCGGTGGACAGAGCTCCCAAGCCCACGAAAGCAACATCGCGATGCTGGAACACGTAGCGGTCTTCGAACATGAAGACCAACTTCATGCAACCTCCTACGCACGGTTTTTAGCTTACCAGCAGCTGGTGGTTCTCCTGGAGCCTTTGTAGTAGTTTCATCGCTGCGATGTTGGGTTGTCTTCAGGCAGTCAATTGGAGAAATTGATTCGATTCAATTCGGTCGAAAATGTTTGATTTAGGACCAAAATGCAGACGTGTTGCCACCCCTGAGAACTAATCATCAACACTCACCATAGAAAACAGAATCACCGAATGTCCGAAAGATGACCAAAACAAGCGAAACTCTGGAAATGTCCAGGAGAGAGAAGACCCAAAGGCCGATTACCACTGTGAAATATTAGTTACATAGGGTAAGGTAAATATTAACAAAAAAAAATTGGGTCTTAATAAAATCGGAGCTTATTACGTTACCTTTACATTTTTTTAAAAGCCTTGCGTTTGCGGTTTTAGTTTTCTTGCTTGTTCCGAGTGGAAGGGAATCTAATTACTTGGCGTTGAAGTAAAGATCCGATGCAATTTCTACAAAGAAAACCGTTTAATAGAAAAACATATATTATTATTTTGCTCGTTCAAAACATTTAATGTCTATCATTGTGATAGTAAAAAAATCTCTTTCTCTCCCTCTTACTTCATACATGGTGAGACTCATCATTTACGTTACGTTCGTTAAGTATTTCTTTATAAAAAATAACTATTGTAATCAAAGTCAATTTTGAAATTAGTTAATAGGTCTACAACAATTACCGATGTATAATTTGCACGAAATTACAAACTAATAAATGATAAACACGGTTAAGAACTTGATTGACTGATCCCTTGATGTCTGATATAAATGTATTTTATTTTCATTTTTTTCATTGTTATAAAACGTTTCCCAAACCATTTCGCGCTACTTTCTGACCCAAAAATATTAGACTTTGTAATTTTTCCTGTCTAATGAACGCACGAATACTTAGAATTCAGCAACTTTCAAAAGAATTAAAGAACGTTGTTCATCCTTTAAATTCTGATTTATATGAGGATCTTCTATTCTACTTATCTAGGTTCCTGTTTAAAACTGAAGTGTTAGAATTATATTGGCGAAGCTAGCAACCGAACGTTTGTACCTAACTTGGTAAGACTGCACACCTTCTACTTCTTTCTTCTCCATTTGCAACCTCTTATTTTTTGAACTTGACAAAAAATATAAGTTTATCGTGCAAGTAGATTTCTATTCAGATACCAAGTTGCAAGTTACTCCTTTAATCAAAATTTCTGTTTACATCTACTAGATGAGAGTAAGAAATTGTTATATTTCAACGTTATTAGTCGCATTTTATTTTAAACTAATTGAAAAAGTTGTTTTCATATTTAGTTAAAAATTAAATGAAATGATAGATCGAAGCTGAAGTTCAAGTAAAAGGTAAGAAAAGTCAAATTAGTCAGAACTGTCCGGACGAAACGTTATGCCGGCGAGGGCGTTCATTAAGCTCTTTTAACCAGGATTCAATCTAGACTATTGAATACTTGGAAAGTGATTTCTAAAGAAATTTGCAATGCGTATTTATTTCTTTTTTTATTTTATATGATTGGGTGACAAACGAGCACAGCCCACCTGATCGTAAATGGTTGCTGTGGCCCATGGACATCCACATCTATCCTCGATTACGAATCAAAATGCAGATGCGTTGTCACCCATGAGGACTAAGTTGGAACGCCTCGTTTCGAGTAAAAAGGGTCTCCGGTTCTCTACACTCACCATACGAAACACAGCATCATTAAGCTACTATTTTAAGCTGGTATACTGTTAGAGTGTGGTGCTTCCCCGGTCGAGCCGACCCATTCGTGCTACAACTAAGCATCTTCTACAACTAAAAATCTTCGGCAATTATGAGCAGATTTTAATGAGTCTTACAAAAAAGTTAAAGTTACAGCTTATATACGTCCCACTGTTTGGCACAGGCCTCCCCTCATTTCTGAGAGGGTTTTAGGGCAAGGAAATGTCCGTGTGTCCATTCCAGGTGTCCAGGTGTTGGCGAACTTCATATTGTGTCTTCGAAATTTTATTTTTTTATTCCTTAGACATGCAGGTTTCCTCACGATGTTTTCCTTCAGCGCCGAACACGTGGTAAACCAGCGCTTAAAATTGCAATTGACATTTCATTGGTGCCGGCGGGGATCGAACCCGGGTTGCTCGCGTACTTGTTACATCTACAGCGAGCGTTAACCATCTGAACTACCACGGCTTTCTTTTTTTACATAAGTAGTCATTTAAATTTGGAGGGAAAAATTTCAACCCTAAAGTGGAAAGGATATTTAATGTAATTCTTTAGACGACCGCTAAAAAGGGTCATTATTACTGCCTAGCACAAGTCCACTGGTGAACATAGGGCTCTCACGAGGAATGACGCAAAGCACGCTCCTGAGCCACTTGGATCTCTTACGAAAGTGTTTTCCGTTAGAAATTTTTACTTCCACAGTAGGAATTTCCCGTGTATCGTGGAGTCATTTTACAATAATCGATTGGAAATAACATCCAAATCTACAACAACTATTTGCAGGCCATATAAAAATTAGTTTCATACAGGATACCAAGCCGATAAACCGTTGCCGTGTCATAATAATGAGATAATATATTAAACATACACCAAATATGACATATAATATTGCAAGGTAGTAGACGTAATGCTTCAATCGATTGACTACGCTGTGAGACTCCCGCATGCAAATGTATTACTAGATTATACACAGCTTATAAGCCTTTATGAACACCGTAGCGTAACAATATTCTGCAATGCATATCAGATTATGTATTACACAAATAGTTACTCGCTTAATGCTGGTACTACCGGCTTACTGCGCGTCTGTTTTTATGCGGGACAGTGTAGGTACGTACGTCGGTGTACACTCCTTTGCCTGGGCAATCCACTCTGGTGAAATAACACCCTCCCGGTCATGAAGTAGTTTTCTGCATTCTTTTTAATTTGTATATATTCCACGAAGATGTTGCTGTTAGCTTAATCTATAAACATTATGTCACTCCCCGCTCGCGTTCGCCCTCTGGCCGGATAGAGAATTTCTCATTGGTGTGAAGGTGATCGTTGGTTCGGTGGATTTGGGTGCAGTGGGACAAAGCCGCTCATGTGGACCGTTGTCAGTGAAATCGAACATGCGGCGTGACTAATTAACCATGAATTTTCGGATGGATTTGATCTTATCGTTGCGGATGTAAAGACAAACTCCACCTTCGTGCGTAGGGTTTTATTGCGCTTACAGTTGCTTCTGCTAAGCTAGTCAGCGTTGTACTTGCATGTAATTTGCACCCATTATCATCTATTATAATTTTCTGTTAGATTGACAAGGAATACATAACATAACATAACATAAACACTCACGCCAGTCACCCAGAGAGGTAGGCAGATACTACGGACTTCCATTTGACACGATCCTAACATACCTCTTTCGCCTCCTTTAAAAAAGTAAAGTAAAGTTACAGCCTATATACGTCCCACTGCTGGGCTCAGGCCTCCCCCTCATTTCTGAGAGGGTTTAGGGCAAGGAAGTGTCCGCCGCGCTGCTCAAATGCGTGTTGACGAACTTCACATGTCTTCGAAATATTTTTTTTTCTTATTCCTCAGACATGCAGGTTTCCTCACGATGTTTTCCTTCACCGCCGAGCACGTGGTAAATCAGCACTTAAAATTGCAATTAACAATTTCATTGGTGCCAACGGGGATCGAACCCGGGTTACTCGCGTTCTGTTATATTTACAGCGAGCGTTAACCACTGAGCTACCACGGCTCTCAGCTACCACGGCTTTCGCCTCCGTTACATCCATATATTTACGCATACATGCTCGTCGGTTAAGGGTACTTCTAACGTGGCCCATTTTCAAAATATCGCCAATTTGGACGATAAACTTTTTTCTAGGGCATCCCTTCCCGACTCTGCCGTTCACATCTGCCAAATAAATTTGCTTTGTCACTCTTTCCTCGTTCATTCTTTCTATATGACCAAACCACCGAAGCATTCCTTTCTT
The DNA here is from genome assembly GCA_907164705.1 of Parnassius apollo. Lineage (NCBI taxonomy): Eukaryota > Metazoa > Arthropoda > Insecta > Lepidoptera > Papilionidae > Parnassius > Parnassius apollo. Next base: position 120,990 of record CAJQZP010001217.1, read on the forward strand.
AATCCTCTCTTATCACGCAATTTCTCACCCTGTCATTCAGATTCAACCCTAGCATACTCCTTAAAAACCGCATTTCTACAGCATTTATTCTACTTTCGTGCTTCTTTTGCCACACCCAGCTTTCACTACCATACATTAAAGTAGGGACTAACACAGCGTTATGAATTACCATACGTGCCTTTTTTGACACATTCTGGTTCTTCATAATAGAGTAGGGCACTACGCCCCATTCACTCTATTCCCTGCATATACTCGTCGTTCTATATCCTTATCATATCTACCATCCCTGCTAAATACACATCCCAAATACACAAACTCATCCACTTGCTCAATTAACTCTCCTTCTATTCTTATTTCACATACCGTTTTGCTTTCTTCTTTTTCAAAAACCATCACTTTCGTCTTACTTGCGTTCACATTCATTCCCCTTTCTTTTAACGCCCAGTTCAATAATGTAACCATTATTTGCAACTCAGCCGCCGATGACGCAAATATGACTTGATCGCAAGGCATCTGACGGTTAACTCACATTACATAACATACATTCTTAACCCACATTCTTCATCTTTCAAAGTTTGCAAACACCTGTCCATAAATAGGTTGAACAGCCAAGGGGAAGCTACACAGCCCTGTCTGACACCTTTTTGGATGCCAAACCAGTCCGAGTAGACCCCATTGATCCTGACACAAGCACTAGAGTCCCTACAAAGAGCCTACCTTATCCTTAATGCCTGTATTAAACCAGCGCTCAAGCCATATGAGTTAAGTGTTTGCCATAACACATTCCTGTCCACTCTGTCATACGCCTTTTTCAAGTCCACGAACGCACAAAAAACTTTTGTGTTTTTGGCCAAAAACTTCTCCGCAATCATGCGCATGTTAAAGACTTGATCTGTACACCCCATTCCCTTTTTAAAAGCCGCTTGCACATCCTAAATTTTTCCATCAGTTTCTTTCATAACTCTTTCAGTTAACACCTTAGCATACAGTTTACCCACAATACTAGGCAAGCCGATACCACGGTAGTTTTTGCAATCCTGCTGTGACCCTTTTCCTTTATATATTGGTACTATAACTGCTTTACACCAGTCATCCGGTACCCGTTTTAATTCCCAACATAAATTAAACAAGGTGTACAGCAGGCCTGCCACCACTCCCTCTCCAGCCCTTAGCATCTCGAGTGATACTCTATGATATCCAGCTGCCTTACCTGCTTTCATGCTTTTCATTGCTTTCATTATTTCATCTACACTTATCTCCATACCCCTTTCCACTTCTTTCGGAATTTCTAGTTCATTTAATTCAGACGACTCTTCACTCATAAACACGCTTTCAAAGTATTCCTTCCATCTGTTTAAATTCGAAACTTCATCATTCAGAATAGGAAATATCAAGGAATACCTTATGGAATTAAATATATTATAATATTAAGTTGATGTGTGTAGTTACTTTATATGCACAACATTTACAAAATGACGTTTTTTTACACGTTGTTCAAATAAAGTCTTAATAGTCTTAATATATAAATAACCAACAAATTAAAAGGTTAAAAACAGTAAGAAGAAAACCCTATTTCGTAAAAAATATTGCTTAAAAGAGGAAAGATGTATATACGCTATGTCACTTTCACAACTAAGACATATCTAACGACAGCCCATGTCTTAAAATCCATCACGCCGTTTAGGGTACAGACTTGCATATAAATACATACATGCATACACTCGAAAAACAATACCCTGCTTCTAGTATAGTTGCGTAAAAATGTTGTAGAAGCATAATAATAAATTAAAGATAATTCATTCATTACCCTACAGTGTGAAACGACGCCATATCTAATGTGCCATGCGACAGTGTGTCGTGGCAACATTTGCACTATGAATTAAGCGAATCCTGAGTAAGTGACATCTTTAATCGTTCTCTCGATAGTCGATATATAGACGGCACCTGAATACTCTCAATTATCAAATAAAATTTAACTTTAAACTACACGCTGTAACATTTTAATTTAAACGCTCATTGATAGAACGATATTTTTAGAAGGATCAGAATGGCGTATCTAGATCGTAATTGAGTGCCAAGTTTGCGGTTTAATGAAAGTTCATGTGTGAATAAATTATTAGGAACAATTTCTGTGCGACAGGTTTATTCAGAACGGATCAAGGTCACAAATTAAGCTCGTTGGCTTGAACGGTATATCTGTTAGATAAGGGTATAGTTAAGAGACAAGGTAAACATCTGAGGCATTTTTAAACGTCGTAATATACAGATAATATACGTGTAGTGTCACCGTAAGAATATCCACGACCCCATATCGTCCCGTGGGTGTCGTAAGAGGTGACAGAATGAAAAACTCAAATTAATAAAAAACCCACTTGCCGCTTTAGCAAAATCCCCCATTGAGGCAATCTGTGAGGGAGGCCTATGTTGAGCATTGGACATTTATAGGATGTAATAGATCGATGGATAATATACAGAACCCGTTGGTAAAAAGTTACAGCTGAAAAGGAAATTGGTCAACTTGTTCAGGTTTAGGGGAGGTAGAATATTTGGCGTTTCCCGAATATTTGATATTAGTAAACCAAAATAAGATTACAGCCTATGTTCCACTGTTGAGTATAGATTGTCACTTATTTTATTTCTAAGAAGATTATGGAGCGGTAGTCAGCCGTAAAGTGCGTGTAGGTAAAATTTATAAAATATCCTCAATTCATTTTATACTTCAGGCATAAAGGTTTACTCACAGTGTTTTCCTTCGCCGCCGGGTATGTGGTTAGTCAGAACATAACGATTTCAATGGTGCTGGCTGTACCATTTTTTTAATTAAGGTGTAATTGAATGAAGAGTTATAACTTCTTTAAACGTCAGAATCATCTGCACGAAGTAGGTACACTCTTCTTATTAACAAACGAAGTTTTGGTGACTACCTGTCAACTAATGTACATATTAAATAAAATTTAAAAGAGATCCAGATTTGTCCCACCCTAAGTACAGATTACCACTCATATCTGAGCGGCATTTCTGCTGGAATTGTCCTCTGGCCCAATAAGTGTGTGGCCTAGTTGCTCCGCTGTGTGGCCATTGAAGGAAAGGGGATATTTGGCCATCCCGATAAGAACATGAAGTATTTAGATGAGTGACAGCAGCGATTCCGTGAAAACGGTTGGACGTGCCATGATACCAACGCCACTATGCAGCGAACAAACCCAGTGCGCGTTTCCATTTAACGTGAAAAATAAATTTGCGCCTAAATTAAAAATTAAAGTTCCACTATTCTCATTCCATATAGTTCACGGAAGGGACTAATTATTTGAATATTCAGTACGCAAAAGCAGTTAAGGTATAGCGATTACAAGGTGGTAGATTTTCAATCCACCAGCTTATAATCACTATTTCAAGATCAAGTCAGATATTATCAAACGTCTTTCAGCTCCAAACAAAAAGAAAGTGAAGCAGTTGCTGGACCATCACGAGCTTGGAAACATGAAAATCCTTCTCAATTTTGAGGCATCTTCTATCGGTTTGTTGGATTTGGCTAGTCCTTCTGTTCCTAAAGACTTCATTAGGTTGATTTGGAGCAATCGCCTGCCACATAATATCCAGACTGTGCTGGCATCGCAGCCGACACAATCACTATAGTAACTTACGACCCTAGCTGATCGGATACGGGAGTAAACGTCACCGTGCAACATTGCTGCCGCATCTTCCCGCGATAGGCATGTATCTCGCCTGTCTGATGAGATGGCAGCGTTGAAGAAAATGATGGAGCAACTTAAACTTATACTGGACGAGCATACCTGTACTAGCATGCTGCTGTTCTACCAGTCGTGGTAGTTCCAGAGCACATGATCGTAGTCGTTCTTCTTCGAGACAGAGAAGCAGATACAATTCCAGCTATCGTAAGTAACCGATGTGCTGGTACCACGTGAAAAATGCAGCACAGGCCCATATATGCTTGAAACCCCGCGATTTTGACGAGACATTAATAGCAGCAGATGTTTGCCCTTCCTCTACGGGTCACCTTTTTGTAACCGACCGCGGCTCGAACACCCAGTTTTTGGTGGATACTGGCAGTGACCTTTACGTCTTCCCTTATTCTGCACTTTGGGAGCGTTGAGCCAATGCAGATTACTGACACGTCGGGATCGATCACGTCGGGTGGGGGTCACCGGTGTCGCCTTGAAGGAAAACGGGATGTCTCTCGCCGGGCAAGGTGTTCAGTTCATAGAGCGGCCAACGCTCCGTGCGTACTTCCGTACTTCGGAGCTATTATCCCGAGCGATTATAGTGAGGTAGCTTCGAAACTTTGATAGCACGATTTAAGCTTTTATGCGTTTCGCTTGTGGCACGACGGCAGCGCTGCCACAAGTGTTCAAATATCTTCGAGATATGTTTTAAATTTCTCAAATTTCTTGAATATTATGGTAAGTATCGATTAAAAATTTAATTGCAAATAACAATTTCATTTAAGCCGATTCACCTACGCGAAAATTCGGCTGATATCCATACGTGGTAGAGCCATGCTGCAGCTATATAATGGTTGTAGACGATATAGCTCAAACAAAGCTCTAACGTCTGTGTTTAGTATGGTGAGTGTAAAAGATCGGATACTCTGTTATTGGTAACGTGGCATTCCATCTAACAACGTATCTGCGTTTTAATTTTTAATCAAGGACAGATGCACATGTCCGTGGCCAGAGCATCCACTTACCATCAGGTGTATGTGTGCTCGTTTGTCTCCCTTACTTTATAAACAATCCCTGCAAATACTAACAAATTAATGATGGTATATTAAAGCTAAAACGCGCATGGTATATTAATTTAAAAATTACAATTTTATAAAGATTAATTTCAAGGACAGGTAATGGAGAGCTTTTATAATTCTATAGTTTTCATTGGGGTTTTATAAATTTATTACTTTTATATTAATTAATTTGTTCTTTAACCATAACAGAAGAGAGCAAAAGTCACGATAAATTAACTTGTCATTTACAAGGAAATAATTATTTAAAGTATTTCGCAGCATAAAAATAAAATAAAATAATACAATCGACCTATTTTTCCGACTTACAAAATACAAACAAACGCTATACTAACAAAAGAGGTTTAATAAAATGAGAACATATGAGTTCACATATGCTTTGTGTGAAACGTAGTGGTTACCTTTGTCTCAACACAAAAAATACCTTTGTTTTAGTACGAAAAAGGCACTACCGGCGTAATTTTCGGTTTTGTATTTTCTCACTATGCCACCTCCTTTAATAATGTCTGTTTTATCCATGAAAAGGAAAGTCTCGCTTATTTATTCAAGAGCCTTACTTGAAATAGAAGTGACGGGTCTTTTCTTTAAAGCTGAAATATGTTACCTACTATGAGTTCCGTTGCTTTATTATAAAACTTCGTCTATCTACCCTTGAAATATTTACATTGAGTTATATTTCTTTACATTCAAGGTGAATTGGGTGTTTTTATACCGATTAATAATAAGTACATATTATATTACATAAATGTATTTACTTTCCCGTTTAATTCCATAGAGTTAGTAGGATAAAAGCAGGTTGCGTTGGTATGGGCATTCAAAAAATCGACCACCAAAAATACATCAGAAACAAAGACTTTTGTCTGAACATCTCTAGGCCTCGAATACGGGACAGAACGAAAAAAAATAAACAGATCTGGTCAATAAACATCTCAACAACCGAACTTTAGCTGAATAAGATGTGTAAGAAAGTGCAAAGTGGAAGTGAAAAATTTAAGCGGTGGATACCATCACTACGAGGGAATCATATCTACGATGGGAAGTGATAGGGAGAGAAAGGGTGAGTGAATTGGTCAAGGAAAGAGTAGAGCTTTAGGGGCTATTAGCTTCGGTGATAGATATTACATTTTTTTAGTATAAGGGTGATAAATGCACGCTGTCCACCTGAATACTGTAACCCATAGACATCTATATCTATCTTCGAATGTAATACCCGTGAACTAAGATGGAATAAAGAATGAAAAAAAAAAAACTAAAACTATTTTACGCTAGTATTCTATAAATCTACAAACATAATATCGAGGCAAGGCATTGTCACTGAATACCTATCCCAACTTTGAATATCGATAATTCAAGACGTAACTATTGTAGATAATTGTAGAATCTATTTCTTCGTTCTGCTTTTTTGTTTCCATCAGAAAGTACAGCCCTTTGCGCTACTATAAGTGAATTTTCCAAACAACGTTAGCAATAACTTATGCTATCTTTTAAGCTAATTATTTGATGATTTAATGGGACGGTAAACGTAGACGACCGGAAAGAAATAAGACGTAGGACCAAAGGCTTTACGAGTTTTACGAAGAAGACACTGCCAAATTTCTGACTCAGGGCAGCTACTAACGAATTCTTGATGGAAAACTCAATAACTATTTTTTTTGGTCCGACATTGGATTCGAACCCGGGACCTCATAACCGACCAACGAAGCCGTCATATCGACATTAAAATGATAATAATAAAAATATTAAATGACTTTCTAAACAGTTTTTAGATGTAGTTTAAAGTTATTTTTTGTTACGTCATTCTCTATTATAACAATTGTTTACATTAATCCTCTACGCAAAGGATGCCTGGAAGCGATCACTTTCAGAGTGATAATTCTGTGATAACCTGTTGTACATTTATTATACTTACATTGGATTGAACTCTACTCGTTTACCGTATTTTGGTGTACATTAAAGAATGAACAAATAAACAAATACATTTTGATTTAGACCCTAAATATAAATTTGAAACCAAGATGGCTCAAGGGAAATCCGTGATAGCTCAGGGCCGTGGAAGCCATGAGTAATTTGGCAAACTCAAGGTACCGATGTGTCCCAGCAGTCACCAATTAAATTGATGCCTTAAAAATAAAATATTTTTTAATGAATAAGTGTGACAAACGAGCACGCAGTTCACCTTATATTAAGTAGCTGCTGTATCCCATAGTAAAGTTACAGCCTATATACTTCCCACTGCTGGGCACAGGCCTCCCCTCATTTCTGAGAGAGTTTTAGGGCAAGGGAGTGTCCGCCGCGTTGCCCCAATGCGTTTGCTGATAGACTATCTAAATATTCACGATTAAAAATCAAAATTCATATCCGTTTTAGACCCTGGGGACTAAGATGGAATGTCATGTTCCCAGTTAAAAGAGTCTCCGGTTCTAACTAATATTTCACGGTGGTATTAAGAGTGTGTGTATCTATCTATCTATATATATATATATATATATATATATATATATATATATATATATATATATATATATATATATTGATACAAAGCAAATATATGTTGCAGAAGTGAATGGAAGAGTCGGAAAGGGAAGTCCTAGGCGGAAGTTTGTCGTGTTTGCGTGAGTGTTTATGTATATATATTGACAATAAGAGAATCACAAATTAATAATGAATTTAACCTTTTTTTAAATTAAACTTGTAGTTGGAAATTCTAAAGTAGAGAAAAGATATTTAAAATTCATGGCCAATTGCGGTATAGACCCCTCTAAGTGCCTCCATTCGTTCCTGCTTGTTGTTATGTCTATCCAGTTCGTCCCCGCTGTCTTTTTTATGTCGTACAACACATAATGCGCTTGAAATCTATAGATGGTCAGGTAATCTGGTCCGAATGTCTTTTTCGTGAATCCGGTTGAAACCCAAACCGCGACTCATCGGTGGACAGAGCTCCCAAGCCCACGAAAGCTGCCGACCGCGATTGCAACATCGTGATGCTGGAACACGTAGCGGTCTTCGAACATGAAGAACAACTTCATTTAATACCTCCTCCGCACGGTTTTTAGCTTACCAGCAGCTGGTGGTTCTCCTGGAGCCTTTGTAGTGGTTGCATCGCTGCGATGTTGGGTTGTCTTCTAGCAGTCAGTTAGAGTAATCGATTAGATTCGATTCGGTCGAAAATTTTTGATTTAGGACCAAAATGCAGATGTGTTGCCACCCCTGAGAACTAATTATCAACATTCACCGTAGAAAACAGAATCACTGAATGTCCGAATGATGAACAAAACAAGCCACACTCTGATAAATGTCCAGGAGAGAGAAGTTCCAAAGGCCGATTATCACTGTGAAATATTAGATACATAGGGTAAGGAAAATCGGGCCCCGACTGGAGGGGCTCCTAAGAGCATGCTTGGAGAGAGGCCCATTCCCGCTTCGGTGGAAGACGGGGAAGCTGGTCCTCATTCGGAAGCCGGGGCGCCCTGCGGACTCTCCGTCCGCATACCGGCCCGTGGTGCGGCTCGACGAGGGGAGCAAGCTCTTTGAAAGAGTCATTGCAAACCGCCTCGCCGAGCACCTTGCGGGGGACGGGGCCGGATCTTGCGGAACACCAGTTTGGTTTCCGCAAGAGGCGCTCTACGGTGGACGCCATCATGCGCGTGAGAGCCCTCACGACGGGGGATGCAGTGGCCAGAGGGGGGTTGTCTTGGCGGTGTCTCTCGACATCGCCAACGCCTTCAACTCCATGCCCTGGAGCTGCATTAGGGAGGCACTCCGGTATCACCGGGTGCCGACCTATCTCCGTCGTATAGTCGGGGACTATCTGACGGACAGGGCCGTCATCTACCCCGGTCGCAACGGTGAGTGGAACCGGCGAGAGATGTCGTGCGGTGTCCCACAGGGTTCGGTTCTAGGGCCACCTCTGTGGAACATCGGTTATGACTGGGTGCTGCGCGCCGACCTCCCTACCGGCGTCAGCGTAATTTGCTACGCTGACGACACGCTGGTACTGGCACAAGGGGGGTCGTACGAGGCGGCGGCGGAAACTATGACACGCGGGGTTGCGATAGTCGTTAAGAGGATTCGGCAACTGGGTCTCGAGGTGGCTCTGCACAAGTCCGAGGCCATGCACTTCCATGGTCCTCGGAACAGGCCACCACCGGGATCCTCAGTAATGGTAGGAGGGGTATCCATCGGCGTCGAGTCGACACTGAAGTACCTAGGACTCGTCCTCGACGGCCGATGGAACTTCGTTGAGCACTTCCGACGTTTGGCTCCCAAACTGGAACGGACCAGGGCTACCTTCAGGCGACTCCTGCCGAACTTGGGGGGCCAAACGCCTCCTGCCGGAGGCTCTACGCGGGGATCGTGCGATCCATGGCCCTTTACGGGGCCCCGGTGTGGGCGCGTGGTTTGGCGCGGCTTGCCGTCCACCACCTGAACGCGCCCCAAAGGGTGGTCGCCGTGAAAATGGTTCGCGGCTACCGCACGATCTCCCGCGAGGCGGCGAGCCTCCTTGCCGGATTGCCGCCATGGGATCTGGAGGCGGTAGTCCTCGCACGCCTGCACGAATGGCGCGCGGAGGCACTATGCCGGGGGGAAACCCCGCTGCCGCGGCAAGTTGTCGCGCAGCGGACAGACTTCCGGCACGATCTCATGGCGACATGGAGAGAGCGACTGTCGCAACCCCGTGCTGGGCACGCCACTATAGCGGCGATAAGACCCCTCTTTGAGGAGTGGCTTGAGAGACGCCACGGCATCCTCACCTTCCGCCTGACTCAGGTCCTCACCGGACACGGTGTGTTCGGGAGATTTCTGCACCGAATCGGGCGGGAGGAAACGCCCGGGTGCTCCCACTGCGAGGATGGACCGGAGGACACGGTGGAACACACCGTGGAGGTGTGCCCTGCTTGGGCGGAGCACCGCCGTGTCCTCGTAGCGGCGATAGGCGGCGGCGACCTCTCGCGTCCGGCCCTGGTCGAAGCCATGGTCCGGAGCGAGACGGAATGGGATGCCGTCACCACCTTCTGCGAAGCAGTGATGCTAGCGAAGGAGGTGGCGGAGCGGGAGAAGGAAAGAGCAGCAGCTTTCCTCCCCGGCCGCCGCGGGAGACGCCCCGGGTGTCGGGGGCTACGTCGTGGCCCCCGGCCACCGTAGGCGCGGGCCTGTGGACGGGGAGCAATGGCCGCGTTTTGTTCCACGCGCGCCTCAAAGAGCTGTCAGCAGCGTGATGGGGCCCGCAAGGGCCGACGCCTGCCGGGGCTGCGGGCTATTCGAAAGAGATACCGCGGCTCCGGAACGCAAGGGCACTGAAGGAACACGGATGGTTTTTAGTCAGTAAAAGTCTGACACTCCCCTTACGCTCCACCCAGAGCGAAAGGGGTCATTAGATGATTTTCCATCCGCAAAAAAAAAAAAAAAAAAGGGTAAGGTAAATATTAACAAAAAAAATTTGGGCCTTAATAAAATCGGAGCTTATTACGTTACCTTTATTTTTTTTTTTAAAAAAGCCTTGCGTTTGCGGTTTTAGTTTTCTTGCTTGTTCCGAGTGGAAAGGAATCCAATTATAATAAAACGCCAAGTGCGTTGAAGTAACGATCCGATGCAATTTCTACAAAGAAAACCGTTTAATAGAAAAACATATATTATTATTTTGCTCGTTCAAAACATTTAATGTCTATCATTGTGATAATAAAAAAATCTCTTTCTCTCCCTCTTACTTCATACATGATAAGACTCATCACTTACTTTACGTTCGTTAAGTATTTTTTTTATAAAAAATAACTATTGTAATCAAAGTCAATTTTGGAATTAGTTAATAGGTCTACAACAATTACCGAAGTATAATTTGCACGAAATTACAAACTAATAAATGATAAACACGGTTAAGAACTTGGTTGCCTGATCCCTTGATGTCTGATATAAATGTATTTATTTTAATTTTTTTTAATAAAACCATTCTCAAACCATTTCGCGCTACTTTCTGACCCAAAAGTATTAGACTTTGTAATTTTTTCTGTCTAATGAAGCATGAATACTTAGAATTCAGCAACTTTCAAAAGAATTAAAGAACGTTGTTCATCCTTTTAATTCTGATTTATATGAGGAACTTCTATTCTACTTATCTAGGTTCCTGTTTAAGCTAGCAACCGAACGTTTGTCTGGAACTTGGTAAGAATGCACACCTTCTACTATTTTCTTCTCCATTTGTAACCTCTTATTTTTTTGAAGTTGACAAAAAATATAAGTTTATCGTGCAAGAAGATTTCTATTCAGATATCAAGTTGCAAGTTACTCCTTTAATCAAAATGTCTATTTACATCGACTAGATGAGAGTAAGAAATTGCTATATTTCAACGTTATTAGTCGCCTTTTATTTTAAACTAATTGAAAAACTTGTTTTAATATTTAGTTAAAAATTAAACGAAATGATAGATCGATCGATCTATTTATTTTTTTCTTCGATCTTTTCTCTTCTTATCTTCGAGATTCTTAGCTTCGATCTTTTTATTTGAGTAAAAGTTAAGAAAAGTCAAATTAGTCAAAACTGTCCGGACGAAGCTTTATGCCGGCGTGGGCATTCATTAAGCTCTTCTAGATTCAATATAGACTATTGAATACTTGGAAAGTTATTTCTAGAGAAATTTGCAAAGCGTATTTATTTATTTTTTTATTTTATATGATTGGGTGACAAACGAGCACAGCCCAACTGATCGTAAGTGGTTGCTGTGGCCCATGGACATTCACATCTATCCTCGATTACGAATCAAAATGCAGATGCGTTGTCACCCATGAGGACTAAGTTGGAATGCCTCGTTTCGAGTAAAAAGGGTTTCCGGTTCTCTACAATCACCATACGAAACACAGCATCATTAAGCTACTATTTTAAGCTGGTATTCTGTTAGAGTGTGGTGCTTCCCCGGTCGAGCCGACCCATTCGTGCTACAACTAAACATCTTCTACAACTAAAAATCTTCGGCAATTATGAGCAGATTTTAATGAGTCTTACAAAAAAGTTAAAGTTACAGCTTATATACGTCCCACTGTTTGGCACAGGCCTTCTCTCATTTCTGAGAGGGTTTTAGGGCAAGGAAATGTCGCAGCGGTGTTGGCGAACTTCATATTGTGTCTTCGAAATTTTATTTTTTTATTCCTTAGACATGCAGGTTTCCTCACGATGTTTTCCTTCAGCGCCGAGCACGTGGTAAACTAGCGCTTAAAATTGCAATTGACAATTTCATTGGTGCCGGCGGGGATCGAACCCGGGTTACTCGCGTACTTGTTACATCTACAGCGAGCGTTAACCATCTGAACTATCACGGCTATCTTTTTTTACATAAGTAGTCATTTAAATTTGGAGGGAAAAATTTCAACCCTAAGATATAATTCTACGACCGCTAAAAAGGGTCATTATTACAGCCTAGCAAAAGTCCACTGGTGAACATAGGGCTCTCCCGAGGAATGACACAAAGCACGCTCCTGAGCCACTTGGATTTCTTACGAAAGTGTTTTCCGTTAGAAATTTTACTTCCACAGTAGGAATTTCCCGTGTATCGTGGAGTCATTTTACAATAATCGATTGGAAATAACATCCAAATCTACAACAACTATTTGCAGGCCATATAAAAATTAGTTTCATACAGGATACCAAGCCGATAAACCGATGTCGTGTCATAATAATGAGATAATATATTAAATATACATCTATAATTAGACACATAATATTGCAAGGTAGTAGACGTAATGCTTCAATCAATTGACTACACTGTGAGATTCCCGCATGCAAATGTATTACTAGATTATACACAGCTTATAAGCCTTTATGAACACCGTAGCGTAACAATATTCTGCAATGCATATCAGGTTATGTATTACAGAATTAGTTACTCGCTTATTGCTGGTACTACCGGCTTACTACGCGTCTGTTTTTATGCGGGACAGTGTAGGTACGTACGTCGGTGTACACTCCTTTGCCTGAGCAATCCACTCTGGTGAGACAACACTCACCCGGTCATGAGGTAGCTTTCTGCATTCTTTTTAATTTGTATATATTCCACGTAGATGTTGCTGTTGGTTTAACCTATAAATGTTATGTCACAGACAAATTCCAAGACAAATTCCACCTTCCTGCGTAGGGTTTTATTGGGCTTATAGTTGCTTCTGCTACGCTAGTCAGCGTTATATATGTTTGTAATTGGCACCCATTGTCATCTATTATAATTTGCTATTAGTCTGACAAGGATGGTCTTGTGGCATTAAGTATATTATAGTAATGTAGTTGTGTGTAGTTACTTTATATGCACAACCACTACTACTACATTTCATGTACACGTATCTTATTAACAAACGAAGTTTTGGTGACTACCTGTCGTCTAATGTACGTATAACATAAAATTTAAAGGAGACTCAGATTTATCCCTCTCTAGGTACAGATCGCCATTCATTTCTGAGTGGCATTTCGGGCAAGAGGTGGAAGTGTCCCCTGGCCCAATGAATGTGTGGCCATTGAAGGAAAATTGGATATTTGGCTATCGCGGTAAGGACACGAAGTACTAAGATGAGTGATAACAGCGATTCCGTGAAAACGGCTGGATCGCGCCACGATACTAACGTCACTATGCGGCGAACACACAAAGTTCGCGTTTCCATTGAACGTGAAAAATAAATGTGCGCCGAAATTAAAGATTAAAGTTCCACCATTTTCACCTGAGGATTAAGAACTTTAGTTTGCGCTTATTAAAGGTCAGTTTGCTAGGCAAGACGTTACTGACGATTCCATATACTTCACGGAAGTGACAAATCATTTGAATATTCAGTACGGAAAAGCAGTGAAGGTTATTATTTTCAATCCACCAGCTCATAATCACTATTTCAAGACCAAGTCAGATATTATCAAACGTCTTGCAGCTCCAAACAAAAAGAAGGTGAAGCAGTTGCTGGCCCATGACGAGCTTGAAAACATAAAAAGCTTTCTCAATTTTTGTGGCATCTTCAAGATTAGGCTAGTCTTTTTGTTCCTAAAGACTTCATTAGGTTGATTTGGAGTAATCGCCTGCCGCATAATATCCAGACTACACATTCACTATAACCCTAGCCGATCGGATACAGGAGTCGACGTCTACGTGCAACGTTGATGCCGCATTTTCCCGTGGTGGGCATGTATCTCATCCGTCCGATGAAACTGCAGCGTTGAAGAAAATAGTGCAGCAGTTAACACTTAAACTGGACAAGCATATCTGCGCAGCATGCTGTTCTACTAGTAGTAGTCGTTCCAGAGCACATGATCGTAGTCGTTCTTCTTCAAGACAGAGAAGCAGATCCAATTCAAGCTATCGTAAATAACCGATGTGCTGGTAAAATGTGAAGTATGCAGCGCAGGCGTGCTTGAAACCCTGCGATTTTGACGAGTCACTAATAGCAGCAGATGTTTGCCCTTCCTCTACGGGTCGCCTTTTTTGTAACCGACCGCGGCTCGAACACCCAGTTTTTGGTGGATAATGGCAGTGACCCTTACGTTTTCCCTTGTTCTGCACTCCAGGAGCGTCGGGTTAAGACAGATTACCGATTACGTCGGGATTGATCATCGATCACGTCAGGTCGGGTTCACTGGTGTGGCCGTTGAAGGAAAAGGGGAGGTCTCCCGCGGGGTAAAGTGTTCAGCCCGTAGAGCGGCTAACGCTCCGTGCGTACTTCAGAGCTATTCCATATATAGCGAGGTAGCTTCGAAACTATGATAGCGCGATTTAGGCTTTGTTGCGTTTCGCTTGTGGCACGACGGCAGCGCTGCCACAAGTGCTCAAAGATCTTCGAGATATGTTTTAAATTTCTCAAATTTCTTAAATATTATGGTAAGTCTCGATTAAAAATTTAATTGCAAATAACAATTTCATTTAAGCCGATTCACCTACGTGAAAATTCGGCTGATATCCATATGTGTTAGAGCCATGCTGCAGCTATATAATGGTTGTAGACTAGATAGCTCAAACAAAGCTCTAACACGTATAGATACGTCTGTGTTTAGTATGGTGAGTGTAAAGGATCGCATACTCTGTCGCACAGATGCACATGTCCGTGGCCAGAGCATCAACTTACCACCAGGTTGATGTGTGCTCGTTTGTCACCCTTATTTTATAAACAAACTCTGCAAATACTAACAAATTAATGATGGTATATTAAAGCTAAATCGCGCATGGTATATTAATTTAAAAATTACAATTTTATAAAGGTTAATTTCTAGGACTGGTAATGGAGCTTTTATAATTCTATAGCTTTCATTGGGGTTTTATTACTTTTATATTAATTAAGTTGTTCTTTAACCATAACAGAAGAGAGCAAAAGTCACGACAAATTAACTTGTCATTTACAAGGAAATAATTATTTAAAGTATTTCGCAGCATAAAAATAAAATAAAATAATACAATCGACCTATTTTTCAGACTTACAAAATACAAACAAACGCTATACTAACAAAAGAGGTTTAATAAAATGAGAACATATGAGTTCACATTTGCTTTGTGTGAAACGTAGTGGTTACCTTTGTCTCTCAACACAATAAAATACCTTTGTTTTAGTACGAAAAAGGCACTACCGGCGTAATTTTCGGTTTTGTATTTTCTCACTATGCCACATCCTTTAATTATGTCTATTTTGTCCATGAAAAGGAAAGTCTCGCTTATTTATTCAAGAGCCTTACTTGAAATAGAAGTGACGGGTCTTTTCTTTAAAACTGAAATATGTTACCTACTATAAGTTCCGTTGCTATATTATAAAACTTCGTCTGTTTACCCTTGAAATATTTATGTTGGGTTATATTTCTTTACTTATAAGGTGATTTGGGTGTTTTTATACCGAATAATAATAAGTAAATATTATGTTAGATAAATGTATTTACTTTCCCGTTTGATTCCATAGAGTTAGTAGAATAAAAGCAGGTTGTGTTGGTATGGGCATTCAAAAAATCGACTACCAAAAATACGTCAGAAAAAAAGACTTATCTGAACATCTCTAGGCCTCGAAGACGGGACAGAGTGAAATTAAAATAAACAGTTCTGGTCAATAAAGTTCTTATCAACCGAAATTTTGCTGAATAAGATGCGTAGGACAGAGCAAAGTGGAAGTGACAAATTATAACTGTAGATACAATCATTATGGGGGATTCATATCTACGATGGAAAGTGACAGAGAGAGTAAGGGTGAGTAAATTGGTTATAGAAAGAGTAGAGATTTGGGGGCTATTAGCTTCGGTGATAGATATTACATTTTTTTAGTATAAGGGTGATAAACGCACGCTGTTCTCCGGAATACTGTGGCCTTTGGGCCACATCTATATTTATCTTCGAATGTCATCCCCGTGAACCAAGATAGAATAAAGAATGGAAAATAAAAAAAATAAAACAAAACTAATTTACGGTAGTATTCTGTCTAAGCATGGTCCTTTTTTAGGCCGAGGCGACCTATTCTACTACAAAATTAATAGAGCTGCGGCGTGGCCCTCCTCCTTACTATGAAAGTATCAAACGAATTTTCAAGTCCATCCACCCGCTAAGCTTGAAATTAAAGAAAAGTCCTCCTATAACGGGACTCTCGCTCCTGCTTAGCAGTGGCCTTATATATAGGCTGATGTAAAAGAAGTAGAAGAAGAACGAAAACCGTGAATATTGGATTACGAAATTAAAGTCGAAACATTCTCGAATCGAATTGTGAATCTAATTAACGGCGTTGTTCCAAGCTGTCCGTTATCTTTTGATAAAGTAGGGACCATAAAATTCCTATAATGTCTACCCTGTCAAGAACAAGCGCGTAATTTATTTTCAGAGAGACGTTTTTAAAATAAGCTTAAATTATTGTCCCTCTCAACGATATTCTTATAATAAGGAAATTAATTGAATCTTAAATTTCATTCTGTTCTTCGATTCTTTTTTTTTTCAGTACTAGTTGTGCCCGCAATTTCATTCGCGCGAACATTTGTTATACCTATACGACGAATGGTACTACTTCCAAAAACAAATGTCACAATATATTCGAAATTATTATCACCTTATTCATCATCGTCAGTCTTCAAAATGTACAATTGTAGTTTTAACGTATTTCTTGGCAATTTGGTTTTTCAGTAATTTTATCAAAAATGATCATTGGTTTAATACAATTATTTTTATCCTTTCGATACCACTGTAAAGCAGCGAAATATATTCCGTAAATAAATGCTATTTTTATATTTCAGGCGCACAAAATAAAAAAATGAAAATCCTATACCTTTAAACGAGCAATTCTTGTGTATATATATATATATATATATATATATATATATATATATATATATATATATATATATATATATATATATATATATATATAATCAGAATGTCGGAAACGGAACGATTTTCATAAAATTTTGTGTCCAGGGGAGTTTCGCGGGCAATAAATCGATCTAGCTACGATTTATTTTTAGAAAATATCCTTTGGTCCGTGTTTTCAGGCAATGAAAAACTGCTACAATATAAGAAGGTATATTTTGACACTGTATTAATGATGGTAATAGTTCAAGTGGATATCGAGCGGTCGCGAAATCGTAATGCCTTGGTTCGCGTCCTGCCTTCGGTCCGACTTTTTTTTAAACTAATTGAAAAATTTTAATTAAACTAGTTGCACTCATAATTTTTATTCAAATAACCAGTTCAGTTTTTGTATTATATCAATAACATCAAAAAATATGATTTATGTTTCATCAATAAGTAATTTGTATTTCATATATAATTTCCAAAATACACGATTTCCAAAAAAAAAAAATACCGAGGAAATCTTGGTCAACCTGGTACTTTACTTTAAACGTAAAGGAACTTCAACCAGTACAATAAAAGAAAGGTTTTTACCTATTATTTTGTTCGTTATTTGTGTTTGTGAAATAATTGTGAAGTGAAATAGAAATATGTAACTCTTATTACCTTAACAATAAAGCGTACGCGAATGAATAAAAATATCAATTAAGCTAAATATCAATTTATTACTCACATAAGTCGCAAGTGTCTTCCAAATCCTATCTATGTTTTTAGCAAAACCCTTAAAAACTTGCAGGATAAATGTTGTAAGAAAGAAAGAGAACAGGTGCAGGACCAACGGTTTTACGTGCTTTTCGAGGCACGTGGGTGAGACAACGTCAACTTCCTGACTCCGGTCAACTACTGAGAATTTCTTGAAGGGAAAACTCAATAATTATTTTTTGTCACGACCCGGGATTAGAACCCAGGACCTGATAATTAGCAGTCGCACTACCACAAACACTAGACAAACGAGGCAGTCAAATAAAAATAGGATAATGTTATTATCAAAGTGTCAATGTTACTTTATGGTACAAAGTGGCCGTAACCAGCAATCATAAAGCCACATTTACATTCAGCCCTTTCCTGCAGTGGGAGTCAATAGTATCCACAGCCTGTCAAAGTTCACTGGTGAACATAGCTCTGCCACACAGTTTGCCATATCGTGAGCATTTTGCAATAGGTGTCGTCATGCTTAGTAGGCGGGTTGACAACCGCAATTTTTATTATTACTTTGAGGTGTTATTAAGATGTTGCTGCCTATTTCCTACTTCAATTTCTCTCTGTTGCTGCCTCGTAGTGTTGGTTGCCTCTTAACACCTTTGGTGTTAAGAGGCAACCAACACTACACTGTATATTCTTACACCAACACTACACTGTATATTATAAGTATGGAGGAAGGAAGAGAAAGTATAATGCCGGCATTTCTCTAAACCCGAAAATAGCTGTGACTTGGTTCTATTTCATTCATTGTGTATTAAAATTGCAACTGAAACAATTTTAAAATCACCTTAAATAATAATGAACCTCTCATGTTGCTTAATCGCTTGGAAATGCGCACAATGTTCCTTTCAATGAAATTAATTTATAAGTGCTTTTCGAGAAGTAGTAAATACGCATTGAAAATTTCTCTAGAAATAACTTTCAAGGTATTTAATAGTCTAGATTGAAGCTATTGGCTTAAAAGAGCTTAAAAAGCGCCCCTGTCGGCACAAAGCTTCGTCCCGACAGTTCAGTCTAATTTGAATTTTCTTGCATTTTAATTGAACTTCGGCTTCTTTCTATCATTTAGTTTTGACTTGAAGCTAAATATTGAAACAACTTTTTCTTTTGTTTTAAAATAAAAGGCGACTAATAACTTCGAAATACAACCATTTCTTACTCTCATCTAGTAAATGTAAATAGGAATTTTGATTAAAGGAGAAACTTGCAACTTTATGTCTGAATAGAAATCTACTTGCACTTTGAATAAACTTGAAAATGAAAACAATGGAGAAGAAAGTAGAAAGTTCTCATTCAGTATGAATTTCAGTCGTACCAAGTTCGGTACTAACAACGTTCGGTTACTGGCTTCGCAAATATAATTCTAATACTTGAACCTTAAACGAGAGCCTAAATAACAGTTTCTTGTAAAAATTTGAATTAAAAGAAAGAACAATATTCTTTTATTTCTTTAAAAGTTGCTGCATTCTAAATATTCATGCCTCACATGACAGGAAAAATTACAAAGTCAAATATTTTTTGGGTCGTAATTTAGCCTGAAATAGTTGGCGTAACGTTTTATAAAAAATGAAAAGACATTTATTATATCAGAGATCATGGAATCAGTCAATCAAGATCTTAACCTTGTTTATCATTTATTAGCTTGTATTTTCGTGCAATTTATTTATACTTCGGTAATTGTTGTACACCTATTAACTAATTTTAAAATTGATTTTGGTTACAATTGCTTTTTATTAAAACAAAAACTTAATGAACGTAATGAGTCTCATCGTTTATGAAGTGAAAGGGAGAGAGAGACAGATTTTTTAGTATTACAATGATAGACATAAATGTTTTGAACAAGTAAAATAATATTATATGTTTTTTTTATTATTAAACGGTTTTATTTGTATAAATTGCATCGCATCTTTATTCTAACGCAAAGTAATTACGTTCGCTTCTACTCGGAACAAGCAACAAAACGAAAACCGCAGGAGCAAGTCTTTTTTTAAATAAAAAACAGAGGTAACGTAATAATAAGCTCCTATTGCATACAGGCCCATTTTTATGTTTATATAACGTATATTTCACGATGTTAATCCGTAGCACGAGTCCTCGAGAGCAACTCAGCGTGGTGGAACCATTCTGTTGCTACTATACGAGTATGTATTATTGTATTGTATTATGACTGCAGCACGAATAAGTCTGCTCTAACGGGGAAGGACCACGCACTCAATACCACCGTGAAATACTAGTTAAAACTGGAGACTCTTTTTACTGAGAACGTAGCATTTCATCTTAGTCGTCCGGGTTGAAAATGGATCTGCATTTTGTTTTTTAATCGTGAATATTTAGATAGTCTATTGGCCACAGCAGCCACTTAATATCAGGTGGACTGTGTGCCCATTTTCGCTCTTATTCAATTAAAAAAATATTTTCCAAAAATGGAGGGTCCTCACGGTTTTCCTCTTCACCGACGATTACATGGTGAAGTTGCACTCAGAATTGCATTTGACAATTTAATTGGTGCCTGCGGAAACATTTCGGTACCTTGAGTTCGCCAAATTATTTGCGTATTCTGTGAAATTTTCGTTTTTTATTGAGTTCCAAATGTAGTAATTGCTACCACGGCCCTGAGCTTCCACGGCTTTGCCCCGAGCCACCTTGGTTTCCAAAATACAGAAAGCGAGTAGAGTTCAATGTAAAGTAAAAAACTAATGTACAACAGGCAGTCTTATCACTCTGAAAGTGATCTGTTCTAGACAAACTTTGCGTAGAGGACAGATGCAAACAAAAGTTCAAATAGAGATTGTACACCACTCACAAAAAAATACATGATACTACTTCCAAAAATTGTTAACAAAGTAATTTAAATTTTTTTTGTTATTACCATTATAATGTCGATAAAACTGCCTGGTTAATCTAGTAGTTGTAAGCCCGACTGTTGATCGTGAGGTGTCGGGTTTGAACTGGGATTCAAAAAGTCGGGCCGAAAAAATCTGTTATTGAGTGCTTCCGACAAGAAATCCATAGTAGTTGCCCGGAGTCAGAAAGTTGGCGGTATTTCACCCTCGTGCCTCGGAAAACACGTAAAAGTCCTTCGTCTTATCTCTTTCTGGTCGTGTCACTTTACCGTCCCATAGGATCATAAGAGTATTGGAATAGAGAGTGCACCTGTGCTTGCGCATACAGTTAGATACTAAAATCCTGTCCTGCGTCGATGACTAGCCACCGTTACCGCTAGCCGCCGTGAACAAAATTCGGTCTGGATGATATTGTAACTTGTTGAAATACATTACATTAAAGACAAGAATATTATATAGCTAAGAACCACCGGAAAATTTAAAATAATGTATAATATCAAGTTCGAAAAACACTTTCTTCCCACAATCGCCAGCACTACAACTACGGCCTTTACAATCAACACCGATATTTACAATACCTGTAGAAATAGAATAAAGTCTAGGATGTCACCTAGTAATTGTTGTTGAAAGGTTTACATATATAACCTTATATAACTGTTTTGTTGCATGCTCGTATGGTACCCACATTTGTCACAATATTAATTAACGAGCCTATTAAATCTTTACTTACAACAAGCATTGGAATTGCTTCGTTAGACAAATAAACACGGCCATAATCCTTGAAGTGCTTAGAACAAATGAGAGGATATTTAAAAGGCACCCAGTCAGTCTCCTTTCTCAGCAATCGTATTATTTCCACCCACTTCTTACGGCGTGTTGCATCTTTAGGTACGCTGCAAAATTATTAACATAAATTAGGTAGGTAATAAAATAAATTAAAATACGAATAATTCATTATTTTTATGAAGGTTATAACGTAGTTTTTATTATAATTTTCAAAATATTTAAAATTAGAGGTAATAAATTAACTTATTTCATAAATTATATAGTCTCCCATTAATGTGGGTAAATCATAAAGGCGGAAAAGTGGCAACATTTAACCTAGATAGCTTCGATATTTTATTTTATTTTGTGTGGTTTTTACGTTTATATGATAAAATTAACTAAAACTTACGTGTGAAAAGTGATTCCGCTTGATTTATTATCTTTTTGTGACCTTGAATCGCAATATTTCACTACGCATTTACCCATTTTTTGTCGCGGATCGTTCTGTTGGCTTCACACTGAAGACTGAACTGACGTTAGCTAGGCATATGGCTGTGGCCATATGTGCAGTGGCAACGCTTTGGCGCGCTTATTACTGATCTAGTGATAACATATACATCAATGCATTGAGTCGTCGAACACCTCAGCCTCAAGCCTCAACGCCCTCCCACCCTGTGACCTTGAGTGCCGTTCATTTCTCGAAACAGCGGAAATTTTAAAATAAGTTTACACGCGATAAAATTCGTAGAAACTAATTTGTTTAAATAATTACACTATGTTTAATCTAAGAGTGACGTAATTAGAGTGAAAAGTCTTTAAATAATGGCTTCAAGTACGTTTCAAGAGTCTAATTTAAATATTCCTTCTGCCTTTTATTTCCGATTCGATTCAGAACGCCGTTTCGAGTTGCTAGTTATGGAGAGAACTTATTCATTTGAATTTTAAAAATATTAATACGCTAAGCTGTTTCGGATGTGTTTTTCTTTTTTGATAGTTTAAAAAAGTTATACACGAATTTGTTTTTATAAATTATCGCATTTATTAAGTATAAATAACTATTAGTTAATTTTTAATTTATTGAGATTATGAATATCCGTTTACAAAATATTTAATCATAGTAATACTATAGTTATATTAATATATTATAATAAACTTTCTTTCTTTATTTCTTTCTTTGATAATTGTTTCGTACGATTGTGCTTTAGCCAGTAATAAGTAATAAGAAGTTATCGTTTATAGTCCACTTCTTCACAACATGTTGATGCATCATATTACGAATATTTTGGGAGATATTAACCGCATTTTGAACGAGTAGACAATTGACGGTGATAATACCTCAAGACAATAAGCAGACGCAGAGTCAACGACTGATTACTGGAACAAACTTAATGATCAAAGTATCGGATTGGGAGCGACTAATCTAGTCCAGTTTAATCCCCAGAAGACATGAGTTTGCGCATTTACCGCTAAAAAGAACCACTTTGTCTTATCTCCTCAATTTCAGGCCACACCCCTTGTTGCCTCAGCTAGTATCGCAATCCTCGGCTTTAACATATCGAATGACGTGCAGTTTCGTGGTCACTTAAAAGAAAAGGCCAAACAGGCCTCTAAAACTTGGCGTGCGCAGCAGAAAAGGACAGTATTTCATGCCGGCACACCACCTACAACTTTACTGGCGCGGGTGGTAGCCATATCTGAGGCGGGGTTTCCTAGTGCCAGCTCCTTCAATTTGATCGCATTCAACGTAGAGCTGGTTGAATCGTCGGCGACCGGGCTCATACTGACTGACTTGCCTCACTAGCACTGTGAAGAGAAGTTGCATCTCTGCGTATTTTATCGCATCTGCCACGAGGAGTGCTCTGAAGAATTGTTCGAACTAATTCCAGTTGCTCAGTTTCACCATTGCACATCGCGACAAAACGCGATACCATCCATACAATCTAGGTGGTTAGCGGTCCACTTCTGTGAGATTTACAATAAGTTTTCTTCCTTGCACAACTTCTTTGTAGTTTCGAATACCAACAGCGATTTTTCTGGATCACTATAACTTATGGACCTTCAAGAAAAGAGCCTATTCTTTTTTAGAAGGCCTGCAACTTACCTGTGATTCACCTGGCCTTGCGGTTATTCATGGGGCCGTCAATATTTACCATCAGGTGAGCCGCATACCTACTTTTTGCACCCTCTACCATAAAGATACTAATTATCGTGAGGTCCACGTCACAATCGGAACACTTTTTTTACCGTCTCCAATAAGAGCTCATATGCTTATTTAATATACAAAATTACACCAGTTTAACGTATAAAAATCCACTTAAATACAAACACAAACTTTAATATTAAACAATAATACAGGGGAAGCAATCAAGCAGTGGTTCCTGCAAAACTCCTCTTAAAATCTCTCTAACTGCCTAATTCTTAAAAGAATATTATACTGGATTATAAATATTTTTTACTCATTATTATGAAGAAGTACTTGACAGAAATTCCACTAGATGGTAAAGTTTGACCAAGCCACCATCATGTGCATACCATCTAGTGATAAATTGCGCAGTCTTAGCGTAACAAAAACCTACTCACTTTTCTTTTAAAGAAATGCGACGGATAAACAGACGCCAGCAAATTATACCACTTCTTTACACATAACAATTATATATTATATTATACTTTACTGCCTGACGGTTATATTAATCTAAATATTATAGCAAAAAAAAAACAGTAAGCATCTGACTCAGTATTATGTTTCAGAGGAAAGACAGTAGCGCTAATATATAGTCAGTGCCCTTATTTGAAATTAACGAGCAGTTGCCAAACATAATTTATTTCTATGAAATATTCACAAAAAATATGTGAATGTCTGGGTAGTATCGAATGGAAATCTTGACTTCTCGGACTATTTAGGGTGCCTGGCGTGACACCTTGTGTATGAAGGTTTATATAATAAAATAATAAGTAATAATACTGATAATAGAAATCCTATAAAGCTTATAATTTATCATAAGTTTAAAAAAATGAAAAACAACATAATTTTTTTAAATAAAACACAAAAAGATTTTATGAAAAATCATCTTCCATTTTTGCAAGCCTTGACACAATTCGGTCAAGCAGTCACTTCCCTGCTTGACTGATCATTTATTGGTTCGTATTTTAAACTTTTCCATTTTTATAATGGAAGTTAGATTTCATAGAATTCAAATTTAAAAATTCTTTTACTGTTAAATATTCCAACGGATGTTCTAAGAACAACTAAACTAGGTATAAATGTATAGCACAAAAATATAAATGAAATAATAGGCTTTTGTTTAACTCAGAAGTTATTTGCATGCCACCAAAACATATCAAACCAATTTTAAAATGATTATCAGTCTGTCTGTGTATCCGCCTATCTGCCTATCCGTGTGTCCAGGCTAATCTTCGTAATAACTGAACTGATTGTGATGAAACTTTACGAACAGGTAGAGACCGATGCCAGGAGATCCCTGATCTAGGCTTGTTTCATCAATGTATTCGAAGTCTATTAATTACGCAGTATTAAGGATAACTTAAAACCTACGAGTCAGATCCTGATGAAATTTATATGACACCACAAGAGAAGTACCAGTTTACAAATGAAGAAAGAATCACCAAAATCTGTTCACATAGGAAAATTTCTGAGGTAAAAATACAGTCGAATTGATAACCTCCTTCTTGTATTGAAGTTGGTTGTAAAAGTCTGGAGTTTGACGATTCGCGACTCATAAGAAGTACGATTTTGTTATTTTATTGCTAAGGTTTATCAACAGTCTTACAATATATTATTCACGATAGACATATCTACGAGTATAATATTCTTTACAATGTACGAGTAAAACTCATTATAGAAAATTAAATGCTAAAAATAAATTTTTAATGAATAAAGGTGGTAAACAAGCTTATATTCCACCTAATGGTTAGTGAATGCTGTGACTCATAGACATCTACATTTATCCGCGATTAAAAATCAAAATGCAGATGCGTTGTCACCCCTGAGGACTAAGAAGGAATGACTCGTTTCCAGTTAATAGGGTCTCTGATTGTCAACACTCACCATACGAAACACAGCAACATTTAGTTTATCTTTTATACTGGTATTCTGTGATAGTGTGGTGGTCCCATCCCGGCCGAACTGATTCATTCGTGCTGTATACACTCACACACACTACACTTTTGATAAAAAGTATATAGTGGAATTACCCTCCAGAGAAGACTGGCTGAATGGCCAGGTTATCTGTGAGGTCGGTAGCCTCATATACCTCATAGGCCTCATACCGATGGGTTTAAAATGGGCCTCGACGTAGGCTTTGGAATTTACGGGGAACGCCCCAAATTCAACCTTAGTATGAATTTGGGTAGATACACCTCTATCTTCCAGGCAGAAATTTACGCCATACTTCGGCGTGCGGAAATCAATCTGCAAAAACACTACGTCCACCATAAAATTTACATAAAGTCTGATAGTCAAGCAGCACTGCTAGCGCTGAGATCAAACTTAGTGAACTCAAAGCTAGTTGGAGACTGCGTGAACCGTTTAAAGGCCCTTGGGTTGTAACAACAGGGTCGTTTTAAGATGGGTTCCGGGTCACGAGGGTATTGTAGGCAACGAATTTGCCGACAAACTTGCACGGGAGGGCTCAAAGTGTACACAATTTGGACCCGAGCCATATTGTGGAATCTCAAGAAGCCTAGCCCGATTGACCCTTGAAACTCTTTATCACAATAAATCACTTAAGATTTGGTCTGACACACCAGGCTTAAAACATTCTAAAACCTTAATCCGGGCTTTTGATCGTAAATTCACTTCAGAAACCCTGGGATTAATAAAAATAAATTGCGCATTCTGGCAAGAGCCCTAACTGGACACTGTTGTCTTAAAAAGCACATGTCTATCCTGGGACTAAGCAACTCAAGGATGTGTCGGTTCTGTTCCATAACAGAAGAAACGTAACAAACCGATTCGGACCCTTAATGCGCAAACGTAACACTCATCTGGGACACTATCTACTCCGCCCAGAAGAAGTGAAATTGCTCACGGCTAAGCAACTCCTTCGATTCATTGAAGACATAGGGCTTAGCAGTGAACTATAGCCATAACAGCGATCACAATAGATCTTCTAGGTCGCAGTGATACTGGTCTCTTTACCTAGACCTGCATAGCTGCTCGCACATAATAAAAAAAGGGGTTTTAGGTTACGCAAAAGTCTGTCACGTTAATCCAGAGCATGCCGGTGAACTTCACGTGTCTTTGAAATATTTTTTTTTGATTTCTCAGACATTCAGGTTTCCCCCACGGTATGTTTCTTCATCGCGGAGTACGTGGTACCGGGGGAGATCGAACCAAGGATCTCCTAGGTGTGCGTTGTTTGTGTTTAGCAGTGAACACATACAATCGCCGGTACGACATACTCCACCGATCGTTGAGTCCCAAAAAGCCACTACCCACAACTAGCCTAGTTACCACACTTAGGATATGTCAGTAAAGATAAGGGAGCCTCCTCCTAAATCGGGAAACCACCAGACCGACCGGGCGTATTGGAGAGGCCAATCGCCTACCGTGACATCTTCAATCCGGAGAGGGCGAGAGTAGTCACATCATACTCCCAAATACCGACCCGCAAGCCTTCGTCACCGGGTAAGGAGCCCGCACCGAGGGCCGCACTCTCGCCCATCGTACCTGAGTGTACGACTGGGCGTGAACCGCTGCCCTCCCAACAACAGCGGCCCATGAAGACGCCACGAAGGCACACACCACCTGAGACCGAAGCCTCCCTCCATGAGAAGAGGCAGCGCATCGGATCTCAAAACTCGTCAGATCCATCATCAGCACCATCGGATGATGAGGAGCCCCAAGCAGCGACAAGGAAGAAGGTCCACACCTCACCTACCAAGTCGCCATCACCGCCACAACAGCCACCATCCATGTCACCGGACCGACGCAGTAATGACTCGGCCCAATTACTGTCTACAGCTGGGGCTCTACAACATACGCAACCCTAGCTGCATCAGCCGGAAGATCATCCCCGGTGCAGACGACCAACCCGTCCGGGTTAGCTCTTGACGATGGACAGCGGCCGTCAACGAGCTATGCCCATATGGCTGCGGCCCCTGCAGAACCACGACCGCAATCGGCGGAGGAGCCTCAGAGAACTGAGAAAGAGAAGGAGAAATCCAGATACCCGCCGATTGTCGCTGAATGCCTCCCGGACTGGACCAGGCATTTTGAGGTGCTCAATAAGAAATTGGGCCATCCTCCTAATGCCCGTCCGTTCGGGAAGGGTGTAAGATTCGCACCCCAGAGTCCGGAGGAGTTTCGAACCATACAGAGATATATGGTCGAGCTCTCCGAGAAAGTCCCAACCATGTCGTGGTATTGTTATACCCCGACAGAAGAGAAGCCCACTAAAGTGTGCACCGTGGGCACCGACTCTAAAATGATCGAGGAGGCTGTACGGGCAAAGGGCTTCCCCATCAACTATGTGAAGGCCATAACACCACGTAGAGGCAGACCGGGCTGCCTCTACTACACACAGCTGGAGCATCTGAGCCTGGAGCGGCTTCAAGATCTCTACCGTATCGACGAACTCCTCTACGTGAGAGGAGTCGTCATCGAAGCCTGGCAGAGAAACACGGGACCGGCACAATGCCACCGTTGCCAGGCTTTCGGACATGCCTCCGCAAACTGCTTCAGGTCCAGTGAAATGCGTAAGCTGTGCCGGGGAGCATATTGCCAGCCTTTGTCCTAGGGCTAGAGACGAAGAGCCGAAGTGTGCAAATTGCGCCAAAAACCACACGGCCAACGATCGCCGCTGCCCAGTCCTGAGGAGGATTGCCAGGAAGCAGAGGATCGTTTTACCTGGGCTACTCCCGGAGAATCCTAAGAGGATCCCCCAGAGTCGCCCAAAGGCTGTTACCATCCAGGAGGACGGGTGGGCCACGGTCAACAGAGGAAAGGGTAGGCAACCAGCTCCCCCCCCTCACCCCCTTCTACAGCACCAATGGAAACGGTGAAACCCTCAGAGCAAAGGGCAACCACCGGGGCGACTCTCCAACCTCCTGCCAACAACGCCACGGAGAGGCAACCCTCCCAAAGGAAGAGGCGGAGGAACAGGAGTAGAAAATTTGAACAGCCCCCTCCTCAGGCTGTGAGCACCTCTACCCCTACTACAGGACCGATAGCCTCGCAGGCGCAGGTTACTGCAAGACCACC
This sequence comes from Parnassius apollo, assembly GCA_907164705.1. Taxonomy (NCBI): domain Eukaryota; kingdom Metazoa; phylum Arthropoda; class Insecta; order Lepidoptera; family Papilionidae; genus Parnassius; species Parnassius apollo. The sequence continues at coordinate 149,601 of CAJQZP010001217.1, forward strand.
ACCAACAACCACGACGGGTAGAGCACCAGAGAGGGCTCTACCAGAAAGGAGAGCCCGCTCTACATATAGAGCACGCTCTACCCAGAGAGAGAGGACCATCATAAATGCCCCGAGACCAGTGCCTTCACAACGTAGTTCAGATCGTAGACTACCAACGTCCGGCTTCGAGACGGCTGATGCCATCCACAGATTGGTAGGCATAGCCATCGAAGTCGGCACAACACGGACACAAGTCCTGGCCGACATAAGGGCCGGAACGGACCCTATTACCGCCGTCATGAAGGCATTGGCAACACTACTGGCAAGGCATTACGTAGGACAGTAACCTGCGTTTGCTTTACTGGAACCCCGACGGGATTCGACAAAGGATCCACGAACTCCGCACGGTCTCGCAGCAACAGGACATCCAGGTGATCCTGCTGGGTGAAACCAAGATACGACCAACAACGCATCTAAAGCTGCCTAACTACACCATCTAAAGGAGGGACGAGGTATATAAGGAATAAACCCAGGTGCCAACCAGACGGCATAAAAATATCGGATAAAAATGCAGGCGGCGGGCGAGAAACTAAGGATCTTTGCAGCATACCGCCCGCCAGGGACTCCATTTCACTCCTCAGACATCCGGACGGTAGTGGAAGGTACGGCACCCACTATAATCGCTGGGGACCTGAACGCCAAACACCTGGCGTGGGGGTCAAGATTGATCAACCCGCCGGGTCGTGAACTATACGACGATGCAGAAAACCATAATTACGACGTTCTAGGTCCCGAGGTACCGACGCTCATCCCTACTGACCCTAGGAAGCGTCCGGATGTATTGGACATCGTGCTCACTAGGAACGTCAACTACCCAGTAGTGGTAGAAGTGCTGTATAACCTAAATACACAGCACCTCCCGATTCTGATAACCCTTGGCACTAAAGCAGTGACTTCGCCGCCCAGAGCTGTTAAGACCAAGATCGACTGGAGGCTCTACCACCAACACCTACAGGAGAGACCTCCAGTCCACACACCGATCCACTCAGCGGACGATGTAGAGAGGCCGCTGCAACCAGAATAACCACGAGCATCCAAGAGGCCCTCAACGCGGCCTCTACGATCGTCCCTCTCTCGGGGAGAAAGGAGGAGCTGCCGATGAGAATACGCGTGCAGCTAAATCATAAAAGAGCGCTGAGAAAGCTCTGGGCACGTACTCGCTGCCCTAGAGTAAAAACAAAATTGAACACCATTACAGACGAACTGTCGGTTGCAATACAGGCCCACAGAGGAGAGGCCTGGGAGCGGCGCATTTGGAAGGCTGATGAACATCACGCGTCGCTCTACAAATTGAACCGGCAGTTAACGAAAACCCGACCACCTGTTTGCCCGCTGACCAACAACGCGGGCGAACAACGTTACGATGCCAAGGGCAGAGCGGATATCCTGGTTGAGCACTTCGAGGAGCAGTTTATGCCGAACCCAGCAAGTGCGGAGTTCTTGGAAATCCACATCCGGAAGGAGAGCCGCGTGCAGGAGCTCCTGTCGTCACCTGCGCCACCGCTTGCAGGAGAGTGGTTCATCTCCCCCGCCGAACTGCGGAGTACTGCAACCGAGGAAGGCGCCGGGGTACGATGGGATTACCAACGCTGCACTACGACAGCTGCCCAATAGAGTCCTTGTAGAGATAGGTCGGCTCTACAATGGCATATTGCGGACATCCCACTTCCCGTAGGACTGGAAGAAAGGCAAAATCATCGTCTTGCCGAAACCCGGAGAGGACAGGCGTAGAGCTGCCAACTACAGGCCGATCACGCTGCTACCGCATATAGCTAAACTGTATGAAAGACTATTGCTAAGACGTCTCCGCCCGTGCATCCAACTTCGGGCAGAGCAGCATGGATTCAGGAGGGGTCACTCAACAGCAACACAGCTGACCAGAGTGCTGCACCTGCTTGCGGCCGAGCACAACCGCGGCCGCATATCGTTGGGCGTCTTTCTCGATATCGAGAAGGCGTTCGACCGGGTGTGGCACCCTGGATTACTCTACAAGTTAGACGACCAGACCAGTGTCCCTCCCTATATTGCGGCTAGTGGCATCCTTCCTCGTAGACAGGAAGTTCTACGTCTGTGTAGAGGACGCCGAGTCCGCAATAAAACCCATAACAGCTGGTGTGCCACAGGGCAGCTCTCTGTCTCCAATCCTGTACGCGGCTTACACCAATGACATACCTACCCTGGCAGGGCATCTGCACGAATGGGAGGACGACGTCGAGCTGACGCTGTTTGCGGATGACAGCGCATACTTCACGTCATCCAAAAGATCCCATATTGCAGCTGCCAGGATGCAACGTCTGCTGGACCTGCTGCCAACATGGTTGGATGAGTGGAGGATGGCCGTCAATGTTAGCAAGACGACCGCTCTGCTCACTCGCCGCTATAGAAATCTACCAGCACCGCTAACCCTCAGAGGCCAGGAGATCGCATATGAGAAGGCCGTGACCTACCTTGGATGCCGGATCGACAGGATGTTGCGCATGACTGCGCACGTCGACCTTGTTAACCGCAGGGCTCGATGTGCGCGGGCGATGCTCCACCCTGTCCTGACATCCAAGTTACCGACAAAGTCGAATTTGACTATTTACAAAACATATATAAGACCCTTGCTAACGTACGCTGCTCTGGCCTGGTATGCACTCCTGAGCGATCATCAGAAGCGGCGACTTCAGGCCCAGCAGAATTTGTCATTGAGAACCAAAGTCAGTGCGGGTCGCTACGTCCGAAACCACGTCATAGCGGCCAACCTGAAGACAGAGAGAGAATGTCATGTTTGACCGCGCCGACAACGGGCCACATGAACATCTCAACGGCTTCGCGCCGTTGCACTCACGGCCGCCGGACGGGCGACCCTATCCAAGAGAACTACTCCCTATATAGATTAGGGAGTCGAGTAAGCCCCACAATGCCGCAGAAAGGCCAACTTCGACAAATAAATTGTGCTTAAACACAATTATTAGGACAACCTCCTTTAATGATAAATTTACCCGACTGCGACCAAAGTCGCTAATATAATACGCCTTACCATCAAGGCGCCCAGGACCGGTACACTGTAGTGTGCCGTGAGGAATGTTCGGGTAAAGGGGTATAACCCGAGGCCCGAGACCTGCATGGTACTATGCCTTGCAGAAGACAACAACGACGAGATCGAACCCCGGTTGCTGCGTACTGTGGAATGCACAGCGAACGCTTAGCCACTGAATACTACGTCTCTTTAGTGTGTAAAATATATTATAATAATAAATAAAATAATGAGAATATATAATTTGTTAATTTAACACGACCAACAGGTAAGTTCAGATTTATGAGGTACATATAGTAACTATATATTACAATAATTTTAATTTAATTTTACATCGACTACATATTATTATCTTTAGAAGTCTTACAACACTTATATTGCAAGTTCTTAACGTTTTTACTAAAAACCGAGCGAATTGAAAGACACTTGCGACTTATGTGAGTAATAAATTGACACTTATCTTAATAGATATTTTTTTGATAAATTTTTTCGATTGATAATTTTGATCGATAAATTTTACCCGCACCGTACGGCGTACGGTCTATTGCTAACATAATAAGAGTTACATAATATATCTTGTACCCTGCACAATTATTTCATAAACACAAAAAAACAACTAAAATAATAGGTGAACACCTGTTTTTATCTTCTTTGGACTCGTTGAAGCTCCTTTCCGTTTGAAGTAAAATATTTTACTTTTTTTATATTGTGCGCCTGATATAATAAAATAGCATTTATTTACGGAATATATTTTGCTGCTTTACAGTGGTATCGAACGGACAAAAATAATTATATTCAACCAATGATTTAGTTAAAACTATTAAAAAACAAAATTGCCAAGAAATACCTTAAAATGACAATTGCACATTTAATGGAATGACGATGATGATAATGGTGATGGTGATAATAATTCCTAATACATGATATATTTTTGGTAATATTATTTTAAGAAGTAGTATTAGTATAGGTATCACAGCTAGGACAGAAAAAAATCTAAGAACAGAATTAAATTCAAGATATAATTAATTTCCTTATTATGAGGATATCATTGAGAGGGACAATAATTTAATCTTATTTTAAAAACATCCTTCATAAAATAAATTACGCGCTTGTTCTTGACAGGACGGACGTTACAGGAATTTTATGGTCCCTACTTTATCAAAAGATAATTATTAATGTTCGATATCTTATCATCACGTTCCACGTTCTAATTTATTTTTATGTGCTATAAATACATTTATATTCAACTTTTAAAAAATGACTAAAATTCTTGATTACATGCATCTGTTGCTAAACGCAACGCTCTAATCATTTGAGGATTACACTAATGGATAGATAATTTAAAAATCTATATTCTCCACGTTTTATTTAAATTTTTAAGGTCGTTTTTCTTTTTTAATTGAAATAATTCCGAAAATTGTGTGAATTCTATGATAAAGGGGCGTGCGCAGAGTGCGGGCGGCATTACGCTGTATGCGTTCGTATGAGGTGACTGTGTCGCTCGTCGCCGTCGACGACGTTCCGTATTTCGCCGCAAACATAATATTATTTGAGTACCTACCAACCGAAGCGCTTACGTGTTTTTTACTACAAAAAGACGCTATGATTATGAAAATATAATTTTGTGGATTGATTATTGCAAATGCCTAAATTCAAGAAGAATAAACGTCAACGACGTCAAAATGCTCTAAAGATGAATGAAATTCTGTAAGTGATTTGATGTATTATGCAAAGTTCACTTACTTTTATTCCGTTAAATTCCTACGTGTTATTACATAGTTTATTTTTATTTTAGGAGGAGAAGAAAAATACCTGAATGCGAATTTGACGACAAAAATAATTATTCAAATTTACCAATAATTGAAAATGATAATGGGTAAGTCGGGCGCACTTTTGAGTCCATAGAGTTATGAAATTATAACCAGAATTTATGAAATTTGATGTGATATTTTTTGTGGTTACCATATTTTAAATAATATGAATCTTTTCAAATATATAGCTAAAATATGTACAATCTAAATAATTTATTACAAGTAATTCCGTTTTGTTGTCATGCAAGATCTAATATAATTTATTCTTTATTGCAGGCTAAATACGAACAATGACGATACGGCAGTAAACGACTCGAGTCAAGAAACCATATAATTACAGTATACCTGTCTTGGTTCAACTGAAATGGTTGAAGATGTAAAGTTTTGTTTATTTAATTTTTTGGTTTGTAGGTATTATGGTTCACAAATGTGTACTTACCTAATCAAAATACTTTAGTAGGTATTGTGATTAGGTACACACTTGTGCTTGTGATTATGTAAAAGATATCTAAGGTAGTACTGTAAAATGCCATAATTTGACTTACCTAGCCTTACTTTGCCTAAACCGATCATTTGAATTTAATTAGTAGGCTATTCGAGCTAGAGTTAAAGTTAAAGTTATAGCCTATATACGTCTCACTCCTGGGCACAGGCCTCCGCTCATTTCTGAAAGGGTCCTAGGAAAGGAATTGTCCACCGCGCTGCCCCAATGCGTGTTGTCGAACTTCGCATGTCTTCGAAATAATTTTTTTTCTTATTTCTCAGACATGCAGGTTTCCTCACAATGTTTTCCTTCACCACTGAGCAAGTTGTAAATAAACACTTAAAATTGAAATTACAATTTCATTGGTGCCGGCGGGGATCGAACTCGGTTTGCTCGCGCACTGTGAAAATTTCAGCAAGCGCTAACCATCTGAGCTACCACGTCTCCTCTCCTCTCGAGCTAGAGACTTTATTTTATTTATGGACCAGATTACTGTTCTGCAAAAGTTGACTCTGTGACCGTCAGAATTGTACAAACGTTGGTCGCAGATATTTTACCTGCACTTCAAAATTTTATTGCGTGAGTATTTTAAGCTATTTTTACGGACTTGATATACCATATTAAATAAAAAATGGTCTCTTATCTTTGTCTCTATGTTTTGATCTTCTAAAACGAGTTTGAGATGGTAAAATCAAGGCAAACTTAGGGTAGTGTTGTCAATTATTATTTTGATTATAAAACTACTGAAACTCCGCGGTTTTATATGCGCAAGCGTGAACGTAGTTAGAACACAATATAACCTTTACGTTTTACATAAATATCCTAAAAAAAAACTTATTATTTTAATATGTTACTACTTATAAAATTAACAACTTTATTGCATTTTTATTTGAGTAATTTTTTTTATGCAATTTCTTTATCTACGTCTATTTTTAGGAACCTTTATTTAGTCTGAATCATACATAACACTGTATTACTGATTTACTTACCTATACGTAGTTTTCTTTTTTGCAGTTACAAATATCTTGTGAGGTTGAAAAAAGCAGTAATGAAAAAATAATAAGAAGAATAATAATTGACGTCAGTCACTTCTTTTTATAAAAATTTCAAAACATGGTCAGCTTCACCGAACCACAACTTATCGGAGAAACACAAAAGGCTTAGAGTCAAAATTTAACCTTAAATGCCAATTATGTAACCAAAAATTTGTAATAGTAAACGATGATTGTAGTGAAAATTCTTTATCATTAAATGAATGTGCAGTCGCATGTATGATTGAAATAGGCGCGGGAAATTAGCAACTAAACGAGCTATTGTCATCAATGAATCTTCCTATATCTGCGTGCGTTAATTATGTTACATGTTGTATATATATATATATATATATATATATATATATATATATATATATATATATATATATATATATAAGTAGTTTGTTCAGAATCGTTTACTGAATCGATTCCTATCATTTTTAATATAGGTAATTTTTTTATCCCAAAAATTATTAAAACCACGTAAATTACAGTCACACTAAATCTGTACAGTCAAAACAAACTGAAATAGACTGTAACTTAAGGCAATAAGACTTTTAAGAGTGCAGTTTTATTTGTATTATTACTAATTCTGTCATTCAATAAAAATTAAGAAAAATGAACTTTATTTCAAGCACGTTAAAGTCTTTGCGTTCGTGGATTTGTACTGTGACCACAACATTCTTCCGGAATTAGTATAACTAATTTGATAAATAATCAGTGCATAAAAATATTTAACTAAAAATCAGTGTATGTATTATGATTATAACATAATATACTAATTGGGATGTCTGAGGGTGTGCGTTAATTACGTTACATATTGATATATATATATATATAACCACATATATATGGGCGTATGTATTCACATATGTGTTCATTTACTAGCTGCAGCTGTATGTTTATAATTTAAGGAAGTTAAAAAAATTTGTAATTAATTTCTTACATTCAAGATGATAAAATTGACTTTATATTTTATTTTGTTCTATTTATTAATACTCACCCAGTATTACTAATCAAAAGTAATCACAATACATCAATAGTTATTGTAATTGGGTAAAAAATATATATTTAGTTACAAATGCTATATTTATTATTTTAATAATTACCTACCTAGTAGGTAAATATTAAAATAATAAATGTAGCATTATAAACAGTAAATAAGGAATAGCAGATAAAAGATTAGTAGGTAATAACTATTGCTCCTCAAATATTTGACCTCAAGGTAAAATATATCCTAAAATTCAGTAGCTAAGTAAAATAATAATACTTACTATTCAAGTATATTTTCAATATGTAAGTAAATGAAAAAAACAAAAATAAAGCACCATTAGCATGTAAAGTTAGAATACATAATTAACATTTCGACGAATATTATAATTTACACTATAAAAAGATAATTCAATATTAGCAGTATAGTATATAGTTAAAAATAATCAAAATAGTCATTTTTATTAATTAGATAATATATCATCATCATCATTACAGCCCTTCACAAGTCCACTGCTGAACATAGGCCTCCCCCAAGCAAAGCCACAAAGCACGGTCCTGAGCCACCTGCATCTATCGACTTCCTGCATGTCTTACCAGGTCGTCACTCCATCTAGTGGGGGGTCGCCCTACACTACGCCTACCGGTAGGAGGCCTCCACTCGAGAACCTTTCTTCCCCATCGGTTATCGGTTTTTCGAGATATATGGCCGGCCCATTACCACTTCAGCTTACTAATCCGTTGGGCTATGTCGGTCACTCTGGTTTTACTGCGGATATCCTCATTTCTGAGTCCATCACGCAGAGAAAATCCGAGCATAGCCCTCTCCATAGCTGGCTGAGCGACCTTGAGTGTCCTTATATAGCCAGCTGTGAAGGACCACGACTCTGATTCGTAAGTCATCACTGGCAACACGCACTGGTTGTACACTTTAGTTTTCAGAGATTGAGGTATACCTGACGAGAAGATGTGTCGTAATTTCTCGAACGCTGCCCAGCCGAGTTGAATCCGTCGATTGACCTCTCGGTCGAAGTTGGACTTACCTAGTCGGACTATTTGTCTCAGGTAAACGTACTCGTCAACAACTTCGAGCATAGTGTTCCCAACAACTACCGGCATAGGTGTGACATGGACATTGAACATAACCTTTGTTTTGTCCATGTTCATCTTAAGACCTATCCGTTGGGAGACACCATTGAGTTCATTGAGCATAGTGCTAAGGTCCTCCAGCGATTCTGCCATAAGGACTATATCGTCGGCAGTGTTATACAGTCGAAGGTTAGTGATGTACTCGCCATTGATGTTAATACCGTATCCTTTCCAGTCCAGTAGCTTGAAAACGTCGTCCAACGCAGCGGTGAAGAGTTTCGGGGATATAACGTCACCCTGTCATACACCTCTCTGCAGTTGGATAGGTTTCGAACTCTGGTTCTGTACTCGGATATCCATCGTAGCCCTACTGTACAAACATTTCAGCACCTAGATATACCGACAGTCAACTTGGCGCCGCTGAAGGGACTGTAGCACCGCCCAAATTTCGACGGAATCAAAGGCTTTCTCATAGTCCACATACGCCAGGCAAAGTGGCAGATTGTACTCCTCGGTCTTCTGTACAATCTGCCGCAGGGTATGTATGTGGTCTATGTTACTGAAGCCTTTTCGGAAGCCGGTTTGTTCGGGAGGCTGGAACTCGTCGAATCTGCGTGCGAGACGATTCGTAATGACTCTCGAAAACAGCACGTAGACGCGGCTCAGAAGGGAAATCTGTAGTTTCGGTCTGTAGTTTTTCAAGAGAGCGTTGTCGCCTTTCTTAAAGATCAAGACCACCGCACATCTGCTCCACGCCTCCGGAGTGGTGCCACCATGGAGGACGGAATTGAAGAGCTTCTGAAGGACTTCAAGTACCGGTGTTCCACGCGCTTTCAAAAGCTCCGCTGTAATTCCATCCTCGCCTGGGGCCCTGCCGTTTTGTGGTGCTGGAGAGCCATTCTAATCTCGCTCAGACTGACGTCCGGGATATCATCGGAATAGTGTCGGGTAAGACTTGCTCTTGTATCGTTACTCACACTTGCGTGTGGCTCCAACGATGATATGTACAGCTGCCCATAGAACCTCTCAATCTGACTCAAAATCTCATGTGTCGCGGAAATGATGCTGCCACACTCAGTCTTCAGCTTTGACAGTTGGCTCTTTCTGGCAGACAGATCTCTAGCAAACACTTTGGAGCCCTGGTTCCGCTCGATCGCTTCTTTAATACGAGCAGTATTAAAGTTGCGTAAGTCTTGCCGCATGCATTTGGAGATCTGTCTGTTCAGTTGCCTGTATGCTGTCAAATCTGTTGACGATTGCAGCCTCATCTCCCGTTTAACAGCCATGAGATTAAGAGTGTGATCGGAGAGTTTTTGTTTTCTTCTGTGGCGGGTCTTGCAGAACTTAGCTCCGACCGCATGGACAGTTTCCACGAGCTTGTCATTCATATCGTCCACTGCATTGCAATCTTCTAGGCACTGAAAGCGGTTACGTAACTCGAGCTGAAAAGTCTCGGGATTCTGGATTGCAAGACCTCTCCAACTTAACGTTTAGGTTCAGTGTGCCTCTAACCTTTCGGTGATCGCAGCCGGTTTTCACCCTTGCGATCACTGAGACATCACCGAACAGTTGGCATCTGGTCGTCATAATGAAGTCAATCTCATTTTTTGTCGAACCGTCGGGGCTCGACCAGGTCCACTTCCTGTGGGGCCGCTTCTGGAAGAAAGAGTTTATCATAAAAAGTCCCTCTTTCTCCATAAAGTCAGCCAGCTGCTGGCCCCTACGGTTCCGTTGCCCTACTCCAAATGTCCCTAACTTCAGCTCACCGCCTTCTCTTGTACCTAGTTTTGCGTTGAAGTCTCCCATCAACACCGTGTAGTGGGTTTTGGAGGAATGCATGGCTCTAGAAATATCCTCATACATTTCCTCCACCTCCTCATCGGGACGTGCCGAGGTTGGTGCGTAGACATGTATGACCTTCAGCGAATACCGTTTGGTGATTCTGAGTATCAGGTACGCGACCCTCGTCGACACACTCCCAATATTTACAACGTTGTTGACGAGAGACTTGTAGACAATAAATCCGACACCTCCTTGGAACAAATGGTCGCCTTCCCGGTGATGGAACAAGTCGCCTGACTCGAGGATTACCGTGTCCTCCCCCTCTCTTCGGACCTCAGATAATCCAATAATATGCCAGCGCAACCTGTCTACCTCTTCTTCCAGCTCCAGTATCTTCTCGTTAGTCCTCAGGGTTCGTGCGTTATACGTTGCCAGGTCAAGTCGTCGTAGGTGGCAACCGAACCTCCACCGGAGATTCTTAGGACCCCCTGCCCCGCCGTTACCACGGTCGTCGCCATAGCCAGGAATAGCGGGGCCAACGGGGACTGGGGGCCGTTTATTTGTGTCGTTGCTCATGGGGGGATGTTTGCCATAGTTGCCACGCTTGCCGAGCGGGTTGGCAACCGCAGTTTTTTATTATGTTATTGTTATTATTAAGAAGATGCTGCTGCCCATCTCCTTTCTGTGTCCCTCTGTCGCCTCTTACGACACCCACGGGAAGATATGGGGTAGTGGATATTCTCAACCGCCACTACACGGGCGAGATAAGATAATATATGAGAATACATAATTCTGATATAATGCAACTAATATACGGAATAAAGAAAATTAAAATACATTTATCATTGTGTGCCGTGTCTATTTCCATAAAATAGTTCATTGACATTGAAAAATTAATACTACGTTCGTACCAGTAGGTGGCGTCTTGCAGATTTCTTACGCGATGTATTGTAGCGAGCGTCGACAGACCGAACGCTCAAGGTCGTTCGCTAGGGGTATGGCCTTAATACGCTAAGCTGTTTCGGATGTGTTTTTCTTTTTTGATCAGTTCAAAAAGTTATACACGAATTTGTTTATTTTTAATTTATTGAGATTATGAATATCCGTTTACAAAACATTTAATCATTATATTAATATATTGTAAAAAACTTTCTTTCTTTATTTCTTTCTTTGGTAATGGTTTCGTACTGTTGTGCTTTAGCCACTATTAAGTAATAAGAAATGATCCTTTTTAGTCCACTTCTTCACATGTTGATGCATCATATTACGAATATTATGGGAGATATTAACCGCATCTTGAACCAGCAGAGAGTTGATGGTGATAGTACCTCGAGGCGCATAATCAGACGCAAACGCAACCACTGATTACTATACTGGAACAAACTTAACGATCAAAGTCTCGGATTAAGAGCTACTAAATCTAGTCCATTTTAACCTCCAGAAGACACAAGTTTGCGCGTTTACCGCTAAAAAGAACCACTGTGTCGTATCCCCTCAGTTTCAGGGCACTCCCCTTGTTGCCTCAGCTAGTATCGGAATCCTCGGCGTCGACATATCGAATGACGTGCAGTTTCATGGTCACTTGGAAGAGAAAGCCAAACAGGCCTCTTATAACTCAGAAGAGCGGGACAGTATTTCATGCCGGCACACCACCTCAAACTTTACTGGCGCGGGTGGTAGCCATATCCGAGGTGGGATTCCCTAGTGCCAGCTCCTTCCATTTGATCGCATTCAACACAGAGCGGTTCAAATCGTCTGCGACTGAGCTCATTCTGACTGACTTGCCTCACTAGCACTGCGAAGAGAAGTTGCATCTCTTTGCGTATTTTATCGCATCTACCATGAGGAGTGCTCTAAAGAAATACTCGAACTAATTCCAGTTGCTCAGTTTCACCGATGGTGAAACACATCGCCACAAAACGCGTTACCATCCATACCATCTGGGTGGTTGGCGGTCCACCTTTGTGTGATTTACAAGAAGTTTTCTTCCTCGGACAACTTCTTTGTAGAATCGAATACCAACAGCGATGTTTCTGGATCAATACGATTTACGTACCTTCATGAAAAGAGCCTACTCTTTATTAGAAGGTCAGAAACTTACCTGTGATTCCCCTGGGCTTGCAGTTTTTCATGGGGCGGTCAATACTTACCATCAGGTGAGCCGCATACTCGTTTGCACCCTCTTCCATAAAAAGACCAATTATCGGGAAGTCCACATCACAATCGGAACACTTTTTTCGTAATTGCAGCACTTAAACGTATTAAAATCCACTTAAATACAAACACAAATTTTAATTTTAAACAATAACACAAGGGAAGTTATCAGCCAGTGGTTACTGCAAAATTCCTCTTTAAATCTAACTGTCTAATTCTTAAAAGAATATTATACTGGTTTATAAATCTTTTTTAATCCTTATTAAAAAGCATTACTTGACTAAAATTCCACTAGATGGTAAATTTTGACCATGTGCATACCATCTAGTGGAAAAATACGCAGTCTTAAAAAAAAACAGCAAGCATCTGACTCAGTATTATGTTTCAGAGGAAAAACAGTAGCGCTAATATACTGTCAGTGCCTTTATTTGAAATTAACGAACAGTTGTCAAACATAATTTATTGATGTGAAATATACACAAAAAATATGATGTGTATGTCTGGATAATGTCGAATGGAAATCTTGACTTCGGACGGACTATTTTGGGTGCCTGGCGTGAGACCTTGTGTATGAAGGTATATATAATAAAATATTATAAAACAATAAGTAATAATACTAATAATAGAAATCCTATAAAGGTTATAATTTATCATAAGTTTAAAAATTGATTAACAAATGAAAAATAACGTCTTTTTAAATAAAATAAAAAAGATTTTATGAAAAATCGTCTTCCATTTTTGCAAGCCTTGACACAATTCGGTCAAGCAGTCACTTCCCTGCTTGACTGATCATTTATTGGTTCGTATTTTATATTTTTCTATTTTTATAATGGAAGTTAGATTTTATTTAATTTAAATTTCAAAATTCTTTTCCTGTCAAATATTCCAACGGATGTTCTACGAACAAGTAAACTAGGTATAAATTTATAGCACAAAAATATAAAATAATTAAATATAAATGAAATAGTAGGCTTCTTTTTGACTCAGAGGTTATTTGCATGCCACTAAATCATAACGAACTAATTTTTAAATGTTTGTCAGTCTGTCTGTGTATCTACCTACTTGTCTGTTATAATTCTTTGATAGAGACCGATGCCAGGAGATCCCTGATCTAGGCTTTTTTCATCAATGTATTCGAAGTCTATTAATTACGAAGTATTAAGGACAACTTAAAACCTAGGGTTGAGATTCTGATGAAATTTGTATGGCACCACAAGAGAAGTACTAGCTTTCAAAGAGAACAGAGAAGAAAGAATCACCAAAATCTGTTCACATAGGAAAAATAATGAGGTAAAAATACAGTCGATTTGATAAAATCCTTCTTTTTTTTGTAGTCTGGAGTTTTATTATTCGCGACTCATAAGAAGTACGATTTTGTTATTTTATTGCTAAGGCTTATCAACAGTCTTACAATATAGTATTCACGATAGACATATCTACGAGTATACTATCCTAAGAATATATAATTTGTTAATTTAACACGACCAACAGATAAGTTCAGATTTATTAGGTACATATAGTATACTACAATAATTTTAATTTAAGTTTACATAATATTATCTTTAGAAGTCTTAAAACACTTATATTTTAATTTCTTAAGATTTTTGCTAAAAACCTAGCGATTTGAAAGACACTTGCGACTTACGTGAGTAATAAATGGATACTTATCTAAATTGATACTTTTACTCGCACATTACATAATAAGAGTTACATAATATATATTGTACTTGTTGTGTGTAAACAACGAATAAAATAATAGGTGAACACCTGTTTTTATTTTTTTTGGGCTCGTTGAAGCTCCTTTCCGTTTGAAGTTAAATATTTTTATTTCTATTTTGTGCGCCTGAAATATTAAAATAGCATTTATTTATGAAATATATTTTGCTGCTTTACAGTGGTATCAACCGAACAAAAATAATTATATTCATTTAACGATCATTTTAGTTAAAATTATAAAAAAACAAAACTGCCAAGAAATACCTTTACATTACAATTGCGCATTTAATGGACTGACGATAATGATTATGGTGATGATGAAAATAATTCCTAATACATGATTACGCAGTAGTATAATAAGTCTATGTACATGACATATTTTTGTTGATATTTTTTTTAGAAATTGTATTCATAAGTTAACGTGTTTTACACGTGTTTGCGCTAATGAAATTGCGGGCACATCTTTCTCTCATCTAAATTTAAGATTTAATTAATTTCCTTATTATGAGGATGTCATTGAGAGGGACAATAATTTAAGCTTATTTTAAAAACGTCCCTCAGAAAATAAATTACGCGCTTGTTCTTGACAGGATGGACATTATAGGAATTTTATGGTCCCTACTTTATCAAAAGATAAGGGACAGCTTGGAACAACGCCGTAAATTAGATTCACAATTCGATTCGAGATTGTTTCGACTTTAATTTCGTAATCCAATATTCATGGTTATCGTCCTTCTCTTTCGTCTATCGTCTTCTATTTCTTCGACATTAGCCTATATAAGTCCACTGCTAAGCAGGCGCGAGAGGTCCGCTGTAGGGAGGACTTTCCTTTAATGTCACGCTTAGCGGGCTGATGGACTTAAAAATTTGTTTGAAACTTTCATAGTAAGGAAATAGGCCACGCCGCAGCTCTATGTATGTATATGTATGTAGTTGAATAGGTCGGCTCGGCCGGAAAAAGAACCACGCTTTCACAAAATACTAGCGTAAAATAGTTTTAGTCTTTTTTTCATTCTTTATTCCATCTTAGTTCTTAGGGATGACATTCGAAGATAGATATAGATGTCTATGGGCCACAGTATTCAGGCGGACTGCGTACGTTTATCATCCTTATACTATAAAAATGTAATGTCTCTCACCGAAGATAATTGCCCCTAAAACTCTACTTTTTCCTTGACCAATTTACTCACAGTTTTTCACCCTCTCTCTTTCCTTCGCAGATATGATTCCTTGATAGTGATGATGTCTACCGTTCAAAGTTTTCACTTCCACTTTGCTATGTCCTACGCATCTTATTCAGCTTCATTTCGGGTGCTGAGATCTTAATTGACCAGATCTGTCTATCTTTATTTCGGTCTGCCCCATCTTCGATGCCTAGATATGTTCAGAATAAAATCTTTGTTTCTGATGTATTTTGGTGGTCGATGTTTAGAGTGCCCACACCAACGCAACCTGCTTTATCCTTCTAACTATGGAATTAAACGGAAAAATAAATACATTTATATAACATAGTATTTACCTATTATTAATCCGTATAAAAACACCCAACTCAACTTATAAATAAAGAAATTTACCCCAACGTAAATATTTCAAGTGTAGACAGACGAAGTTTTATAATATAGTAACGGAAGTCATAGTAAGTAACACATTTCAGCTTTAAAGAAAAGACCCGTCACATCAATTTCAAGTAATGCTCTTGAATAAATAAGCGGGACTTTCCTTTTCACGGACAAAATAGACATTGTTAAAAAAGGGAGCATAGTGAGAAAATACAAACCTAAAAATTACGCCGGTAGTTCCTTTTTTCATACTAAAACGAAGGTATTTTTTTGTTGAGAGACAAATGTAACCACTATGTTTCACACAAAGCAATGGTGAACTCGTATGTTTTCATTTTATTAAGCCTCTTTTGTTTGTATGGCGTTTATTTGTATTCTATAAGTCGAAAAAACAGGTCGATTGTAGTATTTTATTTTTATGCCACGACATACTTAAAATAATTATTTACTTGTAAATGGTGGGTCTGTAGTTATTTCTAATCTCTTTTGTTACAGTTAAAGAACAACTTACTTAATATTAAAATAACAAAACTTTATTAACAATCCATGAAATAAACTTTATAAAAATTGTAATTTTTAAATAAATATACCTATCATCCTTAATTTGCTGGTGTAGGCAGGGATTATTGGTAAAATAAGGGTGACAAACGTACACACATCAACCTGATGGTGAGAAGTTGCTTCGGCCCACAGATATGTACATCTGTCCTTGATTAAAATCAAAACACAGATGCGTTGTTACCCCAGAAGACTAACAGTAAACAGAGTCTCCAGCCCTCTAACTAACCATACAAAACACTAGAGCCTTGCTACAGCTATACAAACTACAAGCATTACATAGCTGCAGCTTGGCTGTATCACGTATAAATCACAAACGAGGTTTCGCGTAGTTAAATCGGGTTACCGTCAAACTCCCTAACTTTGCCACGGGTCCAATATTTGCCCATAATGAAAAAGAAGTAATATCTTTTCTATTTTATTAGCCTGACAACGGAAACTTTGATATATTTTTAGAATTATTATCTGGCAACACAAAATTAGTAGCATCACGTTGGTAAAATGCAAAGATTTTTGACAATCGGGTGCTGAATTAAAGTGTAGAACGGCGGTTACGAGAGTTGTGAGAAAACTTTTCAAGTAAGTCATTAAAATATGTTTAATTCTAACTTGTTTTATACTCATTCCGTAAAACTATGATAATTTGATAATTTGTCATTTTTAACGATAGAAATACACTAATAATTATTGAGAAATACTGGTAGTGTAGGCAAAGTTTGGCATGTTTTGTGAACAAGTGTACCGAACATTGCCGAGCCTAGGGTTGACACTTGTTATTAATTTTAATTAGGCGGGCGCGTAACCTATATATATTATGTTTACCTACTTTAGATAATTTCTTGCTTTGCTTTTGTAATGTCTCTTCGTCTCTATATATATATATATATATATATATATATATATATATATATATATATATATATATATATATATATATATATATATATACTTACTCAGTTTTCTGTTTATTTAAAGGACAATCAAAATGAACAAGCCGCGAAGAAAATATAAAGATTACGATGAGAGCTTACTAAACATTGCTGTAGGTCTCGTTGAAAATAAAAATATTACTTCATACGACGCTGAGAAACAATTTGATATCCCTCGCCGAACGATTTTAAATAAAGTAAAACAAAAACACACGAAAAAAGTCGGATGTCCCACCAAACTGCCACCAGCTGATGAACATAAAATAGTCAGTTGTTTAATTCTTTGTGGAGAATATGGGTATCCTATTACTAGCTTTGAATTAAGGTCAATCGTACATGATTACTTAATCAAAAATGGACTCAGTAATATTTTTAACTACAAAATGCCGGGTCAGAAGTGGGTAAGAAACTTCTTGAAACGCCACAAAAATGTCCTGACGGTGCGTTCTACAAATAATATTAAAGAATCCCGAGCCAGTAAGAGTGTAAAGGACTACAATACATATTTTGAAAATTTGAAGATTTCATTGCATAATGTTAAACCAGATCATATAGTGAACTATGATGAGACCAACTTTTCCGATAACCCAGGATCTCAAAAATGCATATTTAAAGCAGGTACTAAATACCCAAACAAAACACTAAACAATACCAAGAGGGCGATATCTGTTATGTTCTCAGCTACGGCAAGTGGAGAAATTTTCCCACCATATGTCGTATACAAAGCAGACAATTTGTGGACAAATTGGTGTGCAAACGGGCCTGAAAGAACCAGATACAACAAAACCAAATCTGGTTGGTTCGATTCGTATACTTTTGAAGACTGGTTTAATACCATAATTATCCCATGGGCAGTGAAAACCACTGATCCTAAGGTTTTAATTGGAGACAATTTATCGTCACATATGAATGTAAATATAATAACTAAATGTGAAGAACATAATATCAGATTTATCTTTTTGCCACCTAACTCCACTCACTACACTCAACCTCTCGATGTGGCCTTTTTTCGGCCCATTGAACAGAGAATAGAGGCGAATTTTAACGGACTACAAAGTTCGACACCCAAGTTCTAACACATTAAACAAACAAATATTCCCCGAATTATTAAAAATGTTACTAGATGCAACAAAAATTACACAGAATAAAAACATAATTAGCGGATTTCGTGCTGCTGGGATACACCCCATTAATCCAGAAGCTATATTAAAGAAATTGCCAGATTATCGTAGGCCACAAGCAAACATTACTTACGATGAGACTTTTGTCAATTATTTGAAAGGTTTAAGAAACCCGGAGAACCGGCAAATAAGAAATACAAATAAAAAAATATTTATAGAGCCTGGAAAATCAGTAACTGTTACCGATCTCGTAAATGAAAAAAACTCAAAAACGAAAAGCACCAGATACAACTCTTAGTAACGCAAAAAGACTCAATCCTAAGAAGAATATCATCCCCAAAGAAATCCAATTACAGGAAGACGTGAAAGAAACACATTCAACTATTGCAGATTCTTTGATTATATATAATCAAAGTGTGGGTTATACTTTTGACAATGTCTCATTACACGTTAGACGAGATTCGTCATCCGATGCTGACAATAACCAACTTATGACTAATTTGATAGTAAATGCTGAAATACATCAAAAACATGGAGATATAGAATTA
The DNA here is from genome assembly GCA_907164705.1 of Parnassius apollo. Taxonomy (NCBI): domain Eukaryota; kingdom Metazoa; phylum Arthropoda; class Insecta; order Lepidoptera; family Papilionidae; genus Parnassius; species Parnassius apollo. Next base: position 168,434 of record CAJQZP010001217.1, read on the forward strand.
TCTGACCAGAAAAATACCAAAAGTATTTACAACATTCAACCAGGTGTTATTGTGAATGTTGATAAAAATTTATGTTTATCAAATGACCGGACTTTATTCAAAAATATTTCTAACTTTGGTGCAACTACATCAAATGAAACAATGACGAAAAGCCGAATTCTCTCCAATGTAATTATAAAATCCCCAGATAGAATCTCATTTGATGATAGTGTTTCAGATGACTATACTAAGCATGAAAAGGTGTTTCCAAAAAGTAGGAGCAATCAAGGTTCGAGTTCAGAAAGCTCAGGAATGTATACTGTGCATGATTCATCTTGTGCTGAACATTTTTTTTCATCTTTAAGTGACGCGGAAACGTACATAGAAGAAATGTATGAAGAATTGGAACAAAATATTGATAAAGAAAATGATATGTATGAAATAGGTATTGATAAATAAGTTCTTGTTAAATTTTCAACATCAAAGTTGGCTAAATATTATATTGGTCTAGTAATCAAGTACAACGATTTGGAGCGCCAATATACTATAAAATACTTAAGAAAAAATTCAAAAGGTACATTTTACTGGCCACTACCAGATGATGTCTCAGAAATAACTTTACTTGATGTAGAAAAAACGTTGCCAAATCCACAAGTTGGACGTAGAGGGACATTAAAGTTTGATTTAGATAATTTAGGTGTTCCTTTGTCAAACCAACAAGACCCTTTTTACTGAAAATGCGGCATTCCATCTTAGTCCTCACGGGTGACAACGCATCTGCATTTTAATTCGTAATCGAGGATAGATGTAGATGTCTATGGGCCGCAGCAACCACTTACCATCAGGTGGACTGTGTGCTCGTTTGTCAGCCTATTCTATATAAAAAAAAAACATTTATTGAAATTCATTACCTGATAATTAGTTTTTGACTTCATTGTGATATTGTTGTATTTTTTTAAGATAAATGAAGTAAAACTTTACTACGTCATATTGTGCGTTTATAGATTATGTTTCTTAAGAAAAAGGGTTAATTTCGAAAGACTGATTGTAATTTTAATAAAAACTGCTTGCAATGAGAATTACTGATTAAGTGTTATAACATGTGTTTTAAATATAATTTGAATACTTTGTTACCTACTTATTTTTCTTATGAGACAACCCTACACTTTGAATAAAACTAAATTTACGGATTTTATCGCGTTTATTTACTTTTTTTACTTATTTTTAATTCCCGACGTTTCGGGTGCTTTACAGCAACCATGGTCACGGGGGGGACTGAGATGTTTGACGTCCCAATGTCATAGTTAGTTCGGCTACCTTCAGTTTTTGAAATCGGACCAAAAATTAATAGTCAAACATCTCAGTCCCCCCGTGACCATGGTTGCTGTAAAGCACCCGAAACGTCGGGAATTAAAAATAAGTAAAAGTAGTAAAACGCGATAAAATCCGTAAATTTAGTTTTATTCAATGTGTAGTGTTCGCGTAAATTTAAGAAATCATAACCCTACACTTTCTTTGTCAATGTATGAATGTTGGAAGAAATTGTGTCCTAACATTGCCTTATAAAATTTTATCTACTAAAATACTCCAAAAGATGTTATTCGAAATTGATTTGTATTGTCGAATTATTAAGCTACATTTTAGATTGTCCCAGGATTAAATGTATATATTTATTTTGGAGTAAACGCCTCTGGCAATGTTAGGAATATTAGACATAACTTTGCCTTTTTCTTGAAATACCTCCAAAAAGTTATTAATATTAAGCGTAATGTCTAAAATAAATGTTATATATTATACCTAAGTCTTGTTTTTACTCTTGTTTTAATTTCTATCTGCTAAAAAGTACAAATTCAAAATTTATTTTACGACAAAACTAAATAATATCAACATTCGTGAAAAGTTAGGGCATTTGACGGTAAATGAAGTTTTTATTTGCGATTAAATTTTTAATCAAGATTTACCATAATATTTAAGAAATTTGAGAAATGTAAAAAATTATCTCGAAGATATTTGAATATTTGTGGCGGCGCTGCCGTGGAGCCCCAAGCGAAACGCATCAAAACCTTCGTGCTATCAGTTTTTAAGCTACCGCGCTATATATATATAATAGCCCCGTAGCTACACGGAACGGAACGGAACAGAACACATAGAGTGTTGGCCGCGCTACGGCCTGAACACCCTACCCGGTGGAAGGTCTCCCCTTTTCCTTCAACGTCCACATCGGTGACCCCGACGTAATCAATGATCGATCCTAAAATGATTGGTAATCTGTCTTGGCCAGACGCTCACATAGTGCAGAACGAGGGTAGACGCAAAGTTCACTGACAGTACCCACCAAAAACTGGGTGTTCGAGCTGCGATCGGTTACAAAAAGGCGACCCGTAAAGGAAAGTCAATCATCTGACGCCATTAGTGAGTTGTTAAAAATCGAAGGGCTTCAAGCACCTATGCACCTGCGATGCATACTTCGCGTAATACAAACACAAATAATAATACAACACTGAAATTGTATCTGCTTCTCTGTCCGGAAGAAGAACGGTTACGATCATGTGCTCTCTAACTACCACGAATAGTAGAACAGCAGCATGCTGGTGCAGGTATGCTCGTCCAGTTTAAGTGTAAGCTGCTGCACCATTATCTTCAACGCTGGAATCTTATCGGACAGATGAGATACATGCACACCACGGGAAGATGCGGCAGCGATGCTGCATGGTTACGCTTCTGTATGCGATCAGCTAGGGTCGCATGTTGCTCTAGTGAATGTGTCAGCTGTGATGCCAGCACAGTCTGGATATTATGCGGCAGGCGATTGCTCTAAATCGACATTATGAAGTACTTAGGAACTAAAGGACCAGCCAAATCTTAAAGGTGCCTCAAAACTTATAAATATTTCCTTTATCCAAGCTCTTAATAGGTCAGTAACAGCTTCACCTTCTTTTTTTGGGAAGCAGAAAGACGTTAGATCAGCTCTGACTTGATCTTAGTACAACGATTATGAGCTGGTGGGTTGACAATAATATCCTTCACTGCTTGTGCGTACTGAATATTCAAATGATGGGTCACTTCCGTTAACTTTATGGAATCGTCAGTAAGGTCATGCTTAGCAACCTGAACTTTAATAAGCGCGAAATAAAGTTCTAAATCCTCAAATTAGAATGGTCGAACTTTAATTTTTAATGCGCACTGGGTGTGTCCGTCGCATAGTGACGTTGTTGGTATCGTGGCGCGATCCAACCGTCTTTGCGGAATCACTGCTATCCGTCATCTTAATTTTCGTGCCCTTATCGGGGTAGCCATATCCCCCTTTTCCTTCAAAGGCCACAAACTCATTGGGCCAGCGACACTCCCAGTCCTTGCCCTAAATCACGCTCAGAAATGAGAGGCGATCTGGTAGAGTGGGACAAATCTGAGTCTCTTTTACATTTTATTTTATACCTTCACTAGTTGACAGGTAAGAAGAGTGTACCTGCTTCGTGCAGACGATTCTGACATTAAAGAAGTTATTACTCTTTATTCATTTACACCTTAATTAAAAAAAAACTGACATCCATTGAAATCGTTATGTGCTGATTAACCACGTACCCGGTGGCGAAGTACAACATTGTGAGTAAACCTGTATGCCTGAGGAATAAAATATTTTAAGGATATATTATAGAGTTCGCCTACATGCCCTGCACGGCAGAATACCGCTCCATAACCCTCTTAGAAATAAATAAGAGATCTTTACCTAAGAGTGGGACATATTTAGGCTGTAACTTTACTGTAGTTTTCTAATATCAAATATTCAAGATAAGCGAAATATTCAGCCTCCCCTAAACCTATACATGAACAGGTTGGCGAATTTTCTTTTAAGCTTTAACTTATTAAAAGTGGCTTCTGCGTATTATTATCCATCGATCTATTACATCCTATAAAGTCTACCGCTCAACACAGGCCTCCCTCACAGATTGCCTCAAGGGGGGACTTTGCTATAGCGGCAAATGGGTTGACAACCGCAATATTTTATTTATTTGGGTTGTTTACCTCTGTCGCCTCTTACGACACTCACGGGATGGTATGGGGTAGTGGATATTCTTACAATAACTCTACACGGCGTATAGCCTGTATATTAAGACAGATTTTTCCCTTCTCTCTTAACTATACACTTATATAACAGATATACCTTTCAAGTCAATAAAGCAAATGAACTTAATTTGTGACCTTGATCCGCTCGGAATAAACCTGTCGCACCGAAATTGTACCCAATAATTTATTCACGTATAAACCTCCATTAAACCGCAAACTTGGCACTCAATTACGATCTAGGTGCGTCATTCTGATCCTTCTAATATATCGTTCAGTCAATGAGCGTTTAAATTAAAATGTTATAACTTATAACTTAAAGTTCAATTTTATTCGACAATAATGTGCCGTCTATATATCGATTATCGAGAGACCGATTAACGATGTCACTTACAGGGGATTCGCTTAATTCATAGTGCAAGTGTTGCCACGTCATACTGTGGCATGTGCACATTAGATATGGCGTAAACATACTGTAGGATAATGCATCAAAATTTTCTTTAATTTATTATTGTGCTTCGACAACAGTTTTACCCGACTATACTAGAAGCAGGATATCGTTTTTTGAGTATATGCATGTATATATTTATTTGGCATGCTCAGTAGCCTAAACGGCTTGATGGATTTTAACATATGAGATGTCGTTAGACTTGTCTTAGTTGTGAAAGTGACATATTGTGGTATAAATTTTTTTCTCTTTTTAGTAATTATTTAAGCATTCGGGTTTTTAAATTACTATTTTTAACCTTTAAGCTTGTATGTTATTTGTATATTTATTAAGGCTCTTTGAACAACGTGTACAAAAACGCCATTTTGTGAACGTTGTGCAGATAAAGTAACTACATACAACTACATTATTATAATATACTTGATGCCATAAGGCATTCCAAATCTAATAGTAGATCATAATTTATAATCGAATATAATGGGCCAATTATAAACAAGTACAACGCTGACTGGCGTAGCAGAAGCAACTAAAAGCCTAACAAATCCTACACACGAAGGTAAAGTTTATCTTTACGTCTGGAACGACGTGATCTTTAGAGACCTGAAAGATCGAATCCATACAAAAATTCAGTATTTTGTCACGGCGTAAGTTCGATTGTACTGACAACGGTCCACATGAGCGGCTTTGCCCCAGTACATCCAAGGCCACCGAAACAACCATCACTCTCACTCCCAGGAGAAATCCTTATGCTATCTGGACAGAAGGCGATGGTGAGCAGGGAGCGACGTAACGTAAATCATCGTGGAATATATACAAATTAAAATAACTGCAGAAAGCGTAGCGTTGTCTCGCTCGAGTGGATTGCTCCGGCAAAGGAATATACACCAAAGTACGTACCTACACTGTGTCGCACAAAAACAAACCCACAGTAAACCGGTAGTACCAGCAATCAGCGAGTAAGTAATTCTTTAATACATAAACTGATATGCATTGCACAATATTGTTACGCTACGGTGTACACGGAGGCTTATAAGGTTTGTATAATCTAGTAATACATTTGCATGCGGGAGTCTCACAGTGTAGTCAATTGATCGAAGCATTACGTCTACTGTCTCGCAATATTATGTGTACATTGTAGGTGTATGTTCAATATATCTTATTATTACGAGTACCCGGTTGACCGAGCCTTGCTCGGTATTTTTCGCTCGGTTTTTTTTAATTCGTGTGTTTTGGAAATTATATTTAGATACACATTACATACTGATGAAATACGAATAATATTTTTTGATCTTAGCGACATAATAGAAAAAACTGAACTGGTTATTTGAATAAAAAATCATTAGTGTAATTAGTTTAATTTAAATTTTCGTGTTTTTAAAAAATACTAAAGAAAGGGCTCGAAAAAATACATTTTCTCAAAAAGAAAGGAACTTGAAAAAAAGTTAAAAAAAGTCGGTCGGTCGGTCTGGTCTCGACCCAGGACACCATGGTATTACGATTTTGTAACCACTCAATATACCAATTAAGCAATTTGTAATCATTAATGAACTATCAAAATTTACCTTCTTATTCTAACGATATTGTAGCAGTTTTTCATTGCCTAAAAACACGGACAAAAAGACATTTTCTAAAAATAAATCATAGCTAGATCGATTTATTGCCCCTGAAACTCCCTGCACACAAAATTTTATGAAAATCGTTGGAGCCGTTTCCGAGATTCCGATTACATATATATATATATATATATATACAAGAATTGCTCGTTTAAAGGTATAGAAATACGACGACGAGAAGTACTTTTTGGTTGGCCTATAAATAGTTGTTTAAGTCTGAACGTTTCCATATATCATCCATCCAATAAAGTCTACAAAAGTTTAGTGCTGATAATAGGCCTTTCCCATAGATTGGCCTCATAGGGATTTGGTCAAAATTAACACTCTTGGCGAGCGGGTTAAACGCAGTTTTTTATTATTTTATGGTATTAACACAGAGATGCTACTGCCCATCAGCTGTTTCATTTTTCCTCTTCCCTTCCTCGTCTAGATGATTGCCTATATACTCGTACAATCAATGTGTGTTAAAGGTCTCTATGATACAGGGAAAAATTCTACTGTGTTAGTAACGTTTTAAAAAAAAGAAAAAGAATAAAAGAATTGTTGGAGACCGTACTCAAGAAAATAATTAGCTTATTATTTTTTTAGACTTATGCCTGTTTACATACTAGAGTTTCAATTCGAATTCCAGCTGAAGGTAATTTTATGCAATTACAAATCTTTTCAAATGTTTCTCATATTATGCATATAACCAACAGATTTTTGAAGTACAGCAGGATAGACCTGTGCGGTCTTTTCATGAACACACTAGATATGCGCATAGCTTTTAAGATTTTTATAACACTTCGAATACATCACTGAGTAAGCGGGATGGTGAGGGCAGAATTGCAGTGCAATTGTGAAAATGTTTTGATTTTTTATGAAATAAGGGTGATAAGCCAGCACAAAGTCTACTTCATGGTAAGTGGATGCATAGTCCACAGATACCTACATATTATATTTATATCATTTTTAACAGCTGGAATGGTCTTCGGTTCTCTATACTCAACATACGAAATATAGCAGCATTTTACGCTGGTATTCATCATGGTTCTTCCCCAGTCAAGCTGACGCATTGATGCTGCATTCAATCATTATATGTCTGCAGCGTGACTATACGCATAAATTTATTTAAAGGTATTTTTTTTCCTCTAAAAACCTTACACGGCAATATTTTTCTTAAGTAACGTAAGAGGAACGTACCCATACTACGTGACCCATTTCATATAATCTTTACCCCCTCCCACTTAGGTAACACGTAGTATATGGCAAAACCTCCCCACCCTCTCTAGTATTCTCGTAGTAATTCATAAATATGGTTTAAACGGTTTATTGCAAAGAGAAAGTTAAAAAATATTGGCTCATATTTGTGTAAAACCTTTAAACACAGGTGTAAAAAATATTATCACGAAGAAAAAACTTACGTAAAAACATATTATAACAAGGACTTATATTATACAAAAACAAGTCTTTTTCTTTTACACACATTTGTTTTCATCTCAATCATTTTGTGTCACTGTCGTCACCTATGAGTTTAAAAAGCGCTGAACGCCATATTTGAATATAGCTCGAAAAATCGCGACACTTCGCAATAGGATATTGACTACTTGACTAAAACCTAACTCATTATTCATTGTCCTTTTTATAATGCATTGTGCATGACCTTGGCGGGACGTTAACAATATGGATTGTGTGTGAAGCTCCTTACCAGGTCGTCACTTCATCTAATGTGGCGCCGACCGACAAGTCGCATACTGGTAAGAGGATCCAACCGAGAACATTAATTTCTTCTCCATAGATTATTAGTTCTTCGAGCTATATGACTAACCCACTGCCACTTCAGTTTACTAACCCGTTGGCATATTCCGGTAACTTTTGTTCTGCTGCGGAATATACATAGAAAATAAACTAACTATAACTAACCTAACCTTTTCCATAGCTCGCTGAGCGACTAAATCTATAAAAATAACTGGTCATATCAAAGTTTTCTGTAATAGCTAATTAATTATTATTAATAAAAATAGTTTCAAATAAATAATATGTAAGTATTATTTTTTTATAATTGTGTTTGTTAGCATGTATACGAGCATGTATACTCGTACAATGCGAAATGATTTTTAAACGTTTTGCATTAAGCTGTGTTTTGTCCGTACGTGTATTTCCAACGCTGTGGAATTCACAACAACTGGTTTTACCTGATCTTCGTTATATTATGTCGCAGTAAATTGTAAAAAATAACTAAAGGTCATTTTGGAAAATAACATTTTACTGTTTTTTATTTGGTTGCTCAAACTGATTTAGTATATGTATCATTCGATACATCTATATAAAAATTGAGCCACTTACTTGTTTTCTTTATCCAATAGTGCAATGAACTACGTGCAAACTGATTTTGAGTTGACCCGGCTTTCTTACTTGGTACCACAACATAATCACATCATAAGTCAAGGCGTTTATAAGATGGTTGTACTGTTATCCATCGGACGCCATCAAGGCTTTTATTTATTATTGCTAAAAATATAATTAACTGCAACATGAGCACAAAGAAGTTGCTCTCAGAATAAAACTAGAATCATTAATTGTTTAGCCTTCTTACGATTAGGTTATAAATGAATTCGTATATTTTTAGTTTCATTATATAGTATATAAGCTTTTTTATCCTAATGTAGTGTCTTGAAATTGAAGTGAATTTATTTTTAAAGTAAAGATTAACGGAATACCAAAATGAAACTCATGTTTATTTTGTTTATGTTTTTCTCAAGAGATGTTTTCGGTCAAGGCACTTGGTCCTTCGTGGGTAACCCGTTATTACATGCACATCCTTGCAAAGGTGTCAGTGACATTGTCATTTCATACGAAACTGGACTAAAAAGAGGAAAGAATAATGTATACAGTGTATATATCGACAAAAAAATACCAAATTTTTCGGAAATCGATTTGAAAATGGACACTGAAGCTGTTGTTAAATTTGTAAGTAACATTTTTTCCAAACTATTACGTATAATTTTTAATCACTTGTGTTTTAGTGAAAAAGTAACCAGTTTATTTAAACATCTGACTTGCACTGGAAAATTCTAACTACAACCAAAAAATATTGCTTCGATCATTTTAAATAATACTGCATATTTTTAACACGCTTTGATTAGCTTTGCGCCCACACCACACCCAGTGCCAAAAAAACTGGCTGCGTATATACCAAGCTTCAAAGTGAACGAAAAAAACTTAATCTTCAAAATTGGATAATAATTTATGATTTTTTTCATTTATACATTATACATTTTTATATTATTTTATATTATACATTTAAAAAAAACTAATCATTTAATTCTGTGTTCGATTTTTGAGCCTTATAAATTGTTTTTAGAGATATTTATTTGAAATAGGTCCGTAATTTACTAAACTTTATGATAAATCTCTCCATGACTATGTACTCTTCTGTGCTTTTAATTTATTTGAGAAAGTCCACTGTCATTAGAAAATCAAACTACGAATAATTACAAGACTAATCTCTGAATAATTGCTTTATATACCTATTGAGGTTGCTGAGTTGTAAGCTAAAGTATATATAATTCCTCTAAATTTTCCCTGTACGATACGATAATGACTACAAAATATATTACACATGCGAAGTTGATAACAAATATTATTGGTTTTAATATTCCTGTAGTTAGACATTAACTTTGAGTTAAAAATAAAAGCCGAATTCAAACAACTAAAAGGAACATAAAATTATTTCCCACTCTAAGACATACTGTATAGAAGAATGAGAGGATCATTTTTGGACCCTATCAATATTACATACCACAAACAAAAAAGCTGTATTGTGCCTTATCATGAGCGACCCTCTTTGAAAAGAGCCAGCCCGACTTCAAAATGTGGAATCATTTTATATTATTTTAAGTTGTTTGAAGTAGAGGAAATACCTTTTAAGATATGAACAACTTCTTCAAAAGCTTAAAAGCATAAAAGAGATTTTTTTAAGGAATAAGGATGACAAACATGCACACAGTCCACCTGATGGTAAGTGTATTCTACATCTATCCTCGATTAAGGATCAAAATGCAAATACGTTGTCACCCCTGAGGAGTTGGATGGAATTCTTCGTGTCCAGTCTCGATGAGATTTCATTAAATAAAAACATAACTATTTCTTTTGGTCTTATTAAAGTGAAACTTCTCATTGCTCTATATATGAGTGTATATTAAAGCGGCTTAACGAATATAAGTGCTGCTACAGAAAATATATCGGCCAACATGCGCTCGCAAGACATGGATCTCGTTCATAGTGGAAAGATTGGTGGGGTCAGTACCTTACGTGTTACAATATTGACGCAGTTTCAAGTACATCTTCGTATATCTTTCTTCATTCATGGAATCCTGTTCATTTGTTCGTTATCTGGAAGACATTTGTCAGTAATAAGTCTAATGATTACATAATATATGTTTTGTTTATATATTTTGTTATTGTTTTGTATGGTATGCATAAAGAATAACCGTTACCGTAACATTTTACTTAACACTGTTGAGACTAAGAAACTCAAGGATGTCTCGATTCTGTTCCATAACGGAAGAAACGCCTCTGCATATCCTAACTGATTGCGATAACGCGCAAACGTAACACTCATCTGGGAAACAATGTAGTCCGTTCAGAAGAAGTGAAATTGCGCACAGTTAAGCAATTCCTTCTATTCATTGAAGACATAGCAGCGGTAATAATAGATCTTTTAGGTTGTAGTGATACTGGTCTCTTTCCCTAGACCAGCATAGCTACACGCATGTAATAAAAAACAACCTATCTACAGTCCATTGCTAAACTGAGGCCACCCCTATAGATTTCCTCATAGGGGGATGTTTGCAATAATTGCCATGCGGGTTGGTAAGCACAGTTTCCCATTTTTAGTTGTTATTAGAAGGATGCTACAGCCCATCGACTGATTTGTAACAACACCCACGAGACGATGATAAAGCGTAGTGAATATTTCTACACCAACACTACGGGGATCAATAAATAAATAATAAATAAATCACCACATATATCTGGTTTATATATAATGCTATTTATCAGCTGTCATTAGATTTTTCACGTACTTCCCTAATGGGATTCCCTAATGGGTGATGATATCATCTTAACTGTCTCGTTGGTCTAGTGGTGGTAGTAGTGCCACTGCTGATCATGAGGTCCTGAGTTCGAATCCCGGGTCGGGTTAGAAATCAATTATTGAGTTTTTCCGTGAAGAAATTTTCAGTAGCTGCCCGCAGTAAGGAAGTTGGCGGTGTCCCACCCCCGTGCCTCGGAAAGCACGTAAAGCCGTTGGTCCTGCGCCTGATCTCTCTCCGGTCGTGTCGGTTTACCGTCCCATCGGATTATGAGAGTGAGGCAACAGGGAGTGCACCTGTGCTTGCACATACAATTGGATAATCCTGTCCTGCGCCGATGGCAAGTCTCCGATGAGGCAGGCCGCCGTAACCGAAATTCGGTCTGGAAAACATTATTATCACTTCACGAACATCTATATTATTTATTGAGTAACGAAACACCAAAAACGTAACGTTTTATAGTGATAAAAATGGATCCATTTTGTATTTATTTTATTAATTTCTGATAATCTATAGCAAAAATAAAATATTTCAATGAAGATGCGAATTTTATTTTTTCAGATCGAACCAACTAAAGGAAGAGTGAATGTTATAAGTCCGGATACGTTCAACATGAGAATTTTCAATGAAACTGATTCGTTACAATTTTCTGTTATGGGGCCGAGTTCAGGGGCAATTCCAAATATCGGTAGTCTAAAGATTAACGGAGTGGAGTTTTGCAACAATCCTCGTAAGGTAATTTTTAGATACATTTTAATAAATGCTGTACTCTGTGTAAAAAAAAAACTCTCACAAAATCCGCCCTTGCTCTTGAAAGAATGAAATGTATTGCCAACAAGGTTTATTCTAGGCGGTAGGACTCATTTTGCCTAGGAGTCTGCCTAGATAGGAATATGCACTGCCTATAGCACTCTCTTAACCATTTCTGCCACAAAATAGTATTGATTGCATTGCCGCATTCTGGTCTAAAGTAGATATGAAACGAATATCCGCTAACTATCCGGTATTTAGCCTATCCGGCCTAAAATTACTATCCGGCCGGATACCGTATAACAAACAGCTATCCAGCCGGATACCGGATTTAAAAAAAAACATATAATACCAAATTTTGTTAAGTACTTCATTTATGTCACTTAACAAACATAATCAGTAATCACAAAATTTTCATTTTAAAACTTTTTTTTTTATAGAAGAGGGGGCAAACGAGCATGTGGCTCACCTGATGTTAAGTGACTACCGCCGCCCATGATCAACCGCAACACCAGGGGAATTGCAGGTGCGTTGCTGGCCCTTTAGAAAGGAGTAAGCTCTTTTCTTGAATGTCCCCAGGTCGTATCGGTCCGGAAAAATCACCGGTGGTAAATTATTCCACACAGAGGTTGTACGCGGAAGAAAACTCCTTTTGAAACGTACAGTGGTGGACCGCCAAGCATCCAGATGGTGTGGATGGTATCGGGACGTTTGCCGTGTAGTGCGTTCACGAAATTTGGCGGCTGGGATTAATTCGAACAATTCCTCAGAGCACTCCCCGTGATAGATGCGATAAAATACGCAAAGAGATGCAACATCTCTTCGCAGCGCCAGTGAATCGAGCCGATCGGAAAGCACACGGTCGTCGACGATTCGAGCCGCTCTGCGCTGGATGCGGTCAAGTGGAAGGAGCTGGTACTGGGGAGCCCCAGCCCAGAGATGGGAACAGTATTCCATGAGCGGCCGAACCTGCACCTTGTAAAGTTGCAGGCGGTGTGCCGGCATGAAATACTGTCCCGCTCTGCTGAGCGCGCCAAGCTTTTTAGGGGCCAATTTGGCCTTCCCTTCCAAGTGACCACGAAACTGCACGTCACTCGATATGTCGACGCCGAGGATTCCGATACTGGCTGAGGCAACAAGGGGAGTGCCTTGAAACTGAGGGGATACGACAAAGGGGTTCTTTTTAGCGGTTAACGCGCAAACTTGTGTCTTCTGGGGGTTAAACTGGACTAGATTTAGTCGCCCCCAATCCGAGACTCTGTCCAGCAGAGACTCGACTTCAGACACAAGTTTGTCCCGGCACTCAGAGACGTTTTCCCGAGAAATATTGGCTCGGCCGGTGTAAAGAGCATCACCAGTGCTGTCATCTGCATAGCAATGAATGCTACGGGTTTGCAACATATCATTGATTTGCAGAAGAAACAGCGTTGGCGATAGCACGCAGCCCTGTGGAACACCAGCATTAATAAGCTTGCAATCGGAGCTTGCACCGTCTACAACGACCTTGATGCTCCGATCCGCAAGAAAACTGGTGATCCAATCGCACAATTTCTCGGGAAGCCCATAGGAAGGGAGCTTCGAAAGAAGCGCTTTGTGCCAAACCCGATCGAAGGCCTTCGCAATGTCCAAACTAACGACCAATGCCTCCCCCTTGGACTCTACTGTCTTCGCCCATCTGTGAGTTAGGTAGACCAGAAGATCACTAGCTGACCTACCACGGCGAAAACCGTATTGGCGGTCACTAATCAGTTGGTGATCTTCATGGTACCTCATGAGCTGGCAGTTTACAATGGACTCCATTGTTTTGGAGAACAAGGAGGTGATGGCGATAGGCCGGTAGTTGGACGGGTCTGAGCGGTCGCCTTTTTTAGGGATCGGGTGGACGAAAGCCGTCTTCCATGATTTTGGGACTACGCCTAGGGAGTAGGAGTACCGGAAAAGACGCGTTAAAACCGGTGCCAACTCTGGAGCACACGTCCTCAGCACAATTGGGGGGGATTCCATCAGGCCCACTCGACTTATGGATGTCCAGGGAGAGGAGTGCTTTGCGAACCGAGCGCTGAGTGAACTGCACTTCCGGCATGGAGCACTCACACCGCAGGATGGTTGGCGGCGTACTTACAAAATTAGTACTAACTAAATAACAATATTACGTAGCTAATGGCAAATTATGGTGAATAAATACTAACTTCTTCGCATTGAAAGGTAACAAGCGGTTTCGTCTTTCTTCATAAACAAGTCCAGTCTCAGAAAAAAATGTCTTTCACTGTATATACTGCTGCAGGGTACTGAAAGATAGATTTTGGCAAACTTTGATAAATTTGGATATTGTACGCCTCAGTATCCTTCTTTGTTTATAATTTGTTTAGCATCAGTTGGCCACAAAAAACAATTAAAATTATAAACTGTAATCTTAAGGAATATAATTCATTAAGTGTTAATTATTTAAATTTTTGTTCAGAAATCGAGATAGATTGAAAAAGTCATCACAAAATAAAATTATAAATTTTACTAAGCCGACCGATGGAATACATTAAAGTTACAGCCTATATACGGTCCAATGCTGAGCACAGGCCTGCCCTCATTTCTGAGAGGGTTTTGGGGCAAGGAATTGTCTGCTGCGCTGCCCAAATGCGCGTTGGTGAACTTCACATGTCTTCGAAATATTTTTTTTCTTATTTCTCAGACATGCAGGTTTCCTCACGATGTTTTCCTTCACCGCCGAGCACGTGGTAAATCAGCACTTAAAATTGCATTTAACAATTTTATTGGTGCCGGCGGCGATCGAACCCGGTTTGCTCCCGTACTGTGAAATATACAACGAGCGCTAACCATCTAAGTTACCACGGCTCTTGTGGATATAAACTTATGAAATGCATTGCGTAATACGAATTCGACGTTGTAAAGCCACGCTGTAGCTATATTATGACTAAGGCACGAATTGATCGGCTTTACCGGGGCCAGTCCACGCTCTCAAAAAATACTAGTGTGAAACACCAGAATAATGTTGCTGTGTTTCGTATGCGGTTAGAGAAGCGAAAAACCTTTTCAATGTATTGCATCTTAGTTTTTAGGGATAACTAGGCGCCTGCATTTTGATTCTGAATTGGGGATAGTTGGATATGTTCATGGGCGATACATCAACTTGCTTCGAGGTGGGCTGTGTACTCGCTTATCACCTTAGATTCTATGTAAAATAATGCACTAGTATATGTTTACGACCCATTATTCCAATTCGAGAGCGACCCGTTTCCATTTGCGATTTTAATTTTCTCATAACAATTTGATAAAACGACATGCCTCATGACCGAAATAATACTAGCTCTCTATAGATTCACAGAGAAACATAGTAGTGCAAGCATTACTGTTTGATAGCATAAATAGGAAAGAGAGTACCTAATATAAAATGAAACAAAATTAATAAATTTATTACTCGACAGGATTATTTAAATAATTTTATAGAAATAAACCAACCAATAACCAACCAACCAACGAACCAACCAGTAGTACCAACGTCTGAAATAGTAGAAGATTCCTGTGGAAGAAGAAAAATAACACACACTGAACTTATTGTGGGAGGAGCAAATACCAAGGCTGGCGATTGGCCATGGCACGTGGCTATATATAGATTGCACAGGGCTGATATAAAATACATTTGTGGTGGAACCTTGCTTTCAAAAAATTACGTATTAACTGGTATGTATCAAATATTAATTTGATAATTAATAACGAGAAAGAATGAAGTCAGTGATTAAAAACTTACCCACTTTTTACTTACCCACTTCACTATTTTATGAGGCTATATCGATATTGAGAGAAGTGTGTACGTAGTGATGAGTGCCTGACGAGTTTGCATGCGCATGTGGTGGTGTGTAATTGTGATGGAGACTAAGGCTGTTCGTAAGGTGATCCTTACTAAGACTTTATCCGTGCGCCACTTAAAACGTTATGCGAAACTAAAAAAAAATAAAAATTTATTCAATACTATGCAAAAACTCGCCATCAGCATCTTAACAGTTTTATGCGTCTAAACCAATTTATAATATATTATCACATGGTCCTTGGTGTGTATGAAACTTTCGCGAATTATTATCCTGACGCGAAAGTGTTGTAAAATTTTGTAAACGCTTCCCGATCCAATCTATATATGTTGAATTTCTTCCTACGCAAAGCGCCTATTCTCTTAAATTCAATTTTTCACTGCCAGCAAATTTCCTGCCGTAACAGTCAAAAGTAAGAGGGTGACCACTTCGTTACCATATTTTAAAGTTGAACGATAATGCTATTTTTTTTAATGCAGCTGTATCCTTTTAAGATTCCTTGATCGTAATGTCCATTTGAGGACAATCAAACAATTTGTTTGGTTTTGAATTTTACATTTGAAATCTTTAGAAAAAATCATCGCTTGAAAATGTTACCATATATCAATTAAGCTCTAAAAAATGTAAAAGGAAATCAGGAGATGGAACATTTGTGTTTTAAAATAATCAAATAAATAATATATCTGGTCAGTATCTCACACAATCTTTTTTCGCAAAACTTTTAGCGTGGCTTTTCGTATAATTCATTCATTCATTACAGCCACAATCAAAATTCCACTGCTGACGTTTCCCCCATAGTTGCCACACTTGACGGGTGGCAACTACAATTGCTTATTATTTTGAGAGTTTATCAGAATGATGCTGCTGCCAATGTGATTCACTTCCCTGCGTCGCCTCTTACCTCATCAACGAGATCATATTATAGAGTAGTCAATAAAGTTACATCGTCACTACACGGTGCTTTAATACTAAAATCGATATAAATAATTGAAAAATATTACTCTTAAAATGTATTTAAAGAACCATCAGATTAACACATTAAATTTTCTCTAGTTGACTACCAACATCTGGCTTTGATACATTCTGGAAAATAGCGAATAAAGCTTTCTCGACCAACTGATGGTTGTAAATCCATGAAAATAATGTAACTTAAATATAATTTACTGGTGAAGAGGAGAAGCACGACTATTTCTTTATTATGGGTATTTTTAAGAGATTGCACATTCTTGAAAAGAGCTATATCCAGCAGCTGACCGAGAAAAAGATAAAATTATGTCATTTTTAGATTATGAAATTTGCTTTTATCTCCAATGTTTCAGCTGCTCATTGTGCTACAATTAGAGGTGAAGCTGTGATTCCAGATATTTTGAATATAGTTTTAGGTAAATATAATCTCGTAGGAGGAGATATAGCGGTACAAGAGAAAGAAGTGAGTAATTTTACCCTTTCTTTATATCATCAACGATTTTACATTAAGCATATTTGACAAAGGCTTATGTTTGAGGTTTGTGTTCTCTGTAATCTATAATGGACTACGCTGAAAATAGTATATTAGACAAGAAAACAATAAAATAATTAAAATTTTTATTACTTTTCACACACCTGAATGCAAAAATATGAAGATAGATATTAAATTCTTTGAAAATTTAAACTGTGACGTTCCAGTTTCACTACTTATATTTGTAGTTGGGACTACTATAGAATTGTAGTAGATATATGACTGCGACTCGACCAGGCAATGACGTTCGTACCTACCAGCATAATGCTTCTGGAATTTACAAGTTAAGTGACGAAAACTGGAGCATTTTTTGACTGGTAAAAATGATTTTAACATATTTTTTTAAATTATAAATACTTTTTACCGGTAAAAAGACTAAAAGTCATTTCGTCTTAATCTTCAGACCACAACGCAACTGCAGTTTGATTTTAAATAAAAGGTAGATGTAGATATTTACGAGTATGTTATATGCCACTTCAACTACTTGTGCTAAAGTTAGCATCAAGAGGACAGTGTGCTCGTTACTTATCTTTATTTTTTATGTAATGGTTATAACTTACGCACTTGGCCCTTGGAACATTATCAAAGAGCTTAATTTAAAAATACATTTGGATTATTTTCAGGTATTTAAAGTTATTATACATGAGAAATTTAACTATAAGATCCGATTGGATAATGATATTGCATTACTTAAATTAAGAACGGAAGTAACCTTTACCGATTACGTTCAACCAGCGTGTATATGGAGCGAGAAAGCAATAGAAAAAATACCTACGAATGAAATTATTGGAACGGTATGTCCTATTTATGTTTCCTTTATCCATTCCTGTACAAACAACAGGACACAGAAACAATCATACAACGAGTTCGTACAAAGAGAACCTTACTACGAACTTACTGTTCTTACTTATTCTTTTTATAAGTTTTTAAAAGTCCAAATACAAAATACAACTCCAGACTTCTAGTTTAGGCGATGAGGTTATATATTATGCCTATTTGTCGGTACCGATGTGATATTTTAAGCATTTCTAAAGCAACGGAAGCTTTTTTATTCATTATAAATTATAAGGAATACTAATTGAAAGTCAATTTTTTTTAATTTACCACTGGTTCGGAAAAAACCTCTGTCCTGGAAAGAACCAGCAAGAAATCCAGCGGGACTATTTGTTTTAAATAACAGCTTACAATCATGTATGTTACAATTAACAACACAAACAAATTAGGATTATCTTGGTAGCGATCATCCTTCCCAGGGGTTATTGTCATCCATAAATTCCATAATATTATAATAACCCTTTTTATACAAACTTAGTTTAATAATGTTTTTGAAATTTGTGTAGGTCAAATTTTGTATATTTAAAGTAATCGTACATAATATACATGATATTCACCTACTAAGATTTACGAGATGAAACGGAGTGATTAATTCTCTTACGATATTCTTTGAGAGGTGGTGGATTATCTTGCGCCGCCACTACATGGTGAATAAAGGGGATAGAATCCACTACCCAATGTCATCCCGCAGGTGTCGTAAGAGTAGACAGAGGGAAATTGAAACAGGAGATGGGCAGCAAGTGTGTTCCTTATAGCAATTTAGACTGCCTTGTTGGTCTAGTGGTTGTAGTGGTGCGACTGCTGATCATGAGGTCCTAGGTTCTAATCCCGGGTCAGGCTAAAAAATCAATTATTGAGTTTTTCTGTCAAGAAATTCTCAGTAACTGCCCGGAGTCAGGAAGTTGGCGGTATCTCATCCCCGTGCCTCGAAAAGCACGTAAACTCGTTGGTCCTGCGCCTGATCTCTCTCCGGTCGTGTGGGTTTACCGTCCCATCGGATTATGAGAGTGAGGGAATAGAGAGTGCACCTGTGCTTGCGCATACACTTGGGCACTATAATCCTGTCCTGCGCCGATGGCTAGCCTCCGTTGAGGCAGGCCGCCGTGGCCGAAATTCGGTCCGGAGGACATTATAGCAATTTAAAATTATAAAAAACCTGCAGTTGCCAATCCGCCTGCTAAGGTGTAAGCCTAAAGCGTAAGCGTATGGTAAGTATACCATAGGGTGAATACCCCCTGTACCCCATGTGTAATATAATATGATACCCCCCATGTGCAATATATGAGCGAAGGCCCATGTTCAGCAGTTGACTTTAATAGGCTTTAATAATGGCGATGATGATTTTCTGATAGATACTTTGGAGAAAATAGACATTTGAATGAATCAGTAAATGTAAAATTCAATGTGTTACTATTATTTGTAGGTCATAGGTTGGGGATTCGATCAAACTGACGAACTATCGAGTCAGCTTCGACAAGCAACTATGCCAATCATATCTGAGAACACATGTTACAAAAGCAATCCGTTATTCTACTCAAATGTTTTGACCGAAAACAAATTTTGTGCAGGTTTGAAAAATGGTAAGTAAATAGTTATAAGATTTCATGTGGATATTTTTAAGATCAGATCTGCACGAGACCTATTTTTAAAATTTCGAAATTACTACCTTGATATGAAGTCTATTATCTACATATTATAAAAGTTATAAAGTACTAAAACAAATAAATTAAAATTACAAAAAAAATCCAACTCATCACTGGCGGCGTTTCCTCGCTGAATGGCTACATTTAGCCTTTAGGCGAGAAAAGATCCAGCACCTTCCACCAGCGGCGAAAACAAGTCACGGATATACAGGTTTCGTTTGCAATAAGGTTCAGAATAAGACATCATTCATCATTACAGCCCTTCACAAGACCATTGCTGAACATAGGCCTCCCCCAAGTAATGCCACAAAGCACGGTCCTAAGCCACCTGCATCCATCGACTTCCTGCATATCTTACCAGGTCGTCACTCCATCAAGCGGGGGGTCGCCCTACACTACGCCTACCGGTACGAGGCTGCCACTCGAGAACCTTTCTTCCCCATCGGTTATCGGTTCTTCGAGCTATATGGCCGGCCCATTGCCACTTAAGCTTACTAATCCGTTGGGCTATGTCGGTCACTCTGGTTTTACTGCGGTGCGGCACTGAAAGCGGTTTTGTAACTCGAGCTGAAAGGTTTCGGGATTCTGGATTAGAGCACGAGGGGGATGGAGCGTTGACTTCATTAGACGAGACCTCTCCAACTTAACGTTTAGGTTCAGTGTGCCTCTAACCATTCGGTGATCGCTATCAGTTTTCACCCTTGCGATCACTGAGACATCACCGAACAGTTGGCGTCTGGTCGTCATAATGGAGTCAATCTCATTTTTTGTCGAACCGTCGGGGCTCGACCAGGTCCACTTTCTGTGGGGCCGCTTCTGGAAGAAAGAATTCATCATAAAAAGTCCCTCTTTCTCCATGAAGTCGGCCAGCTGCTGGCCCCTTGGGTTCCGTTGCCCTATCTCAAAATTCCATACCTTCAGCTTACCGTTTTCTCTTGTGCCTAGTTTTGCGTTGAAGTCTCCCATCAACACCTTGTAGTGGGTTTTGGAGGAATGCATGGTTCTGAAAATATTCTCCTACATTTCCTCCACCTCCTCATCGGGATGTGCCGAGGTCGGTGCGTAAACCTGCATGACCTTCAGCGAATACCGTTTGGTGATTCTGAGTATAAGTTACGCAACCCTCGTCGATATACTCCCAATCTTTAAAACGTTGTTAACGAGACAAACGACTTGTGAACGATAAATCTAACACCTCCTTGGGACAGATGGTCCCGGATATAGAACAAGTTGCCGGATTCGAGAATCACCGTGTCCTCCCCCTCTCTTCGGACCTTGGATAATCCTATAATATTCCAGCACAACTTGTCTATCTCTTCTTCTTGCTCCAGGATCTTCTCGTCAGTCCTCACGGTGCGTGCGTTAAATGTTGCCAGGTCGAGTCGTCGTAGGTGGCAACCGAACCTCCACCGGAGATTCTTAGCACCCACTGCCCCGCCGTTACCATGTTCGCCACCGTAGCCAGGAATAGCGGGGCCACCGGGGACTGGGGGCAGTTTATTTGTGTCGTTGCTCATGGAGGGATATTTGCCATAGTTGCCACGCTTGCCGAGCGGGTTGGCAACCGCAGTTTTTTTTGTCGTACAATTACTGTTATCAGGAAAATGCTGCTGCCCATCTCCTGCCTGTTTCCCTCTGTCGCCTTTTACGACACCCACGGGAAGATATGGGGTAGTGAATATTCTTAACCGCCACTACACGGCACAGAATCATCAATCATCAGAATAAGTAATAAAGGGAAAAGGTGAAGAAAACTTATTTTAAGAAAATCTCAAATATTCTATCCTTTTTACTTTTTAAATTCAAAATGCGTGGTAATGCATTACTTTAACTGATTTTACTGCTTACGCACGTAAGGGTCGATAGGTAGGCAAAAACGTTATTGCCCGTAAATCACATCCAATTTGGGATAATTTTAAGTAAAAGTAGAATCCTTATTTATATTTTTTAATATGTGGTACTATTCATTACTAAAACTGCAGATATATAATTATTGTAGCACAAATGGTTCCGCTTGACCGGGGAAGGATCACGCTCTAACAGAATATCAAAGTAAAATAGGATCTCTATGACGCTGTGTTTCGTATGGTGAGTGTAGAGAACCGGAAACCCTTTTTACAGGAAACGAGGTATTCCACCTTAGTCGTCACAGGTGACAACGCATCTGCATTTTGATTCCCAATCGAGGATAAATGTAGATGTCTATGGGCCACAGCATCCACTTAACAATCAGGTGGACTGTGTGCTCGTTTGTCACCCTTATTCTATAAAAAAAAACTCGTATTTTCAATAAACTGCAGTAACGGTGTATTATTATTTATATATTTGAACTTAAGTTTAAAATTTGGTTATTTTTTGAAAAATAACCATGTACTTCCTTAAGGAATTGCACCATACATGAACCCAAGACTGACACTTTTTATAGCAAATAGCACAAAAAATAGTCTCGCAGATACTTATATTACTCAGTTCAGCTATCTTCAATTCCGATCCACTCTAAATGAGTAGGTACTCCTGAGATGTGAGGTCGCCAAAGTGTCTACGGATGTAGCATCCCACACAAGAGCTTTGCGTCTCTCCCAAGGCACCAAAATCATACCGTCATGTCTCCTGCCATTATCTGTAAATATTCCAAGATACTCTAAAACTACGAGAAAATGTATAGAAACAAAAGGCTTAACTGACCAGCACTTTTCTCACATAAAAGTCCGTGGAGTCCAAATTAAAATTTATCAAATCTAAAAACATTTTCAGGAACATCAGCCTGCAATGGGGATAGTGGCGGTGGCTTTTTTGTTTTTGTGCCTGACATATCGCACGACGCACATCCAAACGCTCCAGGTGCTTGGTACCTCAAGGGAATAGTGTCACTAACTGTCTCCAGACGGGATGTGCCACTGTGTGATCCAACTCAATACGTAGTTTTCACTGACGTTTCAAGGTATAGAGAATGGATAGATAAGAATATAAATTAAAAGTAGCATCTCCGATGAAAGTTTAGTTTTATTGTCTCCAACAATCTTCCCTTCTTTTTTATTCTAGCTTTGAGAATGCAGCATTGCGAGCACTACTGTGTTTAGGTGTGAAGGGAGTAAAGAGCCAGTATTATTACATGCGTGATTCTATCTTAGTCCTCAGAGGCGACAACTCATCTGTATCCTTCTTTCTTTTAAGTTAATTGCAAGTATCCTTGGGCTGAAGTGGTTATTTGCTATTAGGTGCGTTGTGAGTTATTTGTTTACTCGTATGTTGGTTGTTCGCGTCGTTACTCATGGGGGGATATTTGGCATAGTTGCCACGCTTGGCGAGCGGGTTGTCAACCGCAGTTTTTTTATTATATTATTGTTGTTATTAGGAAGATGCTGCTGCCCATCTCCTGCCTGTCTCCCTCTGTCGCCTCTTACGACACCCACGGGAAGATATAGGGTAGTGGATATTCTCAACCGCCACTACACGGCAAAAAAGTTCTCGAGTGACAGCCTCCTACCGGTAGGCGAAGTGTAGGGCGACCCCCAACTAGATGGAGTGAGGACCTGATAAGACATGCAGGAAGTCGATGGATGCAGGTGGCTCAGGACCGTGCTTTGTGGCATACCTTGGGGGAGGCCTATGTTCAGCAGTGGACTTGTGAAGAGCTGTAATGATGATGAATGATGATGATGATGTTGGTTATTCACTTTAGAGTTATAAAAAAATAAGAACCTCTTCAGAAAAAAATCGTAACTTGAGAGGCTAGCCCGTAGGCACCACTAAAACAGGAAATTTAACAAACGAAAAGCCTATACTTTCACATGATGCTCCCCGTCATTAGTCTGTATTATTTGAATGCGGAATTTTATTTAGAATTGTTTCCCTCTCTCGCCATCCACAATACTCTGTAAGGTAGTGTATATTATTAGACTGCCATAACCGGTTCCGTCGGTGTCGTAAGAGGCCGTATAAACAAACAAGAAAATGTGCAGCAGCGTCTTCCCAAACAACAACTATTAGATAAAAAAAACTTTATCTTACAATCTGCCTGCCAAACGTGGTAACTACGGCAACGAGGGATATTTACTATAAACGTAACATGCAATCTATGGGAAGGCGTATAATCCTCCTTACGAAGCAATGAATGACGAGGCTTATCTGCAACAGTGTACTTTGATAGGCTGAACTGGTTGAATAAATGTATGAAAAAGGAAAGTTGCAGCTCTGAAAAGACCCACTGGTCGGGCACGGGCTTCCTCAGTTCAGTTCAGTTTATACGCGGTAGAGCCATGCTGCAGTTATATTAGTAGTATAGTTGTGGCACGAATGGGTCGGCTCGACCGGGGAAGGACCACGCTTTCACAAAATACCATCGTAAAATAGTAGCTTAATGCTACTGTGTTTCGTATGGTGAGTGTAGAGAACCGGAGACCCTTTTTACTGGAAACGAGGCATTCCATATTAGTCCTCACGGGTGACAACGCATCGGCATTTTGATTTGTAATCGAGGATAGATGTTGATGTCTATGGGCCGTAGCAACCACTTACCATCAGGTGGACTGTGTGCTCGTTTGTCTCCCTATCCTATAAAAAAGTAAGAAATGAAGGAATGTAAAACAAGCTTGATGAGTAAAGCATTAATTAATTAAAGCCAAGTGTGTTGAAAAGCTTACTGACAAAACATTCCCCTCCCTTTTTTGTATTTGCAGATGCACTATATAAATATTATATATCTTTTGTCAATCCTTCAATTAAGATAAATCTAACGGCACCTCCTGTTTAAAAACCATCATGTTTTAGGCTACAAATTGTACGAAAAAAACAGACATACATACATAATCGTACATACATACTCTCGAAGAACATTACCTCCTTCTAAATTCGTCGGGTAATAAAACGTCAATCTTTATAGCCAACAAACTTAATCTTTATACACAACAAACTTAATAGAAACATTTTTTTTGTAACTCTACAAATAAAAGCAAGAATGATATCAAGTTTTTCCTATCAGAAGCCCCTGAATCTGGAATTGTGATTTTTTTATTTTCCCAAACTGCATATAAATCAAACGCATGATAAAAACTTTAGTGAGCCAAAAAGGAAGTCAATTACTTTATAAGTGTTTCTGTTAGTTGAATTTGGTACCGGATACTCAAATGGGTAAATTCGGGTGGAATCCAATTTAATAGAAAATATTGCTACTCTTGATTTCTCAGTCTTAATAAAAAGTTATTAATTTAGTCAAAATATAAAATCTTACTATTTTATATTAGCAATATTTTAAATTATTTGAAAGTTATATATATATATATATATATATATATATATATATATATATATATAACTTTCAACTAAAATTTATTTGTATACATATGTAATGAAATCAGTAAAAACATGTCATTTAAATGTGTTATCTTTTAATGACACTTCAATAACGTTGATTGTCGGTATTTCGAAGTGCTGAAATGTTTGTACAGTAAATCTACGATGGATCCGATTGAGAAACACATCCAACAGCTAAAACTATTTACCGCTGCATTGGAAGACGTTTTCAAGCTACTGAACTGGAAAGGATACGGTATTAACATCAATGGAGAGTACGTCACTCACCTTTGATTTGCCGACGATACAGTCGTTATGGCAGAATTACTGGAGGTAAATCCAACTTCAACCGAGAGGTCACTCAAGAGATCCACTCGTCTGGGCAGAATTCGAGAGATTACGATGACACATCTTCTCTTTAAGTATACCTCTAAACCTGAAAACAATGCTGTACAACCAGTGCATGTTGCCAGTGATGACTTATAGCTCGAAGACGTGGTCCTTTACTACTGGGCACATGAGGGAGCCCAAGGTCAGTCAGCGAGCTATGGGGAGGTCTATGCTTGGGTTTTCTTTGCATTATAGACTTAAGAATGAGGATATGACGATGGAGCAGGAATTCAATGGATGCAGGTGCCTCACGACCGTGCTTTGATGCATTCCTTGGGGACGTCTATGTTATGCAGTAGACTTGTGAAGAGCTGTAATGATGATGGTGATGATGAGTCAATCAATCAGATAGACGAGTGAGTGAGTGCGGAATACATGGTGATAGGTAACCCCAGCGTAAAAGTGTAAAAGTTTGGACGAACATTAGAAAAAAAATCGAAGAAACTTTGTGCGTGAAAAATACGAAATAAAACGAAAGAATACGAAAATGAAAAAAAAATACGAAAGTACCCGGCAAACTTGTTTCCAAACATTTATTCTCACATTTATCGCAAGGATGGCTCACAGAATAGACGCCTATTTTGTGGACGCCGTATAGCTAGTTCTATTGCTAAGCTTTACTTTATTTATAAGGTTGTTTGCCATAGGTACCTCCCACTGTATGGAGGATGAGCCTCAATTGCCACACTTGGCAGGTGCATTGACGATTACTGTACCAGTACAAGAGTGATTGAATTCATGACTATACTATGACGCTGGTCTATGCTATCTATATATTTTATGCTTGCTGTAAACTAGATGGTATACCGCCATCTACAGGAAGCCATAACATCTTTCTGGTATTTCCTTTAGTCGCCTTTTACGAAACCCATCTTACGGAGCGATACATTTTATCATTATCAACATCAGCCTGCGGTAGTTTATAGACTTACTTAGGCTTATCCTAAGGTACGCCACGTAGCCCAATATCATGCCTTGCGCAGATCGTCATTTCATCTAGATTCAGGGGGCTTTACACACTGCTTTTAACTAATAACTTCTCTTTGTAGCACGTCTACTACATACATTATAGTGTGTACTATATATACACTATAATTCATTTCAAATAATATAAATTCGATACCAGCATCTCTAGTAAAACATATTGTTGACACTCACAACTGCTCCATTCAACAGCACACGCCTTACCAAACTTTGCGATAAGTTTGGCAGGCGCTCAAACGTTGAACTTTGTTTACTTTGATGTGTGTTGAAAACCGACACTGGATGACAAAATGCAAATATCAGTTCAAACTTTGTGAACATAAGCAAATGCATGCCACACTTAGCTACTTTGAAACTTTTTGCGTATTTGCAGCAATTGGAAGCTAAGTCTGGCACATTCTTAAGACGTAGATGGAAGATCTTTATAGTAATATAAATTAGTGGGTATTGGGGAACATAAATTGACTATTTTGTAGCGCGATTTTCCACTAATCGACAAAACTGCATCGCACGTGTTACAAAGAGATATTGGAAATGAATTCTGTTTAGAGAAACAAGCAGAATAATCGATTAAGTAACCCCGATTAGAATAATTACTAAAATCGTTACAAGATGAGAGAACCGAAAACATCGTCATTTTAATGTTATATTTTATGTTGTCTTAAAACATGGTTGTGGTGATATAAAACTAGAATGATTTTGTGTTTTACCCTTTTCAAATTATTTAACCGCTAAAAGGAGACAATCAATTTTTGTATGGAGAATGGGCCCACAACAAATTTTAAAGATTCTCAATGAAATGCATGCCAATTTATTCCTTATAATCCATAGATTACAACAATATTATTAGTTTTACTGCGTCTAAACGGAGTTTTGAGAAATTAACAAATAAAATGTGAATCTAACAATAACCTAAAAACAAATTTGAAGCGATTTTCTAGTAGTATTCATCGGTATTATAAGTTAAAATAGTGCACAGTTGAATAATAGTACATATAAAACAAAGCTGTAGGTATATTCAGCATTTATAGATACTTTAAAATCGATGTAAAACCTAGTTCCAGCAAAACATAGTGCCTATCTGTGCACATATGGATTCTATTTTTGTATTGATTGATTGTGAGTGTAAATTCCATATACCAAGATGGCTAAGGGATAATATGTCTATTTATATTTATAATATTACCACACACTAGGTACAGAAACAGAAACCTTTTATTCAATTTAGATTATAAATAATACTTATTGAAAGTCATTTTTTATTTACTGCTGGTTCGGAAAAAACCTCTTTCCTGAAGAGAACCAGTAAAATACCCAGTGGGCCTTTTTTTTAAAATAACAGCTTACAATCATCTACGTTATAAACAACACAGAACAAATTAGAAATAGCTTGGTAGCGATCACCTTACTCTCATTATTTATTATCACCCATAAATTCCGTTATATTATAGTAACCCTTTTATACAAACTCAGTTTAATAAAGTTTTTGAACTTTGATGATTGACTGAGATAGACAGGAGCGGTGTCAAAACTTTGTTTTAATATGTTTTGGTTGATTACTAAGTACTTATACATCATAATAAAATTAACATGCTTATCCATGTTATTACATAATGATAAATAGTGAGGAAGTAAGATGTTTTTAACTGTTTGTGTAAGGATTACAAAAACACAGGCATAATTTAAATGTATTTATTACCAGCGATGCGCCTCAGCTGCAGCACTGGTGATTTATAGATCTCGACAACAGTGCCATCTACCGGGTCCAAATGTAAATATAAACCATCTAGGAATCCATTCAAACACCCAAACATTTTCATTAAAATTAGTTGGATGGTTTCTTATGTTTTATCATTATAATGGACATAGGTAGAAACATTTTTGTGTTCGATATATGAAAAAAAAAATGAAAAAATGATTTATTGATTTACAATGACACATTTTAAACCAGTCGCAAGGGCCCCTGTACTAGGTTGGGAACCTGTATTACTGGGTACCCCGCTCATCCACCAAGACAATATAATGTTAATCAATAAATAACAAAAAGCAAGGCAAGATCTAGCATTAGTAAGTAAATGAAATTTGGAATATAATAATAATTACATGATAAGCATGCATGCAAAACACGCACGCGTTTGTGCATGTGTGTGTGCGCGCGCGCGCGCGCGTGTATGTGTGTGTGTGTGTGTGTGCGTGCGTGTGCGTGCGCGCGCGCGCGCTTTTGTGTGTGTGTGTGTGTGTGTGTGTGTGTGTGTGTGTGTGTGTGTGTGTGCGCATGTGTGCATGTGTGTGTGTGTGTGCGTGTGTGTGTTTTGTGGTCGCGTGGTAATTGCTTTAACAATTGGTATGGCTGTTCGAAGTATAAAAATTATGTAATAAATTGTTCAGTTTCCTCGTAGTTTAGTATTAATAAAAATTGTGTCACTTCACGTTTAACTTTAGTCCACGTCAAAGGGTAAGTATTCAATCTGCTGTTGAATTTGTTGTAAATAGATATAGATTGGTATACGTATTGCTTTTGCTTAAACTTTGTTTTATTTTGTGGTATATTGCAAATTTTGGTACTCCTACCTTTTGGTATATAATATTCCAGAAGGTTTTTTGAAAGTAACTTGATGGTAACATGCCTATTTATGATTTTGTAAGCAATCAAAAGGGCATTTTCAATGATAAGAGATATGATAATATCCATACACTTTTTGTCTCTGCAAGATTTCAGCCTACAAGGCGTACAGATTTGTTCTAAGCGATCCACCTGAAACGAAGTTAATGAATAGTGTAAATGTGTCTTAAATAAATAATAATTCATATCAATATATTATTTTTTCTATATTATATAGGAATCAAAAGGGAATTTTTAATAATAAGACATATGAGATAAGACTATGTCTTCAATGTCAATAAACTATATTTATATATTTCTGTCGGCATTTTCTTATCTTTTTATCTGCCTGTTCATATGTTAAATAAAAAAGAAATTATTATAAATTATACAGCATTAATTATCTCCAGCTGATCAAATACAGAAGTAGTAATTATTGATTAACATCAACGATATTCGACTATGTAAAAGTTGTCTCACATTTTATTTTCACTGGTTTCATGTACAAAGGATAAAAAGATATTATTGTTATATTAAGTACATCTGATTCAAGATGACAAAATTATATTCCTTTCTGCAGAGTGAACAACACAACTGTCTAAGCGTAACATATATAAACATTACACTTTCTTATGCAAACTATTATTACTGAAACTTTATATATGCTTCTAGTACAAATAATTACTACGTTTTTACACATAAATACATGTACCATTTATATTGCCTATCTATCTATCTATCATCATCATCATTACAGCCCTTCACAAGTCCACTGCTGAACATAGGCCTCCTCCAAGGTATGCCATAAAGCACGGTCCTGAGCCACCTGCATCCATCGACTTCCTGCATGTCTTACCAGGTCGTCACTCCATTTGGTGGGGGGTCGCCCTACACTTCTCCTGCCGGTACGAGGCTGCCACTCGAGAACCTTTTTTCCCCAACGGTTGTCGGTTCTTCGAGCTATATGGCCGGCCCATTGCCACTTCAGCTTATTAATCCGTTGGGCTAAGTCGGTCACTCTGGTTCTACTGCGGATATCCTCATTTCTAAGTTTATCACGCAGAGAAATTCCGAGCATAGCCCTCTCCATAGCTCGCTGAGCGACTTTGAGCGTCCTCATACGGCCACCAGTGAGGGACCACGTCTCGGATCCATAGGTCATCACTGGCAACACGCACTGATTGTACAACTTAGTTTTCCATAACCCTCGATCCAAACATTCTAATTTTCTTTTAACATTATCATACCTTCTTTTGTGTATAATTTTCATAAATTCTAGGTATAAGTTAGTAAACTCTTACATTAATTAACCTAACTCGTCAGTTTTATTTGCGAATTTCAACACAAAAAATAAAAAGAGAAATACATACCTAATGTGTAAATTAATATTTGTTTAACGTTCTTTATAATTGATAATATCCATATTCTCTTAAACATTGGTCTTGTAATACTTGTCACAGTGCAGTATCATAGTGCGAGCGATTGAATAGATATTGTGAAACAAAGTATCGCTTGCGTAGGCCGTCGCTCGCTCGGAGCGTAAAATATCAAAATTTGCGTAACGTCGAAATGTAAGAGGGCTCTTAAGGCATGTAATATCAGTATAATTCTGTTTTGTTTTTTTTTTACTTCTTACGAGGCATTGCAACTTAATTTTCAAGGGAGGCCACAATTAATTATCGTAAAAATTACGACGGCAAAATCATTATTCCGATAAAAAATTCCCCTGCTTCAGTGTAGCATCCTGATGACGTCCATCGGAGTGCCACGCGCTGTCATTGTGGTCGAGCGTATTTGTGTGTTGAGTTTGTGTGTTTAGCAAGTGTGTCGTAAATTTTACGAATAAATGTAAATTTTAGTGTTTGCGTAAGTCCTAAACAAGGGTAAATGTACTTGTTTTTACCACTTTTTACAAAGATTTTGTATTTATTGTGGGTTACTTAGTTTTTATATGTACATATACAATATAATAGTTTTAGATGCCTCGAGTTGTTGAAGATGATGTAATTAGTCAGTTATACGAGGCGACTGTTCATGATAAAGATGACGATTAGAACGCAAAGCAACAAAAGGTACTGAGTGGGTCAGAAGACAACTTAGAAGTGTAAGAAAATCGTGGTATCGTGGAAAGTTCTAATTCTGATGTTCCTATTTTTAATAACGAAAGCGACACCTAACACCGGCATATAGAGTCTGATTTTTTACAACCTGAAAATTCTATACACATTGGAATGATCAAAGTAGTCAACACGATTTCAGGGTTTTTATATCAAGAAAAATAAATCATTCGAAGCGTAAATAGACACAAATTAATCACGAAGCCTAGACAGCTAAGAAGGAGTGCTATTTTTGGAAATATATGTTTTGTTGAGGGTTCTCAAGTTAAAGCACGTTATATCTTGAAACCGTGTGAAATGTCCTCTTTATTTCTTAGCGATGGAGTACTTGAAGAAGTGGTCAAATATACTAATGTGAAAATCTATTCAAGAAAGTCAAACTAACCCAACAATGCGGCGTGACATCAAATAGCTCATATAAGGTATCTTAGGTATTAAAACTATACCTAAGTTGGCAATCATACAATTGTCAAATTAGAAAAAAGTGTGCCTTGTGTCATTTTTCTAGCCTTAGACGCGCCTAAGGCTAGAAAAATGACTATTAATTTTTGCATGTAATGTATAAGAGCCATATGTAGGCCGTTCAACATGAATATGTGTTCAAACTGTATAGAATAAAAAATGTGTACTATTTTCATTATTGTGTGATCTCATAAACCCAAAGAATGTAACTGTTCTTTATAAAATAACTAAAGCTTATAATTTATAAATTTGTTCTGTTTTATTCATATTAATTAATTTATGTCGTGTTTTTTATGAAAAGTAACTAACATATTTAGTTACCGAATTTATTTAGTTTCGTAATCTAAGGTTAAGAATTAATGTATATCTGAGATATAAAGAATTTTTACACCTAGCATGGCCATGCTGAAACTATATTATTGTTGCGCGCCTAAGTTGACGTCAGGTAAATGGCACTAGCGCCATCTAGTGTCGGGGACCAGAGCGAGGAGGGCTTCCTAGAAAATGTCAATCTTGAACTTTCGACCAACAGCGCCATCTAGTATCGAACAGAAGAATTAAGCTTTCTAGAAGCCCCACACTCGAAATTTCTGCGCCTGGTCAATCGGGGCCCGTATTCACTGGAATATTCTGGATATTTCGGTGGAAGAGCCCTATTTAAAGCCGTTAAAAGCCGCGATCGGGGCAGTATTGAATTTGGCGAGACAAGCGAAGCTTCGGAGCGAAATAAAGTAAAATCAGTGTGATTAATTATTAGTGTCTTTTAAGTTTTAATTAGTGTAAAGCGAATTAAAGTGTTAATTTTGGTAATTCAATCGGCAGTTTTTATTGGCACGAACCCTAAGCTCGTAACGTTATGATTCAACTATATAAATAAGAAGATACATTTTCGAAGGTTGCTTAATTCTTCTTCTCTTCTTTCGAAATTTTTATTGCTCTTGTTGTTGAGCAGTTTAGGAATTTTTTATTAATTCATATAACCTTTAAAAGGACTACTGATTAAACTAGGTCTCCCCATAGACTGGACTCATAGTGGGGATTTTGAAACCGCACTGTGTTGGAAACCGCAGTTTTTTTGTTGTTATTAGGAAGACGATGCCCATATTCTAGTTTGTTTTACTCTGTCGCCTCTTGCAACAAGCATGGGATGATATTATGGGTAATTGGATATATTATATTCTCACACGGTGTAGAGGCATACCTACTAATCCTAAGTTTGTCTATGCGATAGTGTGAGTTAATATATTAATGAATTAGTGTGTGTGTATTTTTGTATAAATATAGACACAAAACATGTTACGTGTGCGCTTAAACGGAGATGTGTTATGTAGAAACTCAAATTATTCTACCTCGGGGCTATCTCAATATATAGCCGACTGCACACGAAACATTAATGGCACCGAATGATTCATGCAGCCCGTGAAATAGATCACACACAGTAGATCGTCAACGGGCCGGATTTCGGGCCCGGCGACTGGCACTGGCGTGTGGCAATTTTTAAGGCGTACAGAGCGACCATAAAATATGTTTGCGGTGGTATACTGTTGAATACAGGTTATTCGATTATTATACTTCTTTCTTCTATTTTCTTTGTCATTTTTTATAAAACTTTACCTCAAATACTAGAATTTTCTCCTGTATCGTGGGGGCATTTTACACACAATAATTGCACACGGACAAACATCCAAACCGTGACAATTATTTTTATGCCATACAAAGTTCCGAGCCTGATTCAAACCCGCGGCCCTCAGTGCAACAACTCATGTTAAGCCACTGGACCACAGAGCGTTCAGTATTCTAGAATTAAGATGGTAAGGTATAATTAAATATCAATTCAAAATTTATGCAGCGACTTTTATTTTGCAATTTCTTAATATATAAGCGCACTGCTGAACAAGGCCTCCCCCATAAATTGCTTCATAGGGGGGATAATTATTATAGTTGCCGCACTTAGTAGGTTACTGACTACCGCCATTACTTATTTCTTATTAGTATGATACTTTTCGTGTAGAAAGAGAGTGACATAATAGCACACTGTTCACGTGATGGTAAGTGAATTATGTGACCCATAGACATCTACATAAAACCTCAAAGAAGAGTCAAAGATATGTTGTCAAACCTGAGAACTAAGATTGAGTTTCACGTTTCCAGTAAAAAGGGTCTCCGGTTCTCTTCATCCAATTTCATCCCGTGAGTGCCGAAAGACGCGATTGTTGAAAATGATATCATTTTCTATGGCTTTCGAAAGATGGCGGTGCAACCATTTCGTTTACGCCAGACGTGAATACTCAGCGATGGGAGGAAGCGTCAATGATAAAAGAATTCTTTACTGCAATAATCAATCCGCTTGGCTGCAAAAAAAAAAACTTTCACTGGCAGGTAGCTGATCCTGTAAGGAGTAACTAAGGTTATTATTATTTTAGAAAAATAGTTAAGACTCCTCGCAAAAAAAATTAAAATACTAAGTTACACGCGGGCGAAGTCGCGTTAAATAGCTAGTTGTGATACATTCTAGATGTGATATGCACTGCGTTGGTACGATGTAGATTTGGTTGGAATCGGCAATGTTCGGCACCGTCGGGCTGGCTGCCTTCGTTAGCCGTCGGGCGTCATACTTTTCTTAAGGAGCAAAAATAGTAAAATTGTTAAAAAAAAGGTTCTATGGCGTAGTGTTTAAATGAATTCAAACCTTATTTTTACCGTTTTGAGTGGATATTCGTTATATCACAATTTCAGTGTCGTTTGAATAGTAAAACAAAAGTACACCTGGGGAAAGTTTTTTATAGAAGAGGGTAACAAAAGAGCACAAAGTTCACCTGATGGTAAGTGGATGCTGTGGCCCATAGACATTTACATTTATCCTCAATTAAGAATTGAATTGCAGATGCGTTGACCCGTAAACTTAAAACCTTTCCATAAAGGTCTTCAGTTTTCTACACTCACTTATACGAAATTTCACGCTGATATTCTGTAAGAGCGGGACCACCCTTGTTGAGCCGACCCTTGCGTGCCAAAATCATAATAAAGTTGCAGCGTGGCTCTACCACGTGGTAAAAAATCTTTTTATAAGCAATACAAGTAGTCTCCGGTTCTCTACATGCACCATATGAAACACAGCAGCGTTAAGCTGCTAATTTTCGCTGGTTCTAATACATAGAGCATAGAAGGAAAAAGCTCTGACTTTGAAATGCGGTATTATTTTATTATTTTCAGTTCTGTAAAGTTGGTTTTTAATTATTATTGAAAGTTATTTTTTCCTGTTAAAGGGACTAAAAATATTCCAATCTCAATGTCATCTAAATAACTACATTAAAAGCATTATCCCCTATTTTCCACCTTTCATCATAATCATTACAGCCCTGCTGAACAAGTCCACTGCTGAACATAGGCCTCCCCAAGGTACGCCACAAAACACGGACCTGAGCCACCTGCATCCATCGATTTCCTTCATGTCTTACCAGGTCGTCACTCCATTTGGTGGGGAGTCGCCCTACACTTCTCCTGCCGGTACGAGGCTGCTCGAGAACCTTTTTTCCTCAAAGGTTGTCGGTTCTTTGAGCAATATGACCGGCCCATTACCACTTCAGCTCACTAATTCGTTGGGCTATGTCAGTCACACTGGTTCTACTGCGGATATCCTCATTTCTAAGTTTATCATAAAGAGAAACTCCGAGCTTGGTTCCGTAGGTCGTTGAATCCGTCAATTGACCTCTCGGTCGAAGTTGGACTTACCTAGTCGGACTATTTGTCCCAGGTAAACGTACTCGTCAACAACTTCGAGCTTAGTGCTCCCAGCAACTACCGGCATAGGTATGACATGGACATTAAACATGATCTTTGTTTTGTCCATGTTCATCTTAAAACCTATCCGCTGGGAGACACCATTGAGGTCATTGAGCACAGTGCTTAGGTCCTCCAGCGATTCTGCCATAAGGACTATATCGTCGTCAAATCGAAGGTGAGTGATGTACTCGCCATTGATGTTAATACCGTATCCTTTCCAGTTCAGTAGCTTGAAAACGTCTTCCAATACAGCGGTGAAGAGTTTCGGAGAAATAACACCACCCTGTCTTACACCTCTCTGCAGTTGGATAGATTTCGTACTCTGGTTTCGTACTCAGATAGCCATCGTAGCCCTACTGTACAAACACTTCAGCAATTCGATATAATTTAATAATTATATAATTTGCCGAAGGGTATGTATGTGGTCTATGGTACTAAAGCCTTTTCGGAAACTGGCTTGTTCGGGAAGCTGGAAGTCGTCGAGTCTGCGTGCGAGACGATTCGTAATGACTCTCGAAAACAGCTCGTAGACGCGGCTCGTAGGGGATATTGGTCTGTCGTTCTTCAAGAGGGCGTTGTCACCTTTCTTGAAGAACAAGACCACCGCACTTCTGCTCCACACCTCCGGAGTAGTGCCATCATGGAAGACGAAATTAAAGAGACTCTGAGGGACTTCAAGTACCGGTTTTCCACCCGCTTTCAGAAGTTTCGCTGTAATTCTATCCTCGCCCGGGGACTTGCCGTTTTTAAAGTGCTAAAGAGCCATTCTAATCTCACTCAGACTGATGTCCGGGATATCATCGGAACAGTGTCTGATAAGACTTGCTCTTGGATCGTTACTCACACTTGCGTGTGGCTCCAACGATGATATGTACAGCTGAACATAGAACCTCTCAATCTCACTGAGAATCTCAGGTGTCCTGGAAACGATGCTGCCACACTCAGTCTTCAGCTATGACAGTTGGCTCTTACTGGCAGATAGATCCCTGGCAAACACTTTGGAGCCCTGGTTCCGCTCGATCGCTTCTTCAATACACAGAAAGTTAACACATTTTGGAGATCTGTATGTTATTGCCTCCAATCTCCCCAGAAAATTTTGGTCTTCTGCGGCAGGTCTTGCAGAACTTAGCTCCAACCGCATAAAAAGTTTCCACGAGCTTGTCATACATATCGTCCACTGCATTGCAATCTTCTAGGCACTGAAAGCGGTTACGTAACTCGTGCTGAAAGGTTTTGGGATTCTGGATCAGAGCACGAGGGGGACGGAGCATTGACTTCATTAGACGAGGCCTCTCCAACTTAACGTTTAGGTTCAGTGTGCCTCTAACCATTCGGTGATCGCTGCCAGTTTTCACCCTTGCGATCACTGAGACATCACTGAACAGTTGGCGTCTAGTCGTAAAATTGAAGTTGATATCATTTTTTGTCGAACCTTCGGGGCTTGACCAGGTCCACTTCCTGTGGGGGCGCTTATGGAAGAAAGAGTTCATCATAAAGAGTCCCTCTTTCTCCATAAATTCGGCCCTATAAAATTTCTCTTACTTCAGCTCACCGCTTTCTCTTGGGCCTAGTTTTGCGTTGAAGTCTCCCATCAACACCGTGTAGTAGGTTTTGGAGGAACGCATGGTTCTAGAAATATCCTCATACATTTCCTCCACCCCCTTATCGGGATGTGCCGAGGTTGGTGCGTAAACCTGTGTGAACTTCAGTGAATACCATTTGGTGATTCTGAGTATCGGGTACGTGACCCTCGTCGACACACTCCTAATATTTACAACGTTGTTGACGAGAGACTTGTGGACGATAAATCCGACACCTCCTTGGGACAGATGGTCGCCATCCCGGTGATAGAACAAGTTGCCGGACTTACCGGATTACCGTGTCCTCCCCCTCTCTTCGGACCTCGGATAATCCAATTGTACACGCCCTTAGTTGACCCAACAAAGATCGACGGGACCAGGGTCCATGAGTGATCCCCTCGACGAGCAACCGAGGGCGGAGCCCAAGTGGCCTATGGATAATTAAATTATACGGCTAGATACACACAAAACTTACCGATTGGCGGAGGTGGGGTTGACCACGAGGTACCTGTCAGGTGGGAAGTGATGTGCATGTAAGTTGTGTTTAGTAATGCGTACAATGTGTAACCTGACAGCCCCGCTGATCTTGCACTGCAGATCTCAAGGCGCTGCCTCTCGCCAAATGTGAGATCCGCCCAGGGGGGCGTTCACCAATTGTAAACGTCTGCTTCTATTTTTACTATATTAGTTTTATCACTTTATTGTACATTTAATTAACAAATTAATCAAATTCAAATTAGGCCACGCTTGTCACGTAATACGTTCAAAACAGACAACTTAATTCGAGGCGGTCTAGACTAGACCCAAATATTCAATAGTAAAATCAAAATGGCGGGCTCAATTAACTCAAATTTTTGGCCTTCAATCAAATCACCGGCCGCCCGCAACCGTATACCAGTTACAAACAATACTTAAAACGGTTACAATAATAATTATATTATTTCGGCCTCGTTATTACGAAAACAAATTAAGACAACACTGTAAGAGGCTCGCGACGATCGACACAAACTATTACGTAACTCCCGACGTCAAACCGGCACGGCTGTAGCCCTCCAAAGTGCCTGCCGACTGGGGCGCTTGCTGTGCGCGTGCGGCCCAGTAAGCCCCCGCCTCCCGCGCAACGCTAACCGTTTCCTCACCCCGCTCAAGACGCGCGTCCCGCATGCTTCAAATGACACAATCGTGCGTGAACACCAATAATATGCCAGCGCAACTTATCTCCCTTTCTTACAACTCCAGTATCTTCTCGTCAGTCCTCAGGGTGCGTGCGTTATATGTTGCTAGGTCGAGTCGTTGTAGGTAGCAACCGAACCTCCACAAACTTGAGATTCTTAGCACCCCTTGCCGTTACCATGGTCGCCACCGTAGCCAGGAATAGCGGGGCCGCCGGGGACTGGGGGCCGTTTGTTTGCGTCGTTACTCATGGGGGGATATTTGCCATATTTGCCAGGCTTGGCGAGCGGGTTGGCAACCGCCGTTTTTTTATATTATTGTTGTTATTAGGAAGATGCTGCTGTCCATCTCCTGCCAGTCTACCTCTGTCGCCTCTTACGGCACACACGGGAAGACATGGGGTAGTGGATATTCCGAACCGCCACTACACAACAACCACCTTTTCCACCTTTGGTGAAGGAATATTTTCCCATAATTTAAATGGGACTGTCCCAAAGTATATATAATAATAAAAAGAAACATCGGTTTACAAATGAAGAAGATATCGGGTCACCTAACTTTCATACAAAACAATCATGAAGCCCCAAATCGAATTGTAAGCTTCCACCCTGGTTTTGAAATAGGTTTGACCTCTGACTTTTCTTCTGAATATAAAGGCCAATAAAAATATCATTCCAAAACTTCAGTATTTGTATAACAAAAAAGGTGTATTCATTTTTTGTCCTTTTATCTATTCCTTTCAGCTTTTATCGTTTCGGTAGCCTGGAAAAATATCCTTTTTTAAAGAACGGAGGAAAATTTTTAAAAGCGAACATTCAGAATTGATGCCTGTTTTCAGTAACATTTTTAATGGAAAATATAATAATAGATTTCTCCCGTATCGTGAAAGTGTTTTATTTTCTATTCATAGTTAATTTACAGCCTTTATACGCCAGCACTAGGCTCAGGCCTTCTCACATTAATGAGAGACTCTACTACCCACATGCGTGCGTTCGGACTTTCCATGGCTTCGAATAAAACATATGAAAGTATTATACTTGTTACGTATGGGATTTAAAAACGCGTCCCACAGGGCCGCACTTAAACAGTTAGCCACTGCACTACCGCTTCATCTAAGGAGTTTTAATAAATATGTTTTATCTCGTAGCTTCAATACACTGACGTAACAATTTTTTAGCAGCTATAAAAGCCCACTGCTGAACATAGACCTGGTAGATTGCCTCATAGGGGAAGATTTGCCATAATTGTCACGCTTGGTATGTGGGTTGGTAACCGCAATGTTTTATTATTTTAAGTTGTTATCAGAAAGTTGCCGCTGTCCATCACCTGTGATATGAGTAGTACATATTCTCATACCGCCGCTACACGGTTTTATATAACCATTAGTATAATATACTAGCTTGCCAGGCAGACGTTGTTCTGCCCTTTTCGATGAACCTTTGTCAGGGCCTATTAAAAATCCTTCAATTAGCAGAAAAAAAATTGTAAGTCACTCATAGACAAAAAATATCCTATCTCTCAAGTTGGATCAAACCAAACAAGGTGTTCAAATTTGATTAAAATTGGTTTAGTAGTTTAGGAGTCCATCGCGGACAAACAACGTGATACGTAATTTACATATACGTACATCTATTAAATTAAATCTAAGAGAAGTTTTGTTTACAAGATGTTGTGATCATGATTAAGAAACGTTTTCTTCAGTGGTTTGGAAAAGTAAAAATAATGAATGAGAAAAGAGTGAAAAAGCAAATTTATGCTCTGCAAAAGCCGGGCAGAGTCAGCAAGGGACATCCTAGAAAGAAGTTTACTAACCAAACCACCAATATATTCAAGATGAGCCAAATTAAGAATACCCTAAAATCAACGAACATGTATGCGTTGATATATGGATGTGAAGAAGGCGAGACAGATGTGTCAGGATCATGCCAAATGGAATTCCGTAGTCTCTGTCTACCCACATGGGTAACAGGCGAGATATTTTTTATGTTGTATACGTATGGATATAATCACCATTACGGCCCATCATCAGCTCACTGCACTTAGATACTGCACACAGAGGCCTCCTTGCTTTAAAAGAAATATGCATATGTATTACTAACCAATATCAAAGAACGTGAAGGTTCATTTTCCATGCATATGTTTTTCCATAAGATGTTCACCAATTTCTCGTAAACGGCTGAACCATTGCGTATGGTAGCCCTTTTTATACAGAAGTTATAGTTTTTATAAATATTAAGAACTATATTGTTAATATAAATATTAAGAAAAAGTTTTACCCTTAAGGGTGGAAAAATAATGGATGAAGTTTTAATGTAAGTCTTTTGACTACATTCTAGATGTTATCTCACAAGATATATATTCCTTAGAATACTCAAAAGGGTATATTAGTTAAACTTTTGGAAATTTCAAGAACGTTCCAAGTTCTAAATTCCAAGTACATTGTTCATTCCTAAAGGTTCTCTGATTTAAGTAACTACTATGGAGTTGGACGTTAGTTCAAACTTCAAACGCTTTTATCGACAAAATCAACTATGCTAAACGCCGTATGCACACGTACTTGACCTCCCTCTTCTTACTTATGTTTTAGGTGGGATTTTAAAATTTACACAAATACATGAATATACTGATCGGTTTCATATTCAATTAATAAAAAGAACATTAATCATTTTAATATTTGAGTAAAATATGTGTTTTTTTATAAAAATAAAGTGACAAAACAGCACACAGTCACCATGGTACACACGGTACCAGGTGGTAAGTGGATGCTATGAACCATAGACATCTACATTTGTCCTCAATTAAGAATAAAAAATGTGATAATGTTTTTTCTAAAAAAAAAAACTGCGGATTCGTTTTCACTCTTGAGGACTAAAATGGAATGCCTCGCTTCCAGTAAAAAGTGTCTCCGGTTCTCTACACTCACCATTCGAAACACAGCAGCATTGAATTATTATTTTAAGCTGTTATTTTGTAAGAGCGGAGTCCTTCCCTGGTCAAGCCGACCCATTCGTGCTCCAACCATAACCGAGCTGAAGCATGACTATACGACGTAAAAATGTAAATGTAGCCGCAGACAAGCCAGAAAATAATTTATTTAAACCATAAATTTATTCTGTGTAGTTCACTTTATTGCACTTGCTTGTTTTCTTTTCATTTAGCGCTACACTAGTAGCGCGTCACTGGTATGAAATACAAAAAAAAAAAAAAAAAAACTTACCAAGGTATTTCCTTTGCCGGAAACGTGTATTTTCTAGGTATTTTACCTCCTTCTGCCGCAAAGCTGCGATGCCTGCTGATGTCTTTTTATAGAGTAAGCGTGATAAACGAGCACACAGTCCACCGTATGGTAAGTGGTTGCTGTGGGCCGTATACATCTACATTTAACCTCGATCAAGAATCAAAGTGCAGATGAGTTGTCACCCTTGAGGACTAAGATGGAATGTCTCCACTACAGTCTCTGCGGGTCTCCAGTTCGCTACACTCACCATTCGAAACACAGCTGCATTTTGCTGCTATTTTACGCTGGTATTCTGTGAGGGTTGTGCAGGTATAAAGCGTTCCGGTCTGAAGTTTTTAGCGGACCATTGTAATTAAAGACTGTGAGGCATTTCATCTTAATTCTCAGGGGTCAGAACGCATTTAGAGCCTTCTTTGTTTGAAGTTGGTTGCAAGTGTCCGTGGGCTGTATTGGTATTGGTCACTCACTTTCAGGTAGACCCTTAATTCGAATGTCACTTATATTTTACAAATTAAAGTAAATTTTTCTTAAATTGTTTATCCTAAAATACCCAATGTATCTTTGTAATGTATTTATTTTAGTGTTGAATGTTACGGAAATATACAAATAGTTTGAAAAGTCCAAAAGCGCAAGTCTCATGAGCGTTTCATTTAATATTGATAAAAAAATTGTGTTCCTAACTAATAATAATTATTTACGTGTTTAAAATTATGCCGCTCTATTATTTTAACAGGAAGTGTCACCTACAGGGAAAAATATAGTTAAACTTTAAAAAAACTGAAGCATTACTTACTACAAATTAATTACACACCCTCTTACACCCACATGCATTCATCATATTATACACAAAGTGATACATACATATATTTATACACATATTCACATTTTTATTTTTATCAAAAAACATTTTATTATGTTCAGGTTTCACATTTTATTTTTTG
Source organism: Parnassius apollo (assembly GCA_907164705.1). Taxonomy (NCBI): domain Eukaryota; kingdom Metazoa; phylum Arthropoda; class Insecta; order Lepidoptera; family Papilionidae; genus Parnassius; species Parnassius apollo. The sequence goes on from CAJQZP010001217.1 coordinate 210,719, forward strand.
TTACTTCTACTTAAGTTAAACCTATGTTAGTCCGTTAATATGTAATAAGGAAGAGCATTGCGATCCGAAATACAAATAATATTAAAATTAAAGTAAACTGAAACATTAATTACTACAAATTAATATTACTTACACACCCTCTTACACACACATGCATGCAACATATTATACACAAAGTTATACATACATATTTATACACATATTCACATTTTTATTTTTATCAAAAACATTTTATTATGTTTAGGTTTCACATTTTATTTTTGTTCCTTATGCTTAAGTTATACTTATGTTAGTCTGTTAATATGTATTAAGGAAGAGCATTGTGATCTTAAATACAAATAATATAATATGTTTATATAGTTCAGACACAGATGTTTCATCATTTTATGTGAACTAAGTATGAGGTTTGAGATATCTTTATTTCTCATTAGAATTAACAACAATTCACTTACATGAGAAAGTTTAAATACATACAAACAAATAAGAGTCTTATCCTAGGCGTACACTAATATATCGAATCAATTTCACTCAAAAACACATTCAGTTTTTATTATACAATTTTAGCAATTTTTATTTATAGAACAAACAAAATACCATTATACATGGTACTTTTAAAAAACTTACATAGAGCAAACAATGCTTGGACGCACACCTTACACAGACCGAGCGTAGCTAGAAGCGACGCGTAAAATAGTGAAATCAAGGTACGCTCAGGTTAGATGTTAAATAATATTTAAAGTGCTTTCTAAATGTTAGCATTGATTTTGCTTCTTTTATTTTTTTCGGTAATTGGTTATACAATTTCGCACCTTTGTCGCACCGTTGGGGTTAAGAGGCAAAGGTCTTTTGCAAATCTTAGTCCAATTATTTGTATTTGCTGTTTTAATGTTAACACATATATATATATATATATATATATATATATATATATATATATATATATATATGTGTGTATGTATATATATATATACATATACCTACATATAACTACTTCAGGTCTGTTTGTCCATCCGGCCATCCGACGGACAAACAGACATGGAATAATTATTTATACGTCATACAACTTGTACCACCGTGCATATGCTGGAACTACTAGGCCGTTAATAATAAGGAAAAGAGATACGGAGTGCAATACCTTAAAATACAGAATCAAATTTTAGTCATTTATTTATTACAATTTATCATAAGTTCACTGCTGACCGTAGGCGTCCTCATAGATTACCGCATAAGTTTTTTTTTTAATAATAGAGGAGGCAAACGAACATGCGGCTTACCTGATAGTAAGTAACTACCGCCGCCCTGGAACAACCGCAACACCAGGGGAACAACAGGTACATTGCCGGCCTTTTAAAAAGGAGTAAGCTCTTTTATTGAAGGTCCCTAAGTCTTACTGGTCCGGAAAAGTGGTAAACAATTCCACAGAGAGTTTGTGCGAGGAAGAAAACTCCTAGTTAACGCACAGTGGTGGACCGCCAAGCATTCAGATAGTTAAGATGGTATCGAGAATTTTGACGCGATGTGCGTTCGCAATATTTGGCGGCTGGAACTAATTCGAACAATTCCTCAGAGCACTCCCCATGGTTGATAAAATAGAAAACGCAAAGGGATGCAACATGATGGACGCAGCGCTAGTGAATCGAGCCGATCAGAAAGAACTCGGTCGTCGACGATTCGAATCGCTCTGCGCTGGATGCGGTCAATTGGAAGGAGAAGTGAGATATAGTTTCCATGCTTGACAGACTAGTTGGCCACCGCAGTTTATTATTAATTAAAGTTGTTATTAGGAAGACACTGCGCCCTTTTTCCATTTCATTTCTCTCTGTGTACTCTTATGTCGGGGATTATATATGGTAGCGAATTATCTTACGCTTTACGCCTCTAAATAGCAAACAAAATAATATTATATTGTTACGAGCTTAGGGTTCGTGACAATAAAAATTGCCGATAAAATTACCTAAATTAACACTTTAATTTACGTTACACAAATTAAAACTTAAAACACTAATGATTAAACACACTAATTCACTTAATTCCGCTCCGAAGCTTCGCTTGTGTCGCCGAGTTCAACTCTACCTCGATCGCATCTTTCAGCGCCTACTTATATAAATTAGCAAAATATCCAGAATGTTCAAGTAAACACGCGCAAGGTACCGAGAGTTCGAGTTTTAAACTTCAAGAAGTTTAGTTCTTCGGTTCGAGACTAGATGGCGCTAGTGCGCCGATTTGAGGCATTGGAGCGCGTAACAATATAAAGGTACGTAACTCATGTAAGCGCGTTTAACTATAGTGCCTTCAAAGTTAATCAAATGCTACGCTGGATTTAAAGATTTCCGAATCACTGGCCTCGAAGATAGTTCAACATGAAATATGAAAGCGTTGTGAATTGCTCACTGGCTGCAGCCACTCGCTTGGCATAACTGAACTTCTCGCTTAGCTTTCGCTTACGGTTGGTCGAAACATTTCTGACTCGATAAAGTTTTTGACGAATGAATGACGATAGTTATTTAACTATATTTACATACTTCACCGATGAAGTATAAAAAAAAATTATAGATGTACTCTGGCCACCGGTGGACTGGAGGGGAGTAGTCATATGCAGGCCCTCCCTTCTGTTAAAGTATAAGCCCAGACGGTCCTCTGATTACAATAACAAATACTGCAGCTACACTGCTAACTATACTATATCTAGCTGCGCATCTGAAGCGTCGTACTACATAAATTCAGTTGAGCTGCTGAAGTTTTTGCTGCAAAAAGATAATATATCTGCCACTTCAACTTTCGGATAAAAGTAATTTCTAATCAAATTATTGCTTTTTAATTCTTTAACACTTTTTATATTTATTCTTTATTCCCTATAAACTCAAAAATTATAACAATAACGGTCGTGTTGTTTTAAATTTGCTTAACAGTATGCAGATTGATCGAGCGACTGATCCGAATCTATATCCTATTAGTCGCTGTCACTGAGTGATAGTGTTAATGTATAGATCTATATGTATGTAAAGTTATTAGTATATTGTTTTACTTTTTTTGTGTGAGTTTCATGGTGACAGATGATTTTATTGTGTACCCAAATTTACCCCCGCAATAAATGATAGACAGTTCTGAATCGGGAAAAGTTTCTCCCCTCCTGTCCGCCGGTGTCCCGTGTTTCCCTAAGATAGAAATCAGTTTCAGTCATTTGATTGAAAAAATAGTTAAATTTTTATTTCTTCCGAATTATGCCGGGTTTCTATATTTAAAACGCTTCGTTTTCTTTTACGAGCCGTTCTCCCGTAAATATAATTAATATTAACTGTTTTTACTTGCGCCTCGTACGTAATAAAAAGGCTCGTTACGGAGATCAAAACGTTTCTTGAATATAGGAGTTTGGCATTAAACGGCGATTCGGGTCGCGGACTAGAAAACAATACTACGTGGAGGACAAAAGTAAAAGCTTTTTTATTCTAGGATATCTATGACATACTTTCACACAGTCCACCTAATTTTGATAGACATCTACAGCCATCCTTGTTAAAGAATCGAATGCAGATGCGTTGCTACATTTGTTATAAAATAGAATGCTTCGTTACCGGTAAGAGGGTCACCAGTTCGTTATATTTATTAAACAAAATAACTATTTCATGCTGGCATTTTGCGTAAACTTTTTCGATCGAGACAACTAATTCGTGTTGCAACCGTAATATAGCTGCAGCGTGGTTTTACCACGTTAAAAAGTTAGTTTCAAAAGTTTTGAGAGCTTCATTTGTCCGCTATGCTACTCCTGTGCATTTTGACAGGTTTTACTTCCTCAAAGTATTTTATTTTTCAGGTTTCCTCGCCACGTTTTTCTTCACCGATGAGTACTCGGTGATTTATAAATTCATTAAAGCTTATCAAAAGTCCACTGCCGAACTTTAGGTTCTCGTAAAGAGAGGATTTAGGCAACTATGCCATACTTGATAGGTGTGTTGGCTGCACTACAAGGCATTTTAAATAAATATGTAATTTACGACATCTTATTGAGATTTAAGTCACTAGAAAGTAATAGTGTTAGAGATCACATGTTTAACCAGATTTAAAAAAACCTGACAAATTGCGTTTGTGTCAACTCATAACGTGCACGTGAGCCACGCTAAGAAGCCGGCTCAGTAAAATTATCAAACTACGCCGTCATTTAAATACATCACAATAATTCAAGGTGAAAAATACGATATATGTAATGTTAATGTTTCATATTATTGTAATCGAGAAAGGAAGCCGTCATATTAATTTGTTTTTAAACTTCATTCATGGCCTAAAAACTAATATTATTAAGGCAAAGTTACGGAATTTTAATTTTACTTTTAATACAAGAAATTAAAACGAAATTGATGAAATATATTAGAGTTTCGTTAATTTAATTCCGTCTTTACAAAACAGTTGCTTAAAACTTAATTTCTAATTCGTAAAATATAAATTCTACAATCCGTCAATTTATAATAATTTGAAGTGGGGTTTGATACGCCAAAGTAGTGGGATATTGTGTATTAAATGTGTACGCGTGTGATCTATAAGTGGAAACGATGAAACAAGTGCTCCGATATTGATTTAGGCCTCAAATTATTGTGCTGTTTTTGCACTTGTGATACTATCGTCATTGACTGTACTAGACTGTACTATTGTACTCGACTGTACACTGTACTCGACTGTACTGCTGGCTCTAGCTGCCGTCAAATCTCCCAAAATCTTCGCAAAGTAACGCATCAGCATACTTATTATAAACATTAAAACACAATAACTGATTTTGGCCCGATGCAGGTGTGACCGTGGAAAGAAAAGGGAATATCTCCCGCCGGGCAAGGTGTTCTGCCCGGGGAGTGGCCAACGCTCCGTGTGGTAGTTTTTTTTTGCGCCAAAAACCAAAAGTAAAATGCTACCCACCGGAAAGCGGGGGAGGGAAGTGGTGAATGCTCTAAGCGTACCACGCAGCCGGCTGCTTGGTTATGTGGGACTCACTGATAAGCCTAAGTGCCTACCCACTAAACACCACCTGAGACCGGCGTTGACCTGGTAAGGCCGTTTTGCTGATCGGAAGCAACCCCCCTTGGGGAAAGTGTGGTAGTTCGCAGCTATTCTATATATACTGTTTTTACTCGGAATTATGATAACGCGATTTAGACTTCGATGTTTTGGCGCGACGACAGCGCCGCCACACGGGATTGGACGGGAACTCATAATCAGCAACCACATTTACGACCACTGTACAAACGTAACAACGAGGCAGTTATTTCAATTCTTTACTACAAAAAATATACTTCAATGACGTTTTTATAGTAGCCTGCAAAAATTTTGTCTCTCTTCAAAATTCACCTTAATACTAATTGATTGATGATAACTAGTTAAGCAAAACGAATTTGCTTAACTAGTTCAGCAAAACGAATTTGATCTATATATATAACGTTTTGTTTGCCCTTATCTCGAGGAACTTCATAAACAAGGCGAAAACGTTAACCAGTCTGGAACTAATGAAGTAAATTGGCGTTTACTTATATCGAGTATATGTTTCAGTTCACTAAATACACGTAAATAATGATGGAAAAGATAAAACATTTCCAATTTTCAGACCCACGACAGCTTCATCCAAACAACATTTGGTATTTTGCCAGTATTCAAATGAGAAAATATGTAGAACATGAGAATTCTGGCAGCCAAATTTTTGACCTTATTATTTCGTAAACACATACAAGCGTTTTGTTCATAAAATCCACGTATATTTATATCCATTATCTTGTACATCGGCTGTTGGTTGTTGACAGTTCGATAGCGCAATGGAAAACCAATTTTTGTGGTCTACGGGTACAGGGTTGATTTCTATGGTCTAAGTGTAAATAATTGACCAGAGTCTGGATGCATGTTTATGTACTAATTTTATTATATAACCGTCTAATGTACAAGTAAGTAAGGAATACTATATTTTTATAGCGAAAGAAACTTGAATTAAAACTTTAAAAAACACACGAAAAAAAAGAGCACATGTTCTTCAAGCGACTGGACAGATTTTCTTGAAACATAGCTGAAAACACTTTCCTTCAAAACACGTTTTAAAGGAAAAAAACTTAATCAAAATTATTTCATCCGTTCAAGAGCTGTGATGCCATAGACAGACATACAGATACACACGTCTAACAAACAAGTATAAGTTTCAAAGAATGTCTTAATAAATAACTTTTGTTCATACTTTTGCGTTTTACAGTGCTCACAATATATTGTTTCTCACTATTTCAAATAAAAAACAAATAGTTCTTTTATCACCCACAAACATAGACTTAAACGAAATTAAATGTCTCTGGTAGCATCGTCAACTCCCTCGAACTTTTTATATACATTCACATAATGATACGTTGTCTGCATCATCACATTTTTAACGCGTCGTTATAAACTTTACCACAGGGATAGCCTAACTCCCTGATTATGAAGTCATTGAAACTAATAAAAATCTTCTGGGACTTATATTATATCCATGATGAAACTGTTACTTTTGATTGATATTTTGGACACTTGAAGCCAACCCTTCCTTAAGAATAAATACAACCTGCAAAGTTCAGTGTCATTTTAAAATGAATTCTATTTGTCCATTTCGTCTTTAATGCTTTCTATATAATCGTAATATATATAACAAGTAGATGCATATAGATGAGAGAAGACACTGTTGCTTCGTGGATGCTTGGGAGGCAGTTTAGGTGGTTGAGCAAAGATCTGTTAATGTAGTCAACACAGAATGGGTAGTAGCACTTGTATATTCTCCTAGTCCTCGTTAGATCGAACACCAAGCTATTTGAGCGTAACCTTTCCGTAGCTGCATCATCCCTACAATTCCAAAACCTGTCACACTGTTTTTTTATCTGTATCTCCCCTATCCCATCCCCTATCCTCATATGTTTGTGGACTTTTAAATACTTTCTGAACGTTATTAGATTGATGGTTTTACAAATAAATATTAACTTACTTTACATCAAATTGTTGTGCTTTTAAAACTGGCGCCGTTTGTACGCTAAATAGAAAAAATACCTACGTCAATACTGATACACAGAAATAACAAAATAATTATATTATTATGATTAATAATAATTAATTACACATTTAACATTCCAGGGAAAGTTTTAATAAAATTCTATTAATTAAAAATTATTTGTAAATTAGAAATTATTCAGTGTATAACTATTGACTTTTAAAGATCATTTATTATACGTAAGACTTGAAGTTAAGCATTATTGTCATATCTCATTGTAAATATGTTTGTGAAGAAACCGACGATGTATACATACTACACTGGATGACCTTTTTTACCATCTGGAAAAAATAGGCACATGGGAACGGAGTAGAAGCCTATGGCACTGATATTTTTACAAAAAAATAAAAACAAAAATTTTGAAATAAATAAATAAATTAACTCAAATCTTTCGAAATTCTAATCATGTTCACCCTCGGCAATAAAACAATAAATTTAGTAGACATATTTGACCTTGTCACAGTAATTTTAAATTTTTTTTCACACGATTAATTCAAAATTTTAGTATTAATTTTTTGTAGAATATCAGTGCCGTAGGCTTCTACTCCGTTCACATTGTAACGCTTCCCCCCTCTATATAAAAATAATATTATATTAAATATAATTAATATAATTAATTTACCCCTTTTCGATAAAAATTATATATATGTGACCAGGATAAATAAGATGTGTTTCGATCTTTCTAAATGATCTTTCAAAAGGTTTATTAATAGGCCGTTTGTAATATTTTGGCGTAATCGTCTTAGTTAGGACCCTTATTTACGTTGTGTTTGTTTAGTATCTTTGTTCTTTTAGATGACTTTTGGAAGAATGAATATTCACTAGAGCAATTGAAAGCTGTTGGTAGTGCCTTATAAGCTAAGTGAACCCCGATCACGAAGACAGGGCTCGAGAAAGGTTAAGAACATAAAACGTCCCTATTCCACTTGTATCGGGTTTACATTACTAATTTATTATTATTTATCCCTTCCTGCTCGGAAAAGGCTCAAAATATATTTATACAAAATACCCGATACAAGGGCTTCGCTCTCCTACATTTATTAAAAAAAAATGTAGGGGAAGGCACACGGCACCACACACGCCGTGCGTGGTAAGCGCCAAACATTTTGATGCACCCCCCCCCCTCCGCAGGGAACGTTAAATCGGGAACTGTACCATAGCCCACAGCAAAATAACTGGCGAACCAGTAAAAGAGGCTTGGCCCCTTGTTAGTACGTAAGCACAAACATCGACCGAAGTCGCGCATGTCAATGCGTGTAAACGCCATACAGAATACGAACGAATACACACGAATGTCACACGGTTTAGGCAAATAGGCACTCTGGCCGTAAACCCTCCGTGAGAGCCGCTCCTGTAGACGTGATGTAAGTGTATGGCATAACCACCAATTGCATGATCAGCACGGCTACTAGCCGCAGAGCGTGTCATGCGTCTACCGCTCACCTCAAGGGAATGGGGTCCCACGTTGTGCGGCTTTCGGCCGCAGCTTTGAGAGTGTCCTCAGATCCTCCCGCCAGCTACCACCCGCCTGAGGTCGACACATATGCTCCACCAACCAATACAACGGCAGATATAGCCAAAAGGCAGTTATAAGATAAGAGTAATAATTCACCATCAGAAAGGGTTTGTGTCACTGACGTTGAGTAAATGCATTTTCGATCATGTTTATCTCACCCACCAACAAGTTGCCTTCAATCATTCAATGGTGGGAAAGTTACAGAGAAATATTATTATGTTATTATATAAAACATCGTGGAGGGCAGACAGTCTGCAGCCCCGTAATGACAGGACCCGACTTGGGCAAAGCTACTTAGGTGTGAGTCAAACTAAGACGCAAAGAGCGCCATTGAGAATAGCGTCCCACCAAACAACCATCGCAAAGACGCAATGCTGTAAAATGCAACAAACATCAATACGACTATCGTCGGGCTTACATCCCAAGGTCCCCATACATCCCAGCAGACTTCACCACCCGCATATCTCCATCGACCAGAACCACAAGAGTGCGTCGAATCAGGCGCAGCACACCCGCAGATCTATCACAAGATGCAATACCGCAAGTAGCAGTAAGCATCAATGCAACTATCATACGGATGGCGCCCCCTCACAACACATCCACATGATCCCTATCGACTTTGGTAACAAATTTTGTATTGTTGTTAACTAAAAATATCACCAACGTATCATAGTAGCACGCTACTAATACGTCAGTGAACAATACTCCACGTATCATAGCGCTAATGCACTAAGACATGAAGTTGAGTATGCCTGTTACACTTAAAAGTGCTACCAAACACACTCATCCCAATCCGAAAGATAGACGACGCATCGCTATGCGCTACGACGCCGCCTACAAACGGTATGTGTGTGCGATATCCACGAGAAAGCCGTATTGCTACAACAAACCCACTTACCACCGGCACTAAATGTTAATTGTATCCTACATCACCAAACCACAAATCTCAACCCACAACACCCTCGCACTCACAGATCCCTATCACTTTAACATTGTATGTGTTAACTAAAAAATATCACCAACGTATCATAGTAGCACGCTACTAAGACGCCAGTGGTCAAAACTCCACGTATTATAGCGCTAATGCACTAAGACATGAAGTTGAGCATGCCTGTTACACTTAAAAGTGCTACTAAACACACTCATCCCAATCCGAAAGATAGACGACGCATCGCTATGCGCTACGACGTCGCCCTCAAACGGTATGGGTATGCGATGTCCACGGGAAAGCCGCATTGCTACAACAAACCCGCTTACCACCGGCACTAAGATGATATGTCCAGGACACATCGGTTAGCGAGCCCAAGTTTACCTCTGACCAATTGCTCGTGAAGCATTATACACGCCACCATAATATTCCTTTTCAAGTCCCTAATAAGGACTAGTTATTTTTCTACAGTACTAGGAGCAGTCGGTCACCCGACCACCCCATACAATGCTTATGCATCAAGGAGACCTTCTATAATAATGCTTTTGTATCATAGACCTTACTTTCATAAGTCATTAATATATAGGACTTCAACTCACGATTCTACTATTGTAACGCAAATTCATCATGAAGACCTTCTATAGTATTACTTTTGTATCATAGACCCTACTTTCATAAGTCATTCATATATAGGGCTCGAACCTACAAACCTACTATTGTAATGCAAATTCATCATAGAGACCTTCTACAGTATTGCTTTTGTATCACAGACCTTACTTTCATAAGTCATTAATATATAGGTCTTCAACCCACGACCCCACTATTGTAATGCAAATTCATCATGGAGACCTTCTATAGTATTGCTTTTGTATCACTGAGTTTATTATCATAAGCCCCTAATATAGGACTAGTCATTGTGCTACAGTACTTCAAGTAGTCGTGATCCCGACCACCCCATATATATGTACAACTGCAGGTATGTATCTCCGGCAGCTCCTCCATACAAGACATCTATAAATGAACACCTTCCATAACTAGGAAAATTTTCTTTTATACATGAACTCCTTCCATGACTTAGACAATTTTTAACAAATTTTCTAATTATGTTATAAATGTTATTTATATTTATTTTTATAATATTTTCGACTTGTATTTCTATTATTTATCATATTTTAAATATTTTTTACTAGTTTTTGAATAAATTTATTTATTATGAAAGACAATATTTTGCCTTTTATTCACTATGTTATTGATCTAACGTCTGAAATGTATTTATATTAACTTTATACTTATAAATGTAATTTTAATGCTTAATATATATTAAGTATATTTTAAGACTATTTTTGATGCCCCTTTGTATTGAATTTAATTATTAATAATAATATTGATCCGTCACAACATGTTACACCCTATTTTTTTCCAGACGGTAAAAAAGGTTATCCAGTATGTATACATCGTGGCTTTCTTTACTCATGTGATATTATACTGCTAGGTATATGTCTGATTTCATATCGCAGAGGATTATGGAACTATAAGCCAGCAAGTCAATTTAATAACAAATTTCTGAGTAAGTCTGCTCAACTGATCTATTCGACCAAAATTTTTAAAAGTTTTATCCTGCTAGCATAAAGCGCTTTAAACGTAATCTTAAAATTCAAAGAAGTATTTATGTGTATATTTATTAATTTCGTCCTACATTCTTAGCGAGCGAAACTCCTAGCTTACCTTTTCACAAATGTCAGATCTTTTTATTCTTCCGGATTGTCGCGTGACGTCATTAACTGCGATATAAAAATGAGTAATTTTTCTCTAATTTACATTGCGTATAAAATGTATGTAAGATAATCTGCAATTTAAGCATTAAAGTAGTGCTAGGAACTTTTTTCACATTAATTTTTAGGCTTTCTTTTTTAGGTGTCTCACCTCATCTCTAGTTCGTAGACGGAATCAGTTACGATCTCAAATTTTCATTTTAGTTGTAGAAACTTATTCAATATTATTTTGGTCAACCAAACATTTAATATTGAATAAGTTTAGTATTATATTAGTTGTAACACGAATGGATCGGCTCGATCGGGAAGGGCCACGCTCTCACAGAATACCAGCGTGAAGTAGTAGCTTAATGCTGCTGTGTTTCGTATGGTAAGTGTATGAGAACTGGAGACCCTTTTTACTGGAAAAGAGGCATTTCACGGCTCACGGGGGACAACGCATCAGCATTTTGATTTGTAATCGACGGTAGATGTAGATGTCTATAGGCCGCAGCAACCACTTACTAATAGGTGGACTGTGTGCTCGTTTGTCATCCTATCCTATAAAAAAAGTAAATTAATTTCTTAGTTTTCGTACATGAAAAAGGAATAAGAATAATTTGTCTGTACTAGAATGTGAAGAGGCACTTTATTGAGCTCTTTGAAATTGTATACCTTTGTATAGAGCTCAATAAATTGCCTCTTGAACAAAAGTGTTCAAGTATAAGTAATTTTTTTTTCAATAATTTGATTGATATCACAGACGCTATCTTTTTGTGTAACTTTAGTGAGAAACAATGCCTTAAATTCTACATATACGTGCAAACCGAATTCTAGTCCAGCCGAACACCAACAAAATTGTTAACTGCATTTTTATGTGCCAGTTTGCTACGTGTTTATTTGTTAAGAAACACATAATCAATCCGGATCTCACACAGCGGGAACAGAATCGTATAGAAGATAATAGTTTTTATTCAATATAGATTACAAGGAATTCTTATTGAAAGTCATTTTTACTTACACCATTAGTTCGGAAAAATAATTCTGTCCAGGGAAGAATAAACCACCAAGAAGCCTTTAAAAAAACCTATTTTTACACTTTGGGACTTTTTGCAAAGTAAAATTATACAGTTAAACACAGGGGTTTTTTATAGGAGAGGGGACAGACAAGCATACGGATCACCTGTTGGTAAGTAACATGCCGCCATAACGCCGCCAATAAATAACTGCAACACCAGGGGAATTGCAGATGCGTTGCCGGCCATTTAAAAACGAGTAGGCTCTTTTACGAAGCTCCCTAAGTAGTGTGACTACGGAAAACATCTAGTAGTAAAGGTTGCATAATATACTTACCAAACTTTTTAGCTTAGAAGCGACCACCTCATTCCCAATGGTTATTATCAACCACGTACGCATTTATATTATAATAACCCTTATTACACTGTTTTTTAAAATTATTATATTATTAATAAAGAAACCTCGTATATTTTCTGATACTTAGACGTTATATCGTATTTATTGCCCCAAGAATTGATTACCGACTCAGTGGATTCGAGAAGAGGGGGCAAAGGAGCATACGGCTCACCTGATGTTAACTGATGTTAAGTGACTACCGCCGTCCATGATCAACCGCAACACCAGGGGAATCGTAGATGCGTTGCCGGCCCTTTAGAAAGGAGAAAGCTCTTTTCTAGAAGGTCCCTAGGTCGTATTGGTTCGGAAAAATCGCCGGTGGTAAACTATTCCATAGAGAGGTTGCACGCGGAAGAAAACTCCTTGTGAAACGTACAGTGGTGGACCGCCAAGCATCCAGATGGTGTGGATGGTATCGGGACGTTTGCCGCGTAGTGATTAATCCGAACAATTCCTCAGAGCACTCCCCGTGATATATGCGAAAGAAAATGCAAAGAGATGCAACATCTCTTCGCAGCGCCAGTGAATCGAGCCGATCGGAAAGCACTCGGTCGTCGATAATTCGAGCCGCTCTGCGCTGGAAGCGATCAAGTGGAAGGAGCTGGCACTGGGTAGCCCCAGCCCAGAGATGGCAACAGTATGTGCGGCTGAACCTGCGTCTTGTAAAGTTGCAGGCGGTGTGCCGACATGAAACACTGTCCCGCTCTGCTGAGCACGCCAGGCTTTTTAGAAGCCAATTTGGCCTTCTCTTCAAGAGATCACGAAACTGTACGTCTCTCAATATGTCGACGCTGAGGATTACGACACTGGCTGAGGCAACAAAGGGAGTGCCTTGAAACTGAAGAGATACGACAAAGGGGTTCTTTGTAGTGGTTAACGCGCCAACTTGTGTCTTCTGGGGATTAAACTGGACTAGATTAAGTCGCCCCCAATCCGAGACTTTGTTCAGCAAAGACTCGACTTCAGACACAAGTTTGTTCCGGTACTCGGAGACGTTTTCCCGAGAAATATTGGCACGGCCGGTGTGTACATTGCAGAGTGTACATCACTTGACACACGCGTGACACTCCTTTATTTATTCCATAAAAATGTAAAATATTTTCATTGTTACATTACTTATGAATGCTAAATCGAGCGGACAATGCGGGAGCACCTGACCCGACAAAACTAAATGATCTCGAATATTCCCACCTTATCCGGTAATGCACTCAATGCTCGCAAGCGTGTTCACACTGAGCGGATCCATTTTACATATGAATGGAACACGCGATTAAGCAACATTGAACTGGTTCATGGTTGTAGGAGAATTCTATAATCAGAAATGATGTGTCATAGAAATTTTAAGAAAGTAACATAATCAATCTATTAATAAAATAGGTTTTTAAATAAAGTTTACAATTTTTTTAAGAATACGGGTGACAAAAGTCTTCTGAGTCCACCTGATTGTAAGTAGATGCTGTGCCCCAAAGTCATCTACATCTATCGCACTTATGTAAAATGAATTATTATAGTAATAAAGTGGGGAGAATTTCAAAAACCAAAACTTACATTCAACCTTTTACCATTGAAATATAATGTATAATAATAATAATATCCTCAAGACCAATGTTTGGTCACGGCGGCCTGCCTCAACGGAGACTAGCCCCCGGCGCAGGTCAGGATTATAGTGCTCAAGTGTATGCGTAAGCACAGGTGACTCTCTATTACCTCACTCTCATAGTCCGATAGGAGGGTAAACCGACACAACGGAGAGAGATTAACACAGGAACATCAGCTTCACGTGCTTTCCGTGGCACATGGATGCCCCCCCCCCCCCACTTCATAACTCCGAGCAGCTACTGAGAATTTCTTGATGAAAACACTCAATAAATGAGTTTTTTGGCTCGATTGGGGACCTTATAATCAGCAGTCGCACTTCTACAACCACTAGACAAATGAGGCAGTCATCAAAATGTAATATCTCGTCGGAGCCTGCCCAAAGCGGTGACAATCACTTAAACTTTTCTATTTCTATATTTTTTCATAAAATAAAAATGAACTTTCAAAATAATTTCTCAACATGACCTAAAATAACAAACCTTTTCATTCGATATGAGATTTACATTGTCTCATTATGGAATCTACAAGGTCCACGTTTAAATAGCGATTTAATTTTACTTTTGTAATTTTTTATCGGACCAATTACTTCTATTCGCACACAACCCTCGTCCCTATGTTCAATTTTATAAAAAGATTTTGTTTTGTGCAATAACACCCTTTATTGTTACCGTTACTCTCTATCAAAAGTGTACTGCTAAACATAAACCTCCTCAATTCATTGCCTTATAATATAATATGGATTTTGCAGTAGTTTCCCTGCGTGATACTTCTAGAAATGAGGATATCCGCCGTATAACCAGAGTAAACGACATACCCAACGGATTAGTAAGCTAAAGTGACAGTGGGCCGGCCATTTATCTCTAGGAACCGACAACCTATGGGGAAGAAAGTTTCTCGAGTGGCAGCCTCGTACCGGCCCTACACTAGATCGAGTGACAACCTGGTAAGACATGCAGAAAGTCGATGGATGCAAGTACCTCAGTACCGTGCTTGGTAGTATTCTTTGGAGGAGGCTTATTTTCAGCTGTGGGCTTGTGAATGGTGATGCCAAGTCTGGCAGGCTTTTTATTATTCTGAATTGATATTAGAAATACATTGCTCCCCATTTCCTGGCATATTTTTACGACACTTACGGGATAACATGTGGTGGTGGATATTCTTTCACCGCACCCGCACTACACAGTTATCAACTTAACCCGGTTAGCTTAGTCGGTAGAAACGACTCTTACACTCAGGGTCATGAGCAATATGTACATTGAAACAGAAATCTAAATAATAAAGTTTATTATTTCGATTTCTGTCGTCAAAGCTTGGCGTTTTAAATAGTCGTCTAATTTACAACATATAATCTTCATTATTTTTTAATACCTCCTGTATTTATGCATAGGCAAATCAGTTTTATTTTAAAGATTTACGGTTCTACGTAATATTGTTAAAGATGACAAACATAATCAGATTTGAAAATCTAATAAATTGAGAGTAAATAAGAGCCTCGTCTCTTATTTTAGGGTTGTTAGCAATAATTATATTTAAAAAGATTTACACAGGTTCATAAAAGTTCGAAAGTACTGCAACGTCGCCTTAACGATCCTCATTACTCCGCTGCGCTCTACAAAGTTCTATAATCCGGTTAATATTTGCGACCGTTTCACACCAGCCGTGCCTGTTTTACATATGAATTGGATTTACGTATATCCAACTCGAAACTGCTTTGCTACCGGGAACTTGAACGACTGTTGCAGACTTTAATACTGTAAACTATGCGTCTTCGGGAATGTACGAAATACACTGTAAGAAACGTTTTCCTGATTAAGAGCAAACCCAAATTTATTTATAACTAGCAACCTACGCTGGATAGTATTTATTAAAGTTGCGTTATTTAGGTTTAAGATAATCAAAGACCATTTTTTATCAGTTTTTCGTAAACAGTGTAGCCTACACCTCTCTTATTTTTTATAGGATAGGGTGACAAACTAGCACACAGTCCACCTGATAGTAAGTGGTTGCTGCGGCTCATGGACATCTAAATCTATCCACAATTACAAATCAAAATGCAGATACGTTGTCACCCGTAAGGACTAAGATGGAATGCCTCGTTTCCAGTAAAAGAGGTCTCCGGTTCTCTACACTCACCATACAAAACACAGCAGCAATAAGCTACTATTTTACGCTGTTGTTCTGTGAGAACGTGGTCTTTTTCAGGTCTACAACTATACTACTAATATCACTGCAGCGTGGCTCTACCACGTATAAAAATGTGTATAAATTTGTACATGCGATTGTCACCTGGTGAAACTTTATATCATTGTAATTGTGGCTTGAGGTGAAACCGTGGCCGGTTCTTATGGTTTTTAAATTAATAAATTAAAGTAAATATTAGCGTAACCAATGAACGTGTATATGCAAATCACAAAAATAAACTTTATATTTTAAACTGGTATCAGGTGAAATATTTTGAAAATCCATAAGTGCACGACTCACACACTTATGTTAAAAATTAAAATTAAAACAGATGAAATAGTGACGATAATTTTTACAAGAAAAAAAAACAGAGAACCTGTCTATCGATCGACTTTCATTAATGACGAGTTCAATAACAAAAATCAATATGGACCCTCCTTATGCCGGCTGTACACGCTCGTCTCGTCGCCTCGCGTGCCTCTCGTCGTGTTGAAGCTCGACACGAGAACACACCATGTACACACTCGTTGTATCATTTGAACTCTGTACCTACTGAACTCTGTGCCCGCTGAGATGGACCTAGATGAAACTGTTGATGGGCCTGTTGCTGCGTTTTGCCTTTGTGCTATTAGTTATTATAACTTTTTACACATTTACCATAAAAACAAAATAATAAGCCACGGCGAAGGAGAAGATGGTGAATGGTTTCTATTTACCGTAACTGAACCATGTACGGTGAATAGAATATAGTACACTCTCGTTTTCATCGCGAGACTCATGAGACCCTTTGACTCGAGCGCAAAAAACCGACATGCTTCCGAGAGCGCACGAGGGCCCCGAGACGCGAAGCGACGTGACGCGACGAGAGCACCATGTACACACTCGTACAAGGCCTGTCTCATGGTGTCTCGACGAGATGATTTGATTTATAATCTAGGATAGACGTGGATGTCTATGGACCGCAGCAACCACTTACCATCAGGTGTACTGTGTGCTCGTTTATCACCCTATCCTATAAAAAAATTGAGGTATGGCCACGCATCGAGAGTGGAGCATTCCCTTACGTTGTAAGGCGCGCAATATTAACATGCCACAAACTTTCGTTAGTGTCGGTCATAGGGACCATTAGTGAAGATAGTGAAAGTGTTAATTTTATTTTTAAAATAATCAGTATTAGGTGTATGACTTTAATTTCACGTGATAATGAAACAAATAGAGGACAGACGTGCGCATCGCAGCGATGTTGTGCTGTATAATGACGCGTCGTGACGCGGTCGCGGTGCAGTCTTTAGCCGTGCAGCGTCGGCCAAGCCACCCTAATTCCTCACCCCTCAGACCGAACATTGAGTCGTATGCAGAATCGGGGTGAACAATGGTTATACCAACATCTAATGACTACAACCTGCCTTCCAAGCTTGCAACTAAGTAAAAATCAGGGCACATGAGGCTAACAACGGCAGAGGCCTATGTGCGGTAGTGCACTTTTATAGGCAATGTATAAACAAAACATCATGAAAAATAAAAATAAGAAAGAACACATTGAATTGAATCACAAAGAAATAGTCAAATACCAAGCATAGATGTTTTGCAAATTTTACGGTTTCCAAATGATAATAAGTTTGCTCATAAGTTTTTGTTGTTTCACATCTGCAGTCACAATTACTTTAATCAAAGACTACTGCCAAACGTATTCCACAATCAGCTAAGGTTGTCGATTTTTGTAAGAGAAATAATGTATATCAAAATCAGAGAACTAAATAAATAATATTATACTTTTATGAAGTTTTAAAAACATATTCTTGCTCAGTTTCACTTTTATTTTCATTGTTAAAATATTTGTAAGCCTCCCAACCAATCAATTCGAATTTAAAATAAATGGGAAGCTTATAATTTAACAAAATAATAGCTCTTTTTGGTTTGTATGGGTACGGATACTATCGATGATAAAGTAATTTTTTGTATAATTTTTTATGGAATATATAAATAGTTTTAAAGAAATATACCATAAAGAGTAATACTGTATGTTAACAGTGTGGTTGGAAACCTTCATCCAAACTTCATCCAAAAGGCAGAATGTCAATATGTCAAGGGAGTCCAATACAACGATGTGTTTTGAGTTTTGTTGGAACTCTCTCTTGATGAAAAAACAGACAATTTCTTCGAGTAAGACAAATTACTATTCCATATCAAAAAAGATTTGGAAGATCCGAAAGGTGACAAAATATCAGAACCCGGATCATCGTGATTCAGGTCACGAGGTGACCGACATTTTGGGTGGTTATCCAACCGAAATAATTGCTGTGGTCATTTCTGCAAACGGGTTTATCTCGGCTCTTGACTCTTGGCTCTACCGGCCAGACATGCTACAGCAAATAGCAACTTAAATGCTAATCCGCTTCGTGTAGTGAGTGTGGACAATTCGACGCCCTGTGAAACTGGTAACTATAAAAAGTAAAAAACATGTATTAAAAAAAAAAAAACAATTTTATTTTAATAAAATATTTATATTTATATACGACCGAGGCAATG
Source organism: Parnassius apollo (assembly GCA_907164705.1). Classification (NCBI taxonomy): domain Eukaryota; kingdom Metazoa; phylum Arthropoda; class Insecta; order Lepidoptera; family Papilionidae; genus Parnassius; species Parnassius apollo. The sequence continues at coordinate 229,666 of CAJQZP010001217.1, forward strand.
CTCTTGCAAATAGCTGCTAAAATATTGATCTGCTTCGTGTGGTGAGTGTTCAGAACTGGAGATCCTGGGATACTGGTAACGAGCAAAGGTTAACATGTATTTAAAAACAATAGTTTTATATTTGTAATTATTTTTATGTTTTCATCTTTTCGGTGACGTTATTACGATACTTATATGCCTGTGTGTTATAGGTTTTCTTTATATATTATTGAATACTCTCGTTACAATGCTCGTAGAGAAATCTTGTTTCAAAATCTATATAAATTACATTATAAGTCCTAATACAACTTTAGCCATTCTAGATAACTCGTTTGAATGGCTGCCGAGCTGTAATCTTTAATTGCCATCTATATAGTGACGATGGAACGTATCCCTTGCATTATGATAAAGCTCTGATATTATCGTTTTATGTCATATGATAATAAACTAAAATATTCTGTTTACAATATATTATCAATAGAGCTATGTTTGCTTTAGAGGCAAGCGCGCGCTTTTTAAGGACGTTTTTATTAGCTTCGCGTGTGTATTTGTCTATCTATCAACGTAACGAAATCTGTTAATGCAATTTTCATCAACTTTTAGAGGGCCGATGACTAGAAAATTTGCACTTGTATCAAGGATCGGTAACAGTACAATAATTTTATAACTATCCTAGTAACCTGATAAAGATCACCAGGATAATTATTTCTATAATCATCACAGCGTATGAAAATTTTTTAGCTTTCTTGCTTCCTGTAGGCTACTTTCATTGCTGATTAAATCTGCTTTTCCTTGTTTAATTTTTATGAGTAAATATAGATCATATTAATAATAATGAGGCATTCCACGGGCGACACAGCATCTGCATTTTGATTCTTAACAGATACATGGAGTTTTAATGGACAACTTACTATTGGGTGAACAATGCCATAAACTCGCATGCTGTCACTCGTAGGACATATGGTTAATTGCTGCTCTATTCGTATTGTGTCTGAAAATCGGTTACCGAAAGAATTAATTTTATTTTTATAATAATCATTATTAGAACTATAACTTTACGTGATAATGGAACAAATAGAGAACAGGAGTGCGTGCGAACTTAATTCAAAACATAGCTAAAAGTCTCCTACAATAATTGAGGCAGATAGCTGAAGCAGCAGCAGTTTGGTATATTCTCTGTATTTTCGACAGTTTAAGTACAATAAAGGAAAAGAAAGATCATATATTTTCTTCGAATAACAAGACGGACTTTTTTTGTGAGATCAATAAAATAAATTGCTTTTGATGCATATCGATAAAATAAGCACTAAGACATACAAAAACAGGCGGAGCATTCCGTCTTAGTCCTTAGAGGTGACAACGCATTTGTCAGAAGAATAGAAAGAATTCTTTACTTGAAGTTGGCTGCAGCTGGCCAGTGTCTATCGGAGGGACGGTTTATATGTCGCAGGTTTATGATAAAATCAGGTTTTTGATCAAAAACCTTGGCATTTGATCAAGAACCGGACGAAGACAAAATTATTACTAAATCTTTTCGGTTGATGATAAAATTAAGCTTAGGTTTATAATCTTGATCAAAATTCTAGATTTTTGATAAAAAAACCAGGTTTTGTCATAAACCTGCAACATAATATATATAAAAAGGTAAAATTTTGAGAGACTTTAATTACTTTCAAGTTTTTTCTCATTACATTAATTTATTGGCGTCATAATGGATCGTTCTATCAAAAATGAAATCCGTTATCAAACAACCTACGTATAGTCCGGTTTTCGTATTAAGGGCAGCTTAAAAGTTAAAACATAGTATAAGTCGAAACTAACAAGCTCTGGTTAAAGCTCAACATTAAGCTTCCTTTACTAATAAGGCAAACACGGCTTAATACTGGTAAAATTTTATATGGCAAAAAACTAACTTTGTTTATGAGAACGCAGAAATAACCTCTGCATCGCATGACTGTATGCTCCAGCTTATCGGTTTGGAAGCACTTGTTCAAAATTCCCTCTGTCGCCTATTACGACACCCCGGGCTGATATGGGGTGGTAGATATTCTTACACTGCCACTACAACATGGTGCGGTAATTAAGAATTTGAAGTTATTTTATGCTTTTTTCCTTGTTGTTGATTTTTAATTTCTATTAAAAGTTAATTTATTACACTTTTGAGTATACTAAGATATATTACAATCTTAATCTCGTGTAAATAGTTCCAACAAAATGCTTTTTTGCTATACTCAAGGGTAGAATTTTTCTTAATTTATATGGTATATAAAAATAAACCCCTAACACGTAAACCATTTAAAAAAGCATCAAAATTGGTTAACAATTGACAAAGATATCGCGTTACATACATACAAAACAAAACATACAGTGGAATTATTAACCTCCTCCTTTTGTGAAGTCGGCTAAAATAAAACGGTTTTTTACAATTTCAAAGCTTTGTATATTTAAACTGAAAGAGCATTATGACTTTTTCTGTTTTTGTGAACACTACAGATTTAAATAAAACCAGTTTTTACGGATTTTAATGGGTATTTAGCTCACCAGCTGATACCAGCTCGCTTCGCTGGGCACACGATAATATTAAAATATTATATAATATTATTAATTATTATTGTTGTAGAACCTAGATGTAAAATATAAAGAAATATATTTTTTTAATGGGAATATCGTAAAATCCGTTCTTAGTGAGCGAGAATTTCACAGCACTCATAGTGACGGTTTTATTAAAATGAACCAGCACAATGAGTAGGGCTTACTCTCTTGGACGATTTGCAGGCGATGCATTTTCACGGTTCCGTGGAATGAAATGAAAATAAATTTATTGTTTTATTATGATGTGATAACTTCGAATGTTTTACATTTTGCTAAAACAATAAAATCATCAATTTTTAATTCAATGAAAACTCAGTAATTCAAGACGCATGAAATGACGCGTCAAATAAAAAAATATGGTTCGGTTTTTTAAAACCGTTATCACAAGTCATTGTTTAACGACATAAAATTGCCAAAGTGGTTTAGTTTTTAATTTATAGCTCTCATCATTTTTTTTTTCAAATATTCGACCGTTTATAAAAAGTGCATTCCTTAACATGCGCCTCCCTCAAGGGACACCTCAATATTCCTGAGCCACCTATATGGCCGGCAATACAATACAATACAATATATTTATTTGCATTCCATAATGTAGAAATTAGTAATATCATTTTCACAATATGGACCCTGTCGGGTATAGCAAATTAGAACAGAGGAGGACGCAAAAATGTTTTATTATTCATTATAATTATATTATTCATTATATTTAAATTATTCCTTATTATTATACTATCATTATTCGTGTTATTCATTCATTTATTTATAGTTTTCATTATCATTATTACATTTGTCATTCAGGTATTCATATAAAGTATAATAACATTTATTGATTAGAAACACTTTTAATTGTCTTATAAAAATATGATCATTTGTTTCGTTTTTTAATGAGTTTGGTAGTTTATTATAGACAGTTATTGACATTATGTAAGGGCCTGAGGAAAAGAGCTTCATTTTAGAAGTTGGTAGCAATAATCTATTTCCGTGTCTTAAACTATAAGCCGTAATTTTAGTTTCTCTTTTTACGTAGAAATTAGGGTATTTTCGCACAAATTTGTATAATTCCAATATATAAATACAAATTAGGGTAAGAAGTTTAAGTTTTTTAAAATGAGGACGGCAACTTGCAGTTCCTTTGCCACTTGATTGCAACTGGTAAAAAGTAAAGTAAAGTTACAGCCTATATACGTCCCACTGCTGGGCTCAGGCCTCCCCTCATTTCTGAGAGGGTTTAGGGCAAGGAAGTGTCCGCCGCGCTGCCCAAATGCCTGTTGACGAACTTCACATGTCTTCGAAATATTTTTTTTCTTATTCCTCAGACATGCAGGTTACCTCACGATGTTTTCCTTCACCGCCGAGCACGTGGTAAATCAGCACTTAATAATTGCAATTAACAATTTCGTTGGTGCCGGCGGGGATCGAACCCGGGTTACTCGCGTTCTGTTATATTTACAGCGAGCGTTAACCACTGAACTACCACGGCTCTTTTGCAACTGGTTCTACTGTGAAATCACTCCGTGAAGAAACTCCGTGAATAACCCTCTCCATCATAGCTCGATGAGTGACCTCGAGCTTTCTCATTCAACCAGAAGTAAAGGACCACGTTTCAGTTTAATGAAGCGTTCCATCTTAGTCCTCTTAGTCCTCTGACAACACATCCAAATTTTGATTCTTAATATGGGTGTAATTCTAAATATTCCTAATACGATTAACATGTGGGTGTCTACAAGACAATCATGAAAAAGCTTTTGTTAAACTATTTCAGTGTGCTTAACCATCTTCTTCAGAATCACAACTTACTATTAGGTGGATTAGTAGTACTACAAGCACTGGGTTAAAATAGTAAAAAAAGTGAAAATTAATTTGTATAGAATACAGCATCCACTTACCAGGTGTGCTGTTATTTATGAACTATGAATTATGTTCCGGCTTGCCACTCTTACTTCTATGTAGAGAACCGGAAACCCTTTTCACTGGAAACAAGGCAATCCATTTCAGTCCTCATAGGTCACAATGTACCTGCAATTTAATTCTTAATCTTGGATAGATAATCCTATGACCTATGGCATCCATTTTTCATCAGATAGACTGTGTACTTGTTCTTTGCCCATACTATATCAATATAAAAAATAACTAACTAACATAAATAATATAATTTTATTAATTAAAAGCTTTTATACATTTAACTTCAGTTGTATGTATGGCCTGGAATTTTGCAATCAATATTTCATTGAATAAAACTAAATTTACGGAATCTATCGCGTTTATTTAACTGATTTTACTTATTTTTAATTCCCGACGTTTCAGGTGCTTTACAGCAACCATGGTCACAGGGGTTACTGAGATGTTTGACATCCCAATGACATTGTTAGCCCGGCTACCTTCAGTTTTTGAATATTAATTTTTGGTCCAATTTACGCAAAACGAACTTACAGTATCTTAAAGTCTTGCAGTGGTATGCTTGGGTTTGGGTTTAATTTTGTTAATTATAGGATCCCAAGCAGATGGCAGCACCCAACCATCTTCTCTATTGAAATTAGGATGTTTTTTTTAATTTCAATAGCCTCGCGTATCATCCTTGGTAGGAATCGGTGTTTTTTGCGAGGATTTGTGGTTTATCAAATCTGATGTAATGGTGGGGACGATCTTGAAAATGTTCACAGACTGCAGACTTCCCGAAGCGTCGGTGCTTCACGTCAGCTATATGTTCTTTCACGCGGGTTTTTATGGATCTTTTTGTGTGACTTTTTTGTTTTATTTTTTGTAAGAGAGACCACATTCACAATCTAACTTGTCAAAAACTGAAGGTAGCCGGGCTAACAATGACATTGGGACGTCAAACATCTCACCCCCTCCCCCGTGTCCATGGTTGCTGTAAAGCACCTGAAACGTCGGGAATTAAAAATAAGTAAAATCAGTTAAATAAACGCGATAGAATCCGTATATACGAGTATTTAGTTTTATTCAATGTGTAGTGTTCGCGTAAATTTAAGGAATCATTATCAATATTTCAGCAACTTGCGTTAAAGCTATCGGGCTTAAATTTTGGTACAAGCGTTTGATTCTAGATATAATGCACGATTACTTTAATGTTGCCATTTTTAATCCAATATGGTGGACGTTACAAAGTAGCGATTTATAATTTCCACGGTAAACCCTATGATACGTGTATCAAATTAAAGGACTTGATGAGCGAAACACAACTATGTCACGTTGTTCTAAATCTTATACGGCGGACGAAACAAAATGTCAACTTATAGTTTCCATAGTAATCCATATGTTATGAATATTAAATAAAAATGCTTGATGAGCGAAACACGATATTTGAAGTGACTTCATTCTTATTCAATATGGCAGACGTCTAATATGACAATACAATTATGGAGTGTAGAAGTAAGGAGTAAAGACTGAGTATTAAGTGTCCATAGAAAACCGTTAAATAAGGGTGGTGCCACCATGTTACGGGCTAAAATTTAAAGAACGTGCCGAAAAATATTAGTGGGATAAATGACTTTTTTGTGTTATAATTACTAAATAAAATTATTTTAGATTTTAGAGCTACAGAGCAGCACACTTCAAAACGTCGGCAACTGCTAAGTTTATTTCATCCCAGTAGCTATCCAGCGCTGTTGTGGAGACTTTTTGAACTGTTATTTACTGCTTGCAGATGGCCAGTTTTTTAACTATTCTACTATGAGAGTTAGTACTCCTTACTTCTACACTCCATAAATACAATATTATAATGACTTAAAGTAGATTTTGGATGGAGCTGGAATACTGCTATGACTAAAAATGGCGGAAACGAAATGACCGCCATACCAATTTTAAATAGTTATAACTGGGAAAAGGTTAGGTATATTAATATATTATGTAGGTAATTCTAAGATTTTTTTTTATAAATTAGGTACCTAAATCTTGCGATAAGCTAATTATATCATAAAAATTATGTAATGTAATAAATTGATGGGTTTGATTTAATCAAAAGTTAAATGTTTTTTAGCGTAAAATTATTCTAATTTAAAATCCGTATATGAGCTAGCTATTTTTATTAAATTGAACACAGAAACAGACTTCGCTTGGTCTAGAAGCGTGAAATATTTAAAATGAAAAGGAACTGAAAACAATCTGCAGTTTCCTGGGAAGATTTTTCAAATGCCCCAGCTGTTTCACATTGAAGTTTTATTAATACTGGGAAATTTATTCCTAAAGTTGGTTAGGAAATGTTTGATCACCTTATACAAGGATATTGGCCATTGTTGGTATGCTTGGCAGGCTGGTAGGACACTGGATTTTATTTTTTTTATATATTTTTTGTTTGTTTATAGGATAGGGTGACAAACGAGCACACAGTCCACCTGATGGTAAGTGGTTGTTGAAGCCCATAGACATCTACATCTATCCTCGATTACGAATCAAAATGCAGATGCGTTGTCGACCGTGAGGACTACGATGGAATGCCTCGTTTCCAGTAAAAAGGGTCGCCGGTTCTCTACACTCACAATACGAAACACAGCAGCATTAAGCTACTATTTGACGCTGGTATTCTGTGAGAGCGTGGTCCTTCCACGGTCGAGCCGACCCATTCATGCTACAACTATACTACTAATATAACTGCAGCATGGCTCTACCACGTAGAAAATATAGTTATTAGGAAGATGCTGCTGATCATCTCCTGGTCTGTTTCCCCCTGTCACCTTTTACGAAACCACCGGGATGATATGGAGTAGAAGGATATTCTTAATACCATCAGCAATTTCTTCGGACCGATACGAATTAGGGACATTCAATTATAGAGCCTCCTCTTCTTTTAAAGGCAGATAACCCATCTGCAATTCTTATTAATCATGGGCGGCGTTAGTCACTTATCATCAGATGAGTCACATGCTCATTTAACCCCTCTTATATAAACAACCCAAAACCACACCGTTAAAGATGCGTCTACAAATGCAAAGTAATTATATCACCTCCTTAAGAAACCTAATACATTTTTTTTTTGATTAATACTATCAGTTTCATGTTACAATTAAATATATTTTCTTTATTTTACATCTTTTCGTATTAATTGCCATTGCTTGGCTGCGAAGTACAATAAGTGAAGTAAAGTCCCCTCGCCTTTAAATATTAAAAAATATTATTATATAATATGGAATTCTGAACACCGCGCATTAGCGATGCGCGATGGATGTTACAAAATCCTCGAAAGGACCTGTCGTAAATGTGGGACGTATGAATCTGTGGTATTTTACATATTACGTAGGCCGAATAAATCGTGTAGCGTCGGTCTAAAAGGTCCACTAATCCATCATCCCGTGGGTGTCTTAAGAGGCGACAGAGCGATGCTGAAACGTACGATGGGCACCAGAATCTTCGTAACAACTCAAAATATTAAAAAAAACATATGTTGCCAACCCCTCTGCAAAGCGTGACTACTATGGCAAAGTCCCTATATTGCACCATTGAATGAGGCCTACACACATCAAAAAAAATTCCGATCAGTTTGAAAATCGAAATATTTTTTGTTACGGTAGTACAGCCGTGGTAGCTCACATAGTTAGTGCTCACTGTAAATTTCACAGTACACGAGCAAACTGGGTTCGATCCCCGCCGGCACCAATGAAATTGTTAATTGCAATTTTAAGTGCTGATTTACCACGTGCTCGGCGGTGAAGGAAAACATCCTGAGGAATCCTACATGTCTGGAAATAATAAAAAAATATTTCGAAGACATGTGAAGTTCCAGTTCGCTAACACGCATTGGGGCAGCGCGGCGGACAATTCCTTGCCCTAAAACCCTCTCAGAAATGAGCGGAGGCCCGTGCCTAGAAGTGGGACGTATATAGCCTGTAACTTTAATTTTTAGCAGTAGACTACACTATAATTTCTTCTTTTTTTAGATTCTTTACTTCAAAATATAGAATTAGAATAAAAAACAATAAAATGAATTCCATTGTTTTTCTGTATAAAAAAATTAAATCCAAGCTTACACGTATTTATAAATCTCGACGATTCCGTGGTGCAGTGGCTTAGCAATGAGTTGAAGCGCTGGGGGCCGCGGGTTCAAATCCTGCACGCAACTAGTATTTGTATGGCCCACAAATAATTTTTTCGGGTCTGGATATTTAAAAAATAGAAATTAATATAAAAATAGAAAGAAATCTGATTAATTTAAACGGATTTCAAATTTGTTTTCCAGAAGAGTTGTGATTTCAAGAGAATTATCAGAAGTTTTATAAGCAAAAATTGTAACTTAGAGGGAAGAAGGGTATTCCACGAGAGAAATATCTCACAGAAATACTGTATCCTAATCCTGTATAGAATATCCTTTGATCTTGTATCGAGGCTCCATGACAATCTTAGACGATGACGGTAGAGAAGTATAAAACCATCGTTATTGATGGAATTCTCAGACCATTCCGAGTAAACCATGGGCACCGATTCGTTTTAATCGATGATAATGCACCCGCATATCGAGCTCGTGGATTGTGGGAAGCTCAACGAGTCAATGGTGTCAGAAAGTTCAAAAATACGACATCACAACGTTAGACTGGTCTGTCGGCTCGCCCAACTTAAACCCAATAGAGCACGCGTGGCTCTTAAGCGAGCGGTTAAAACCGTCAGCTACCCTCCAAACAGTGCCAGAGGTCAGGGAAGCCACTTCAAGAATAGGACATTTTATTGTAGGAAGTGCTGGATAACTTGATCCTTAGCATGCCCAAAAGAATCTATGCATGTGTTTGTCCAGGAAAGGAGTTATAATGTATTTCATAAAAATCTTCTTTCAATAAATTGTTTTGTAAGTTTGGTTAAACAATCTTTTTCCTTTCATCAAATTTCTGTTACAATTACATTAGGATTGTATAACTCAGTTCTTGTTATTACACAAATAGAAAAGATTTTTTTTTCAAAAAGACATAACCTAAAAACTTTTTCTTGATAAATTTAAATTAAAAACTACGTCAGCTTTTGCAAGAGATCTCAAACTTTTTTTGATGTGTGTATGTTCAGCAGTGGACTTTTATAATTAATGAATAATGTAGGCGAAATAAAATATTTTACTGTAAAATGTATTATGAAAGATAATGTAAGGTGAAAGAATGAAATACCTTTTAGTTAAAAGTCGCAAAATCTCACAGTTCTTATTATATTTACACGAAAAAGCTACTGTAACGTTATAAAGTTAAAAAAGGGTGTTAAAATCTGTAAATTTAGATTTATTTCGAGTGTTACTATTTGTCCATTTTTTACATTTACACTGTCTCTGCAATCGTCAACTTTTGCGGACTGTTTATTTATATAACACTAACAAAATAAACTTCGAGTGCAGACAAATTGCGGGAAATACCAACCATTTGTTAAACGAATTATATTGTAGATAAATAACAAGTTTATTTCTACACGAACTTTCTGGAGTAAATTTATTGGGAAATATAACTAGATTTGATTTTTTGTTGTATAATTAAAATGGAGCATGCCTGGCTATTACCATGTATTAACTAGCCTTTAGCCGTGTAGTGGCTGTTGAGAATATCCACTACCCCATATCTTCCCGTGGGTATCGTAAGAGGCGTCAGTGGGACACAAAAAGGAGATGGACAGCAGCATCTTCCTAATAACAACAATAACATAATAAAAACTGCGGTTGCCAACCCGCTCGCCAAGCGTGGCAACTATGGCAAATATCCCCCCATGAGCAACGACGCAAATAAACGGCCTCCAGTCCCCGGCGGCCCCGCTATTCCTGGCTACGGTGGCGACCATGGTAACGGCGGGGCAGGGGGTGCTAAGAATCTCCGGTGGAGGTTCGGTTGCCACCTACGACTACTCGACCTGGCAACGTAGAACGCACGCACCCTGAGGACTACGAAGATACTGGAGCTGGAAGAAGAGGTATACAAGTTGCGCTGGGATATTATTGGATTATCTGAGGTCCGAAGAGAGGGGGAGGACACGGTAATCCTCGAGTCCGGCAACTTTTTCTATATCCGGGAGGGCGACCATCTGTCCCAAGGAGGTGTAGGATTTATCATCCACAAGTCTCTCGTCAACAACGTTGTAAAGATTGGGAGTGTGTCGACGAGGGTCGCGTACCTGATACTCAGAATCATCAAACCGTATTCGCTGAAGGTCATACAGGTCTACGCACCAACCTCGGCACATCCCAATGAGAAGGTGGAGGAAATGTATGAGGATATTTCTAGAGCCATGCATTCCTCCAAAACCCACTACACGGTGTTGATGGGAGACTTCAACGCAAAACTAGGCACAAGAGAACGCGGTGAGCTGAAGTTAGGGAAATTTGGAGTAGGGCAACGGAACCGTAGGGGCTAGCAGCTGGCTGACTTTATGGAGAAAGAGGGACTCTTTATGATGAAGTCTTTTTCCAGAAGCGGCCCCACAGGAAGTGGACCCGGTCGAGCTCCGACGGTTCAACAAAAAATGAGATTGACTTCATTATGACGACCAGACGCCAACTGTTCAGTGATGTCTCAGTGATCGCAAGGGTGAAAACCGGCAGCGATCACCGAATGGTTAGAGGCACACTGAACCTTAACGTTAAGTTGGAGAGGTCTCGTCTAATGAAGTCAACGCTCCGTCCCCCTCGTGCTCTGATCCAGAATCCCGAGACATTTCAGCTCGAGTTACGTAACCGCTTTCAGTGCCTAGAAGATTTCAATGCAGTGGACGACATGAATGACAAGCTGGTGGAAACTGTCCATGTGGTTGGAGCTAAGTTCTGCAAGACCCGCCGCAGAAGAACACAAAAACTCGCCGATCACACTCGTAATCTCATGGCTAATAGACGGGAGATGAGGCTGCAATCGTCAACAGATTCGACAGCATGCAGGCAACTGAACAGACAGATCTCCAAATGCATGCGGTGAGACTTACGCAACTTTAATACTGCTCGTATTAAAGAAGCGATCCAGCGGAACCAGGGCTCCAAAGTCTTTGCCAGAGATCTGTCTGCCAGAAAGAGCCAACTGTCAAAGCTGAAGACTGAGTGTGGCAGCATCGTTTCCGAGACACCTGAGATTTTGAGTGAGATTGAGAGGTTCTATGGGCAGCTGTACACATCATCGTTGGAGCCACACGCAAGTGTGAGTAACGATCCAAGAGCAAGTCTTACCCGACACTATTCCGATGATATCCCGGACGTCAGTCTGAGCGAGATTAGAATGGCTCTCCAGCACCTTAAAAACGGCAGGGCCCCAGGAGAGGATGGAATTACAGCGGAGCTTCTGAAAGCGGGTGGAACACCAGTACCTGAAGTCCTTCAGAAGCTCTTCAATTCCGTCCTCCATGGTGGCACTACTCCGGAGGCGTGGAGCAGAAGCGCGGTGGTCTTGTTCTTTAAGAAAGGCGACAACGCTCTCTTGAAGAACTGCAGACCGATTTCCCTTCTGAGCCGCGTCTACGTGCTGTTTTCGAGAGTCATTACGAATCGTTTCGCAAGCAGACTCGACGACTTCCAGCCTCCCGAACAATCCGGTTTCGGAAAAGGCTTTATACCATAGACCACATACATACCCTGCGGCTGATTTAATACCCGTGCAGAAGACCGAAGAGTACAATCTGCCACTTTGCCTGGCGTATGTGGACTATGAGAAAGCCTTTGATTCCGTCGAAATTTGGGCGGTGCTACAGTTCCTTCAGCGGTGTCAAGTTGACTGTCGGTAAATCGAAGTGCTGAAGTGTTTCTACAGTAGGGCTACGATGGCTATCCGAGTACAGAACCAGAGTTCGAATCCTATCCAACTGCAGAGAGGTGGAAGACAGGGTGACGTTATATACCCGAAACTCTTCACCGCTGCGTTGAAAGACGTTTTCAAGCTACTTGACTGGAAAGGATACGGTATTAACATCAATGGCGAGTACATCACTCAACTTCGATTTGCCGATGATATAGTTCTTATGGCAGAATCCCTGGAGGACCTTAGCACTATGCTCAATGAATTCAATGGTGTCTCTCAACGGATAGGTCTTAAGATGAACATGGACAAAACAAAGATCATGTTTAATGTCCATGTCACACCTACGCCGGTAGTTGTTGGGAGCACTATTCTAAGTTGTTGACGAGTACGTTTACCTGGGACAAATAGTCCGACTAGGTAAGTCCAACTTCGACCGAGAGCTCAATCGACGGATTCAACTCGGCTGGGCAGCGTTCGGGAAATTACGACACATTTTCTCGTCAGGTATACCTCAATCTCTGAAAACTAAAGTGTATAACCAGTGCGTGTTGCCAGTGATGACTTACGGATCTGAGACGTGGTCCTTCACTGCTGGCCGTATGAGGACGCTCAAGGTCGCTCAGCGAGCTATGGAGAGGGCTATGCTCGGAGTTTCTCTGCGTGATAGACTCAGAAATGAGGATATCCGCAGTAAAACCAGAGTGACCGACATAGCCCAACGGATTAGTAATCTGAAGTGGCAATGGGCCGGCCATATAGCTCGAAGAACCGATAACCGATGGGGAAGAAAGGTTCTCGAGTGGTAGCCTCGTACCGGTAGGCGTTATGTAGGGCGACCCCCCACTAGATGGAGTGACGACCTGGTAAGACATGCAGGAAGTCGATGGATGCAGGTGGCTCAGGACCGTGCTTTTTGGCATTGCTTGTGAAGCGCTGTAATGATGATGATGATGAACTAGCTTTTGCCCGCTGAAGAATAGAATAGAATAGTAGAAAATAGTTCTAATAGGACTTTTAACTTAGATTTTTACGTTATTAATTTTGTTATAACATATAAATTATTACGTTTAAATGTTTGAATACTTATAAAATCTAACAATTCTTATTATAGCGCAGGGACTTTAATGTTACATAAACATGAAAATAAAATAAAATTTTGTAATATTTTATGAGCAGAACACCAAGCTTGACCTTTGATCTGGTGAAAGTGACAAGGGGGGTGGTATTATCTTTTTACAACGAAATCGAAATATTATACCTACAGCAGTGTTTCTTTCTAAACAATATTTTTTTTCCTTCAGATACAACATCTCCCTTAAGATATTATAACTTATAAAATGATAGAAAATTACTTCCCTCATATTTTTGTTCAGTTTTGTCACTGAAGGCCACAAATGAGACCGCTTTACGGACACTTTAACTTCTTCCACTTGCGTTCCTCTGAGCACAACTAGTAAAGTCTGCCAGAAATCGCCTGCTAACAATACAGTAACTCCTCACATTTGACAATTTTTATCCTTAATATCCTAAAGATCCATTAAAAGCCCTTTTATGAGTCACAGTATCAATCATCCCAAACAAATAATTTCGTTTTACGGAGTATTTCTGCCATATTACGCAGAGTGTGCTGTTTTGGCTCATGCTGTAGGCTTTGTTCTCCTGACGCTTATTCAACTTCTCCTACTCTAATACTGATGTAGGGAAATAAATTAATTCAGTTATTTGCTGTAAGCTTAAAATGTTTATATTACGAGAATTTAAGTGTTTTTTTTTTTAATAAATTCCTCAGTCAAACATCATAGAAATGATCCTAAGTAAACTAATTTCTGGTTATTCAGTCGTATAGAAGTAGGTGAACTTTGAATTAAAAAAATTCTTTAATAAACATGTGTAATATAAGAAATCAAAGACTACATTAGAGAGCGGATATTATCTATTAACGATTGGCGGGCGGGTGGACAAACGCAGTCTTTTTATTATTTTGAGTATTTATCAGGAAGATGCTGCTGCCCATCTCCTGTCACATCCATCACATCTCCTTCTGTCATCGAGAAATAATATAGGTTACGGCACCCATGAAATAGTATGGAATGGTAGATTCCCTTAATATAGACCTAAATAATTCAGAACATAAATTAAATAATGCTTTTAATGTTGAGGTATACAAAAGTTATATCTGTTTTATTTACCACTAATATTTCAGAGAGAAGGATCTTTTTATTTCAATACGAATAAAGGCCTTCGCGGATAGTTGATATTTTTTCAGCACTTGTATGCACTCGTGAGCGTGTTCCATTTGTGTTTCGCAAAATGTACGCATTAGCAAACACCACGTATTACGGAGGATATTTTACCATAATGCTCCGATTTAAAATGCGCGTTCTTTTGTTATTTCATGTTTTTATTAAAAGAAATGTTTCTGCTTCGTAAAGCTACAATGCATTACGGCTACATAATTAACACGTTTTTTGGGTTATGAGGTCGAAAAAGCTAGATGCGCGACTTCACGAATGCGCGAATTTTCACATTTCCTTAGGTACGATGGCGACAAATATATATTATAGCTTCTCTCAAGAAGTTTATGCCAATGGCATACTTAATTAGCCATGAGGTCGAAAGGGCCACATATGCACTGAAATTAAATTATTCACGTTCAGTGCGGAGTGAGGTCTAGAGCCTCATAGTTATAGTCCTCATAGCCGCACGGAGTGGGGCGATTTTCTTTCTTCTTATTTTTTAAAAAATATTATGATATCGTAAATGCAACTTCCCTTTATTCCCATCACTAGTTGAGATACAAATCAAGCTTTCTTTCAGTGCCGTATGAGGCAGAATAGATGTAATATTTTATTTATGTATTTAATCAATACTAAAACGTCATAAAAGCCGGCGAAGTTAGATTTAACTTAATATCTATGTTTATACCCCTAAAATATCAAACATCCATTATTATTGTTGAGCTGTATATAAGAAGTTTTTTTAACATATTTTATGAGGCCGAAAAGGTCTCATACGCACTGAAAAGAAGTTCAATATTGCCTTAAAAAGACCTCATCCGCACTGGTTAAAACTTCATCAAAAATGGTGTCGCTGCGAACGTGTTAAAGAGTCGGCTTAATCTGCGGGGACGCTCCCTTAAAGAATTCCAGCATAAAATATAAGCGTAATGCTGTTGCGTTTCGTGCGGCATTCTATCTTAATGCACAAGAGTGACAACACATCTTCTTTATGATTTTCATTTACTGATCACATATAACTAATAATACTAACGTGGTAGAGCCATGTTGCATCTATATTATGGTTTTAGTACGAATGAGTTGGCTCAACCTAGGTAGGTCCACGCTCTCGCAGAATACCAGCATAAAATAACTGCTGTTGCTGCTGTGTTTCCTATGAAGAGTGTAGAGTACCGAAAACTTTTACTGGAAATGAGTTACTCATTCTTAGTTATCAGGGGTGGCAAAGCATCCGTTTTTTTTATTCTTAACCGAGGATAGATGTTAATGTCTATGGGCTATTCACTTACTATCAAGAAGACTGTATGCTTGTTTGTTACCCTTATTCTATTTAAAACTATCTGCATTTTGATTAATTTTGCTTAAATTTTCTTGTTATTTTTACAAAAAGTGTGCATTTCAAATGAAAAAATATATTTGTTTTCTTTTATTCTTAAAAATGCAATAAATAAGCACGTAAGATTTATTCGGAGAATTTGGCTAAGGTACTTCTCATTCAATGCGATGTGAAAATTATTATTCATCCCACAGCTGAATACGTGCCTAAGATCATAAATATGAAAAAGGTAGTTGTTATATAATAACCAAAAGCTCGCGATTCAAGAGATCAAATAGTTTGAAGCTCGAGTAGCGAAGGAGTGATATATCAGTTCACGAATATTCAGAAGCTACTAAATTACATTGTCTTTATAAACTGACGTAAATATAACTAAGGCGTACAAATTTAAAAAAATATTGCATATCCATAGACTTAGGATAATAATAAACGAACATAGTGTGCAAGTAAGAAGAAAATTCCTTATGGCAATATAGCAAAATAGAAAAGGATAGCAAATTACTATTAAGTGATTTTGAGAGACAGGGCCTCTTCGGCTCCTATCTCAGCTGCTATCGGCCTTCAGTACCTCTTACTTGCTGCCCACTAAGCTTATAAGACCCAGGGAACTTTTTCTTTTCCCTTCCCTGCTTCGTTTCTGATTGTGGTTCTGCCGCAGACGTACCCTGCACTTCACGGTAATGTTGCAGGGTATTGGTGAGGCTAAAAGAACCTCTTCCAAACCTACAGCTAGTTCCATTAGAAGAGATTTTTCATTATCTTTTTCAAAATGTCAGTTTTCGTCCATTTTGTTTCCACGATCAGCTAGGGAAATACTCGGTTACCCCTTGGCAGAGCCCCGCATGCCGAGGGAAGGGAAATACTATCCGAATCACGCTGGTCTCTGGTAGGCCCCGTTTGCGACTGGACTCTCTCCAGCCACGGTACGCTTGTCACCTTGGATTGGGTTAGGATAGGAAAAGGGGATGGGATAAAAGAAAAGTAGAAGAGGATCGTCTGTGTTCTGTCCATTTCCTATTGAACCAGACCAAATAACAGGCGGAAACCACGTATAGGAAGAACTCCTCAGACTTTCCCTGGAGATCAACACGACCTGCGCTCTCCCCAAGAGCCATTCGCCAAACTGCTCGCTGCACAGGAGAGCAGAATTTGTGTTAATCTTGTCCTAGTGATAATGTCAAAAAGTTAGGTGTAGACTAACCCCCGCCCTACTTATGTAACTATTAAGTTAAAATTCTAGTTTTTATGTTGAATTAGTGATATTTGGTTGGGCCATAGGTTCCTGGGTTCGAATCCGGAACGAATGGCCACCAATCGTTGAGCTAATCGTTGCTAATTTAAATCCGGGATTAAGGGTCACTATTATATTACTCACTATCACTCACTAGGGTCACTAGGGTATTAGCTGCGTGGTTCGTTATATACCAAAAAAATGGCGGACGTGGCACGTGGCAGGTTTTCGACAATAGGCTTGGGCAGAGAAATTTTGTCCCAGGGCTTCTGGCGGAGAGACTACTCAATTTACCATATTAGCCGACATTACAGGAACATGAGAAGCTGTGGGGAAAATGAATAATAAATAAAAACAGCCCATAGATAGGAACGGGCTTATCTGGTGTGTCTGCAAGCGGCCTCTCTTCAAGGCCTTGAGGCTGGTGGAAATACGTTGCAACTGATGGTGCACGCCGGATATTGCACTGGTGTTGATTGAACGCCACGTTTTGCACTAGTGCACAACGACAATGCACTGTGCAAGTCGTCACCACGAAAGTTTGTACTGTTCTATGACTCGACTGCCACAGGGTGCTCACGGCCAAGATTACGCTGCAACTGTGCGAATGATGATAAAATACAGGTCTGCCAGCGGAGTGTTTTTTGACTTTTGGCCAGCACGCCTTCCATTGGGCGAACAAAATAAGGCCACCAATCTGCCCTCCCCCCCCATTGGGCATGTCCGTGCGGAAAGGCAGGAGAGACTGTACTGGCTAATGTACTAACAAACGAAACGCGAGGGTGTTTTTGACGCTATCAATATTCCTTAGACCAAAAGGGTCAAAAAAATTAAAACCGATTTCAAAGAACTGTTTTAGTCAAAATTATGTCATTATTTATACTTGTGATTGTATGTCACTTGGTGAAATTCTTCGTCTTCATTTTCGTAATTTGTAAACAGTACATATCCAAATCACATAAATAAAATGATTTCAACATACATAATACCGTCTGAAATTTTTCATTAATTTTTCAATACACTATCTTAGCACCGACTTCATAAACTATTACGTGGTAACCGTGTTTTTTTATTTTTAACCCTTTACTTACTTTCTATTAAAAGTTTAATTTTTAAAAAGAAAATGTAATGATTTTCTTCTTTACTGTTTCTTTGAAGAGTCGAGGACTGAACTCTGGAGTTTTGAAGTAAATAATAATATATTACATCCATAGCACAGATTGCAATTAGAGATTATAAAACAAAAGCCGTTCAAGTTCCAGGGGGTTATCTGAAATGATAAAAGTTTTATAAGATTTGTTATCTGCCGTAAGTTTGAGTACTCATAAGAATTAATAGGATCGGCCTTAACTAAATTGGAACTATAAAGATGTTTGCATCGCATAATGCTTGCATGTAAAAATAATGAAAGTGAGTTATTTCCGCTACTCCAGCACCAAAATGTGATTTACAATACAAATAGGTGATTTTAATCAACCCGGGATTTGACCTCATGACCAGCAGTCATATTTACAACCATTGGGCCAACGAGTCTTAGTATTTAAAGTATACAATAGAGGTTGCGATTTCTTCGGCTACATCACTTACGCAATGGTTTTGTTTTATCTATTACGATATTATCACATGCATTTAAATTTAGTCGACTACAAAAAAGGAGGTTCTATGTTCTACTGTATGTATTTTTTATGCATGTTCACCGATTTCTCCGCCAATTGTGGACTAATTTTTAATTTTTGTATTCAGTAAATAGTC
The DNA here is from genome assembly GCA_907164705.1 of Parnassius apollo. Classification (NCBI taxonomy): domain Eukaryota; kingdom Metazoa; phylum Arthropoda; class Insecta; order Lepidoptera; family Papilionidae; genus Parnassius; species Parnassius apollo. The sequence continues at coordinate 248,482 of CAJQZP010001217.1, forward strand.
CTCATACTTCAGGCGTGTTCCCATATAAATTTAGAAGAAAATAGGTGGAAAATGGGGAATTAATCTTTTAATTTAACTATTTCGGTGATATTGAGACTGTGATACTCCTTAGCCCGCTCAAAAGGGTAAAAACATCCTCAATAATTCCGCAATCTAAAGAGGATTTGAATTCCTATTTACAGTTTATCTTGGCACCGAATTCAGAATGTTAAATTATTTTATTCTTTTTAATTCTTTGTAGTCGGCTTTTATTTTTTCTTAAAGGTTACTTTAAAGTTAAAACTTCTTTAGGCACGTTGGACACTTTTGGAATGGAAAAAAAACACTGAACTCACCGTGGGCGTCACGCTTAGGTACATAAAATTAATGAAAGTAATGACGAAAATCTCATTGAATAAATTTGATATGTATTTATAAAAGTAAGTTAGTTTGTGTACCATATAGATAATAATCATATTTTTATATAAAACAGCGCAATAAATGAAAATTTTATTACTGTTGATAAAAGTAATTTCTAATAAAGAATACTTCCTAAATCTATTTATTAACAACCCAAAAATAATGCTTACAAGTTCGTGAATCTAAGAAGTTCTTACTTTTGACGTGCAGTTCTATGACTGACATTTTTTATTTTTGTTCGTTGTAAAAACTTTTTTTGGTTGTTTTTGTTTGTTGTGAAAACTTGCGAAAACAAGTTTTCAGTCTCTCAGGCGATAAAATAGCACTTCATTTAACTAATAGTACGTTAATAGGACTTTAATCATTGACTTATATATTACTAGCGTAAGGACCGGGCCGACCGAGCAACTAAAACGGACCAGTGCGCTGGCCCTAAAATTACAGTTTAGGGCCAATGCGAATCGGTCGACAGTGGTGCGCGAGCAGGACAGATTTGTCTGTCATAAATATGTCTAGTTGCATGGTAAAAAGGATGCAAAAAATACGATACAATGATTAAAAAGGAACATGAGATATCGTATCATCGGTAAATAACCTTGTATTAATTTTGTTACAATAAAATTATTATATAAACGCATTTTTAAAGTTTTGTTTTACAGTTAGTTTAGTTACGTTACCAAGATTAGGCCAGGTTTAAATTCAGACCCTCAAACGTATTGTACATGGAAAATAAAATTATACTATTTAAATAAATTGTATCACGTTTTACGTTTAATGTTTCTTTTTTCCCATGTGCCGGAATTTTTGCGTCACGCGTCTAGTGTATCTATACGTTTCGTTTTTAAACAGTTTTATTTTTATTTCTGTTTAATTTTTGTCTAAAGAACTTAGTGTAAGTTAAATTTTGAATATTGGTACCTAATATCTTTTATATTCAATAAGGGTGAAATGAAAAGAGTACAAAAGAAACCATATCTGCTTGAATCTGAAACTGATATTTCATAAAATATTTTGAAATTTTGTTTTCAAACCGATTGTTTCTAGAGCATAGAGTTTTTATTGTGGTAGCCCCTCATTATAGTTGTGTCAAGGATGCAACATAAATGCATCGATCGAGCACCGATTGACCAGAAAGGGCCAGCTAATTCTAATTATGTTTAAAAAACGCGGTACTCGTGTACAATACAGAAATTCTCGATATCGTAGGGTTAATATTAAAAAGTAAAAGGATCCAATAATAATACAAGTCGACCTTTAGATAAAATAATGTTTTTTTTGCTTAGTATTATTACGATAATATATACTACAAACTATTAAATAATAATTACACTTAGGATAATTATACTACGAAATCCGACCCTGGTTACTGTCGTGTTATGGTATGACGTTTATATTATGACAGATGCGCTACTTTTTCTTGTATGAAAAACGTATGAGTAAAATATTTAGATGGGCCTATACTTCCTTTTGAAATCATTGACTTTAATACTTTCTTTTACACTATATGTAAGCACCGAATGCGAAATATAAAATTATTTTATTCTTTTCAGTTATTTGTGTTCATCATTATTTTTTGGTAATGGTTACTTTTTTTGGTTTTGGTAATAGCTTTATTGTTAAACCGCGCGAGTTTACAAAGTCTCTCAGGTGATATAATAGTACTTTATGTACTTAATAGTACGTTAATAGGACTAATATTCTCCTTTAAACTATATGCTAACCAACTTCAGAGTATACAATTATTTAAGTTCTTTGAAGACAGACTTTACTTTTTGTAAATGTTTTTTTTATCGTTGTAATCGCTACTGCTTCATTGTTGGACCGCGCAAGAAAGAAAATTAGAAAATAAGCGATCTAAAACTTTTCAACTATTCAGGTGTTAACGTTATATTACAATATAATCTCTATATTATCGAGTGTCCGTTAAATAATAAATAACCTAACAAGTATTTGCAAGGGAGTGCCACGGTCGCTTAGAAAAAATATATATTCAACAAAGTTTGGAAGAAACTTTATAAACATAGCTGAAATTAATACATATCTCAATAATGATCACTAACACTACAAATAAGGAAATAAGTTACTAATTTTATCCAATAATATTCACGAACGTTGAGACTTGCTAACTCGCATTACGCTTCAAATAGAGATTTATTTATAAAAATCTTAAGTGAAATAAATATAGTAATTGTTTCGTTCGACGGAAGACTAAAATTATTTCTAAATAAGTCTAATTATGTCTAATTATGTCTTTTTTATGAGAGCAGAAACATCACAAAAATAAATATTATTTCGACAATTTGGTACGTGTATTAGTGAATGTGTTGCTTTTGAGTAACTAGTCCGATTGAAATCGTATTCAGACAAATATGTTTTCTTTGGTCCTTGATATGCTAGGATTCGATAGTTGAGGTTGTAGTTAACAAATTCAATACTTATGCACATTGATATATTAAAGTATATCGCTGCTAAAATCAATATACATGAAATGTATATTGATTTTAGCAGCGATTTATTTCAGATTTTAGCAGCAATATATTAACCTTAGTACCCAAAAATCAAATGAAATATGTGTCCGTTAAGTCAAGCTATTCAGTTTTTTAATATTTCAACGTTAAAAGTCAATTACCGAAAAAAGCATAACGTTTGCTGATCCAGATAGTGAAACTATACAATTATGTTATATAACTTTTACACATCAAGTCTAGTAACATTATATAAAATTGAAATGACGACTGTCACTGATATTGTTGAGAATGAAAATAAAGAACCTGAATTTCTTGTCTTTTATTATACATCATAGCCTTTGCCTTTTCCTTTATTGATAAAAAACTGAAGCTCCTTTGAAAACGAACCTCAAATTATTTTCTTGTGTTCGAATATTGTTTTCAACGTGGCCTTGATATAAGCTTTATTTATAGTACAACGTCAACTTTCCGATTTTAAAAGGTAAATAAAAGAAAACGATAAAACTCAAGCACAGTATTTATGTGATAAAAGTTAAAATAAAACTAAATATTTTAAAGTTTATTTCTCTCTTTATTTTACTCCTTTTTTCTTCTTTACCAGCCAGTAATAATCCACTGATTTTCGAGGGATTTTCTTTATCGTTACGTTTGGCGGGTGGACTGAATATTGCAGTCCCAGGCGAATGTATTTTTTATTAAAAATAAAACGTTGCATTTACACTAAAATTTTCTCTCGTGTCGTTGGTGATTTTCTCTTGGGTCCTGCTCAGATCGAGTCAACCCATTTGTGCTACAATTATAATATAGCTGCAGCATGGCTCTACTTCTCGTAAACACCTTAACTAGATAAAATCGTCTGTATCTCACCAAAATTCAATATCATAGCAATGAATAAGATTTTAGAACGACTTCACGTAGTTTAGAGTAAATTAGACTTCAAAGTAAGATTATACAATCAAACTGCTACGATCAATCCTCCGAGACAATAAACCCTCGCTATGTAGTGCTTTTTTAAAATAAGGACCATTTCCACACACTGAATTATTTAGAATCTTTATAGAAGTTTTGGTTGAATGGTTCTCTATTGAGTATAGTAATTCTAAAAATAGCCTGCATAAATTCACTTAAAAATAATTCCCCAATCTGATACCAAATGAACGATATTTATTTCTACATTATATATATACATATATGAAGGGTTGACACTCACTCTCCGACTTTTTTATCAACCCGTAATATAGAATACCCGCTGGATAGAAGTCTAAGCTTATAACATTATATAATATAATATATGATGTGATACAAGTAACTTACATCAGTGTAAACAGTCGTTTGTCTTAAAATGATGTCATTTGCGTCACTATATAAGTTTGTATTTTCAAAGTATTTGATATTTAACAAAAAATTACAGAATGTAAAATATAGGGATTTTTAAGGCTTTTGATGTAAAAAAACGGTTTTTTCTAATTTGCGAGATGCACCAGTTTACGCAGGACCCATCGAAAAAAGCCTACAGCCTACCTGGCTCCTACTTTCTGAGATTTAACCTAGGAGTACACAGACAAGCTTAAGTTGTAATTGATTGAGTTATCTCCGACCCTCAACTGACGCAAGTCCAACTGTGAATGGAATACTGCTGTCACTTATGAGTTGATGTTGCAAAATGCCACCTGCTTTGAACTCTGAGAAGAAACAAGCTCGGAGGCTTATTGTTGACATTGATTTAGTTGTACTCATTCTTGTCTAGAGCCTCGAGCACAGACGGAGACTAGTTAAGTCTTTGATATTCTATGGTAAGCAATGCGGAGAGTGTGTGTAGGAATTACAGGCTTTTGTTTCTCCCTTAACTTTTCACCATCAGAAAAACAGGCGATCAGAGAGCTTATCACTTTGTTGTCGATATTCAAGGTATTCGAACCAAACTATTTGTTTCGTCTTTCGAGATGCGTGCAGCAAATATATAATCTGTCTTTTTCCCGATAACAATCTGGACATCTTCAAGGTAAGAGGGAATAAGCTTTTGTTACGCTTAAACAGTGCGTTGCGATTTATGCCTTCATTTTCACTCACCACCAGGTGGGATTGTGTTGATTGGCTTAGAAGAAGCAAAAGCAGGAAACCTTAAAATGTCTAATTAAAAATCTTTCCTCTCCTGAATTCAGTTGTTCAGTTTTACCTTGCAATTTACATACATACATTGCACAGAAACAAACATACCCAAAACAATTACTTGTTTACCACAAAATTAATAATTTTGCCGTGTGGAATTCCAACCAGCGACCTGCGGTGATATAGAAAACAGTGCTACGGAAAAAATCTGCAACTCAATGCACTACTATGTAATGCACTACACTAGAGCAGTGTGGTAGCCTAACTGCTACATAACAATAATCATCTTAGACATGAGAAGGGGCTGTACCCAGAAGTGCGATATACATTAGTTATAACTTTATTTTTATTACTATCATATAAAGTTATGAGGAACTGAGAGTAGAAATGCCAATTAGTTAAGCATTGGAGTAAAATTGATAAAAAGTCTATTTTAAAATTAAATCTAATATCAATATTTTGATAAAATGTTTGAATTCACTGTAACTCTTTTACTATTACAGTTACTCGGATTCCTTGATTTCAATTTATCTTGAATATGCACGGTGCGAACTTCTCCAATAATAGTTAGTGCTCACGTCGCACTTAATGACCTCACGCGCCGCTCAAACGCTTGAAGACCCAAACTTACCAAAAGTAATCCTCCTATTTCGGTCTCCAAGAATTTAGTACGAAATTTATTTGAAAAATTCACAGAAAGACGTGCTTTGGTTATGAAGTTAACTTTTAAATAACGGTTTGAAAAACTTTACATTGCGATGTGATTTCCTGTATTATGAAACATGGTGGTGACTAGTAGGTAATGAAAAGTCTAAAAATACTTTTCACATTGTTTATTAAATAAAAATAATTATAAATTGTATTGTATATTGTAGGAAAATACTAATTTACCTACAATTTTTTACAAATTGAACAAAAAACAGCAGATTATATGACGTATATTAGAAGTTTAGTACGGTATCAAAAATACGATAGTAAAAACGTTTCATCGACGGCGCTGCGTGATATTACTATTATTTAGTCTACTTACGTATTAATATAAAATAAAAGAAGAATGATACGTCGTAAAGAAGTTTCATTTCATACGTGCGTACACAATTTCACGCACAATTTTTTTCTTTAGTTAAATTATTCAATAAATTATTGAAGAGGTTGTATATACCCAAGGGTAGTATCACCCTCAAGGGTTGAAAGATAGGGTATGAATTTTCAAAGTAACTATTTAAATGATATTGTAGTTATAACTTCGAGGTGTTGCTTACTTCATTTAAAAGGGTCATTAAGTTATTTTTTAAAAAATGAAAAAATTAGGAAAATTGATGACCATTTATGGACCGTCAGGACCGTGTTTTGTGGCATTCTTTGGGGGAGGCCTACGTTCAGCAGTGGACTTGTGAGGGGCTGTAATGATGATGAAACATTAACGTATTCAGAACTAACTTGTAAAACAGCAATGGACGTCATATTAGATTTGTGAATATAAAGAATAGACTGGGTACATCTTTTTATAATACAGAGGAACGGAAATATATTCTCGTGCATGTTCAAATTTACTTCAGCACTACGTGAATGAAATTTGAATTTATATAGCACATAACGTTTAAGAATTACATTGTAGTCGTACAATACAATGTTGAATTCAAAGCTCCTTATAATATCGGATAGTAGGTACAGGTTTATCTACTTTCTTATACGATTATACTACTTATACGGTCCTTAGCACAAGTTTTTCACACTAACATTCTTTTTTTCCTTTTTTTTAAAACGTCTCTCCTACACTAGGATTTTCTCCTATATCTTGAAGGCAGTTTAAATACATTAATATCTCATGGACAAACATTCAGACTTAATCTGCCTTAGTTAGGCACACTTCTAAGCGGCTTTTCGCCGCTTGCACCCTCCTTTCTACCAAGGAGGGTCGCGTCCGTGTACGGCTTAAATATCTCTTGTCAGATCAGTAAGTCAATAAAGGTGGGGTTCAGTGGGTAAAAGTCTCCACATAACCACGCAGCCGGCTGGTATGCTATGAGCATTCCCCACATCCCCCCCCCCGCTTTTCGGAGGGTTGCCCATATTTGCTTCGGGCGCAAAAAAAACCCGAAACAAGTCATCGATTTATTTGGTATCATCAATGCGTCCTCATGGATAAAATTGTATGAAAATGTGTACAGCATCCCTGGTGGTCGTAATTGGATCTAGGTTTTGTCATACAAATTCACAATAAAACTATACGAATTTGATACGATAGAAAGCTCTTGCTCAGGACGCAGATCGTATTTACTAATGGTAGATGGAGTTAAATTTTGTACAAAAACACAAATTATTGGTTTTCAGGTTGGATGTAACCTGTTTCCTAGAAAATATTGTGTGGTTCGATAATATAATACGTGTTTTGAATTTAAACGGGGCATTTTCTTTCACAAAGACTGCAATAACTAATCTACATGTACAATATCAAACAACAATTTGTGGATTTTCAAAGATTTATGGTTTAAATATAGCTTGTAAAAATATACTATAGTTGATATTTATATTTATAAAGAGTGAATTAAACTCCAGTCACGCGTCGGAGCTGACACAACCTTTTATTATTTCTGACTGCTCTAGTTCATACGGTTATTCTTTATTACATATTATTTTTCATCTATCTCTTTATAATAGTTAGGATTTTTGCACCTCGGGTTTTTTTAGCTGTATCGTTAGGGGCATTTTGCATACATATATGTTTGTACGTATAACCCTGAAACAATTATTTATAAGTCATAAAACTACTTATTTTGTGTGAATCAAACATCGGCATGGCCTATACATAAGTATTTTTTTTAATTAAAGACCACACATGAATTGCTTTTTTATTTCTAGGCCTTGGTTTTACCGTTATAGCCTATTAACAACACTCATCGCTAAGCATAGGTTGCTTCTTAGGGAGGATATCTGCCATAGTTTCCATGCTTAGTAGGCGGGCTTGCAACAGAAGTTATTAATTTTTTTGCCTATCTGCTGGTTTATTCCCTCACGAAAGCTATGTGACGATATGAATAAAATGTATTTCTTAAACGTTACTTGCAAATGTGGAAAACTTGAACGAGTATGCGTAATGGCAGCGGAAGAGAACTCATTATCCTATATAAAGGTGACAGAGGGAAACTGAAAAGTAGATGGACGTCAGCGCTTTTTAGATATAAGCTCGGGAAAAAATGCAAGTGCCAACCTGCTTGCCAAGCGTGGCAACTTTGACAAATATACTCCCGATGAAGCATTCTTTGCGGGAGACCTATGATTAGCTGTGGACTTTAGACAACTGCAATGATGATGATGATGATGATGTAGGACATCTTATCTTGATGTTCCAACTACTCTTATTAAAACTATTAACCCACCTCAACTTCGCCTGGATAGGATCTATCAATGTGTCTATATTTAGGATTAAGATAATCAAAACCTATTTATTTCATCAATTTTGCATTTTTTTTAAAAGTCTAGGACTTTTGGAGAAAATAAATCCTAGATATTTCCTAGCATTCCTCTCTATATGATCGAAAAGTTTATTACAATCGATTAAGCTATTCCGAAGATAAGCTGACAAGCTAACAGATAAAAAATTTAAAAATGGTTATTCATGTCTTAATGGCATTCGAATAAACCCCTCGACTCAATAAAAGGCAGACAATAACGATACCACAGACAGACACTTCAATTTTATTTGTTTATACATATAGATATATTAAATAATAACATATATTGCTATAACCATACCGTGTGAAGACAGTGGAATATTATCCATTACCCCATATCGTCCAATGGATATCGACAGAGGAGAACAAACTAGGAGATGAGAGCAACGCCTTTCTGATCAACAACTCAATAACAATAAAAAAATTGCGGTCGCCAACCCGCCTACCGTACATTGCAACAATGGTCAATGTAGCTTAAATCAATAATAATAAATATGCTTGCTGCCCCTTATGATGCAATCTGTGAGGGAGACATCTGTTCAGAAGTAAACTTTTAATAGGCTGTAATGATGATGATAATGATAATGATGTAAGATTTAAAGATTTAAAAGAATGTATCAAACACTCTTATATAACATATGTTAAATGCTAACATACAATACTCTTTGTTTTCCGCCTCAAGGGTCGTGATTGATCTAACAGATTGTTTTAAAAGTCTCTTGTTTCAAAGTTTCGTCAGGTGTCATGTGTGCCAAATTATGTTAACACGTATCTGAACATCTTTAACAGTACTTGAATGTTTAATCAACATTGAAATGCTTTTACGCTTCGTTTCGAATAAATATTACAAAGTGAAGAAAAATGTTTGAAGAGCATGGGAAGATATATTTAATATAATTTTTCATCATGGAATTAATTTTTGAAATAAATTAATATTATTTCTTTGTTTTTCTAAAAATTGACAATATTTTTAAGTCATGGGTTTGGTATGTACAATAAGTGTCGTTATTAGTACCATTATTCAGTATTAAATATGGTTATAACCCAAATTGAATAATAAGAAATATACTTCCTTCCTTCAGACTACTGAAATCGGGTTGTAACTATTTTTGACTAGACACAATCGTATGAATATCAAAAATACGGCAACAAAATACGCAGGATACATTATACTGTCGTGATATAAATTATAAAATTGAGGCAATCAATAAGTGGTTTGCAATTCTTTCTGCCTAGGAGTTCGTTTCGTTATGTACCACCATCTTAACTATTCCTGCCAACAAATAGCACTGCGTGCTCTGTTGAGAAGGGTATAGAGAGCCAGTACAGTAACACACAGTGAGGCATCCCATTCCATCTTAGTCAATACATTTAGTCTTAGTGAAAACACATCAGTAAGTTTTCTTATTTAAAGTGAGTTGCAGGTGGCCAAGAACTGTGTTTTAGCTACTTAACATCAGATCATGAAAAGTTCACAGTAAGATGAAATCGTAGACCTCAAGTGCCAACCTTCGATCAACTAAACTTCAACGTCTTTTTTATAAAGTTGGCTGCAAGAGTTCATACTACAGTAACCTCCTACTATCATGTTTTTTAATAGGAAAATAGTGACAAGCGAGCACACAGTCCACCTGATGGTAAGTGGTTGCTGTGGCCCATAGACTTCTATATCTATCCTCGTTTGCCAATCAAAATGAAGATACGTTGTCAGCCTTGAGGACTAAGATGGATTGCCTCTTTTCCAGTAAAAAGGGTCTCCGGTTCTCTACACTCACCATACGAAACACAGCAGCATTAAGCTATTTGACGCTGGTATTCCGTGGTCCTTCCCCGGTCGAGCCGACCCATTCGTACTACAACTATACAATTAATATAGATGCAGTACTGTAAGTTCATTGGTCATTAATTTCACTTTTATAAAAAAATCATTCTTCTAAACTTGACTGTATTCGATGAAGAGATACTGTGACTATGACAGTATAACCAGACAACCAATATTTTGGTAATCGCGAAACTGTTTGCTAACACACATACACACTAACATTTCCTAACATAGTAGGCTGCTTATGCGTTGACATATCTAAAGACTCCTCAAAGCATATAATTGTACTGGCTCTCAACTCTTTAGATTCAAACATATCAGTGAAGGCATTATATAGGAAATAGATTAGATTATTGTACAATATAGATATACCTGTGGTGGCGCCGCAAGCGCAACACACCGAAGCCTAAATGACGCTATCAAAATTCTGATTAATAAACAGTATATATAGCACATCTACGAACTATAACACGGAGTGTTGGCCGCTCCCCGGGCAGAACACCTTGCCTGGCGGGAGATCTCCCCTTTTTCTAGCACCCAACGTGATCTGAACACGCGCAACCAACAACCTTCGGAAACTTCAAGCTTCATCATCGTCATAAAATACCCCACCCATTCGCTCCCGAGCTGATATCGTCTGCAGTCTTCATATCCTGCAAGTTTCAAAGGTTTCATCGCAGCACTGGAATAATAATGTTTCCTGTTCTTCAAGTTACACTCTGTGCTATACAGTGCTTGGCACGGCTTTGAGCCTTACTGCTCGCCTCTGCTTCACGGCACTCGCGTAGATTACCTGCCTTCTTCTCGACTCACCGCAGACTACAAGGAAATCTCCTGGCACTTGCACATTCGTCGGCAACGAGGCTGCACTATCGACCTCCGGTCTGAGCAGGGGGTGATGTGGCGGCGCTGTCGTCGCGCCGCAAGCGAATCACACCGAAGCCTAAATCACGCTATCAAAATTCTGAATAATAAACAGTGTATATATAGAACATCTCCGAACTATCACACGGAGTGTTGGCCGCTCCCCGGGCAGAACACCTTGCCCGAGCCGAACAACCTATACTAATTAGATTATAGATTAGAGTGTGGCACTTATCTAAATGTACTCTAAAGCAAATAAATAGTTCTACCATCTAGTAGATGAAATAAATAGAATCCAAGTCACACGATTGAACTGAAGATGTGTTAGTATCAGCAAATTCCCGAAATGAGGAACAAATGTGACGTCATATATTTTTGTTGTATTGCTTTGATATTGTGATGCCCTATAAATAGTTTTCTTTTATTCAATTTCTTTCTTAATTATTATTTAGTTCCCTTTTTAATTAACAACTTACTCTCTAATTTAAATAATAGTGTTAAACGAGAAAATATTAAAACAAAACTTAAGTATTCCTTCCTACTTGACACTTATAAGTGAACTTACTGTTGCGCGCCTAAGTTGATGTCTGGTAACTGGCACTAGCGCCATCTAGTGTCGGGTAACAGAGAGAGGAGAGCTTTCCAGAAAGTGCCATGACCGATCTTTCAACCAGCAGCGCCATCTAATATCGAATTGAAGAACTAAGCTTTCTGGAAAGCTCCACATTCGAAGTTTCTGCACCTGGTCGATCGAGGGCAGCTATTTGCTGAAATATTCTGGATGTTTCTAAAGTGGATGTAAATAAAATGTCAATTTTGGTAATTCAATCGGCAGTTTTATTGTCACGAACCCTAAGCTCGGAAAATTACCAAGCATCTAGTTATTTATGGATAAAATTAGTTATCAAATTATAAATTTAACATGATTTATAGAGTATTTGTAACACAATGTATTTTTACGTATATTCTATTTTCTTTATCAATCCTTAAAGAAATATAGCTGTAGATAGCATATACATATACATAACGTGTTCAAAATGCATCATCAAATGCAATACATGTATAATTTTAAGTTTTTAATTTATACTGTTTTGATCGCTTAATGAAATATTCTTCAAATTTATATACGACCACTTGAGGAGTTTTTGTTGTCGCTTATTTCAATATTTATGTATTTTGTTACTTCAATGAATATATATTCGTAAACATTTTCGGAAAATTTCAGATTACACACAATTAACTATAGTTCGGGAGAACAAAGTACTACGAAAAGCGGTAGAAGCGGAATAACGAGAAGCGACAGTGAATAATTATAAACTAGATACGCTGGTGGTCAAAATTCGACCAAAATTACATAGCGTGTTCAAAATACATCATCAAATTCAATACATATATAATTTTTTGCTTTTAATTTTTATTGTTTTGTGTTTTTTTATTGTTATGGCACAGTAAGCTTCGATTGATTTATGTTGTATTCCCCTACTCCCATAATAAATACAGTCTTCAATTTTAACGTAAGTAAATTATACTTATGTATTAAGACTTATTAAAAAATTATTGAGCCGTGGTAGCTCAGATGGTTAACGCTCGCTGTAAATATAACAAAACGCGAGTAACCCGAGTTCGATCCCCGCCGGCACCAATGAAATTGTTAACTGCAACTTTAAGTGCTGATTTACCACGTGCTCGGCGGTGAAGGAAAACATCGTGAGGAAACCTGCATGTCTGAGGAATAAAAAAATATTTCGAAGACATATAAAGTTCGCCAACACGCATTGGGGCAGCGCGGCGGACACTTCCTTGCCCTAATACCCTCTCAGAAATGAGGGGAGGCCCGTGCCCAGCCGTGGGACGCATATAGGTTGTAACTTTACTTTACTTTAAAACTTTATTAGTAAAATCAGATATAAGGATTACGGTCAGTCTTAAAGTACCAACGAAAATTCATAAAAATCCCTAACGTTTGTTTTGTGACTATGACGCTGATAATAATAATAAGTTGGAATCCCTAAGGACTTTTTTCAAAGCATGTTTTAGTACCTTGTATTATTATTTTGTGGCTTTAAGGCGAAATCTCACGGTTTAAAAAATTATCTATTATTAATTTTACAAAAAAATCATTAATATTTTTATTGGAAGAAGTCTTATATGAAATGCTATGCATCCTAATTTCGCTACGTTAATACATTGTAATCATTAGAAAAATTTATAAAAGTAATTGTAAATTTAATACTTTTTGTTGTTTTACGTGGTAGAGCTATATTATGGTAATCCCAGTAACGAAAACTAGAATGTAAAATAATTTTATTATGTTTAGTTGTTTTAGTTAGCTTTTAAATGTTATTGATATTTCTAATATATGCACATTCCAGTTGATTTGCCATTCCGTGTAATGTAATACAAATTGTGCATCAACCTTTTCAGTGTACAGAACGCTGACAAAGCGACTTTAAACACAAATCTCCAAGCGAAAACTCGATGAAGTGCGCAATTTGTTCGTTGCATTGTGAGCAACTGAATGGCGCCCGGAAGTTTTTCAAGAACAATGATTCAATCTTTAATTTGTCTGCAATCAAAAGATGCGGTGGAATCGAGTAAATACTGTCGAAATGAAGTGTCAAAGCTTGCTGTTACAAAACTCCATATTTTCATCAATTGGTGCGCTTACATACTCAGAGCGGTAGGCAGATACTACGAAATTCCATTTAGTATGATTTTAACCCATTTATGTGTCCTGATTCTTTTTTATCCATTGAGTTATAATGTACTACGTACTAGAGAAGCTATTCCAAACAAAAATTGTGCGCTACTTCTATGTCTTCGCGCATGCGCGGTAATAGTAGAGTCGCGCATGCGCAGTTGGTATAAACGCGCTTTGCGCTTGCGCGGTCAGTTTTTGTTATTATAGATTATACGTAAGTAGAATGGTCAGTATGTAATAATTGTTTATTTATATTGTATTGTTAATTATATCGAGTACTTACAATTTTTTAAAATGTTTTTTATTTTGTATATGTGCTAATTTAATATAATTACATAATATTATGTCAGAATTACATTTTGATGATATTGTTATCTGAATATTTTAAAAGGTATCTATGTCAAATATAAAAAAACGTACTAAATGTATGTTTAACAAAACTTATTAACATAAAATTTAAATTACAAATATATTTATTTAAATTAGAATCATAAATGTTGTAAATAATCGTTCATAAATGCTGGGCACGCGAGAGTTAAAAATGGACGAATTTATTCCACTTTGACTTTGAAGTGGAAACCTAAAAATAAAATAAAAGAATAATAAGCAGATTTAAACATGAAAAATTTAGCTTAATTATAATAACTTATATGTTTCTACAAAAAAAATGTGTAGTATAATAATATATTCGTCCTAAACTTAAGTACCCACAGAAATGTCGCATCTGAACATATTAATTTCATAATCTATATTCAATGATACGAGATGGCGTCTTAGGAATAATTTGCTTTATTATTAATTTATAATACTTTTTTATTGAATAAGTATCTTATTAACCGATGAAAAGTAATTCCTTGGTTTTTACTGACATTTCTTGAATTATTTGTGCAATATCTAAGTACACAAGACGGCATATTTTTATCAAGAGATTTTTTTTTAAATCAACACAACACGTGACAACTCTACAAGCGCCTAGCGAGTGACTGATTAAAGTGCAGTGCATGCACCGCAGTTGAGTGGAACAGAGTAGCTGAATGCAGTGTCTCCTCTAGTACGTAGTACATAATAGCTCAATGTTTTTATCTAATATCTGCGCATATACGTGGTAGAGCCACGCTGCAGCTATATTTATTATATTTGTAACTAGAATGGGTCGACTTGACCGTGGAAGGGCCATGCTCTCACAGTATACTAGCGTAAAATAGCTTAACGCTGCTGTCTTTCGTATGGTAGGTGTAGTGAAACGGAGAATGCTGCTTTTTACTAAGACGTAGGACTTATTTTCTGCACAGGAGTCCATCTGGGTGGGTACCAAACTCTTACAATTTTTTTCCACCTAAATAGCAATGCTTGCACTTCTGTGTGTTAGTCTGAACGGTATATAGAGCCGGTATAGTTACAAGCTGATAAACATTCCATCTTAGTCCTCAGAGGTGACAGCGACTGCGATTCGACCTACGTTTGAGATTGCATGTGTCTGTGAACTACAGTACCCACTCACCATCAGTTGGACTGTAAATCCGTTTAGCACTATAAAACTAATAAAAAATCTATAACCTCATTTTCTTTATTTTTGTTTGTAAATTTATTTCGATTGTGGTTATCGAAAACACATGAAACGTCGAAACTAAATGATCGCCATCGCTGCGCTCGGTAACACTGGGTTCTAAAATCTAATTCAGTTCTGTAATCCGCTTAATACTTGCGGCCGTTTCGCACCAAACGTGCCTATTTTACATATGAATTGGATTTAAGTATACGAAGTTATATCTAACCACACAAACAATTGCAAAAGGCCATTGTTCAGTAGGGAACTTGTGATTGGCTGTGATAATTTAGTGATTGAATGTAGTGTTTAAATTCCGTTGGGTAACAAATGAAATAAAATAATACTAAACATTATTATATTTTTAACTTTTCCGTAAAAACCTTGCAAATAAAACAGCGCATTATCGCGTTTATTGTGAGATAGTACTTTAATAGGTTGACCAGTTTACCATGATCCGTAATATATTGCACAGATCTCAGTATTTCTAAGTTTAAGGAGTCTAAGTTACACAAGTCTCTTGGAATTTATAGCGTAACGTACTAGCGTACGATACGTAAGATTTTGGGAGTGAAAAATTATTTGATTGAAGGTGTTAAGATGACAATATAAATTATTTTGATGTTTTATATTTTCAATTAGCAACCAGGTTAGCTATCTTATTCTCTTTTTTCTTAGGAGAGCGCGACGATAATAAGACTATCGGACGCGCACGCCACCGTTCCTTGCTCACACTTGCGTAATAGGCATGTGCGGAAAAAGGAAGATAGTGGTTTCAGACAACTTAACTAATAAAATACATGAGCTTAAAATAAGAAGAGTAACAGTGAAATTTGTTGCAACCGTACAAAAAGGTCAGTATGCGTGTCAAAAAGGTTTTTAGCTAGTGCCAATATAATTACTTATTAACTATTTATTGTTAATTATTAGAGGGAACTTCTTTTATTCTTATTCTTGAAGATTTTGGAGCTATTCTGTGTCGTGAATGTCTTCCGCAAACCGGAAGCCTTTTACTCCTACGGCAAGTTTCTCACGGCCGACGTACTCCCACGATCGCCCAAAGCGTCGTGATTGATAGCGACTCATGATGTGATGTTGTCACATGCAAGGCATGCGGGATTTCAGGGGGCAGCTACCCTCCCCGCCAGCAACAGCAGCCATTGTCAACAAGACTAAGCATCTTAGCCAGCCAGTCGTAGGACAAAATCATAGTCCACGAGTGTATGCCCAAGGACAGGCGCATTCTCCTCACCCTCACATTTACAGTCCAAATGGAAGGCAATCCCATACAACCACAGACATGAGGACACGAGGCCAACGGCTATACATGGTTTATGTTGGTGTAGTATTTCACCCCTCCTATTTCTTGACAAAAAATCTAATAAATGATTCGGTCCTGACCTCGGTTTTGAACCTGGAACCACATAATAAGCAGTCGTGCATATATACTTATCACATACGTATTTAATGTGATAGAACCCGGCTTCTTTTGTATTATTATAATTTTAGAATCAACGCCTATCTCCCTTTATTGTTCAAATTTTGTTAAGCCTGATCTTATTTTAAAATTCAGATACTAATTACTTCTTATATTTACTCAAACCTACGGCAAATAACAAATCTTATGAAACTTTTCTCATTTCAGATAACCCCTTAGAACTTGAACGGCTTTTGTTTTATAATCTCTTATTGCAATCTTTGCTATGGATGTGAAATATCAGTTCAGTTCCCGGCTCGTTGGAGAAACAGTAAAGAAAAAAATAATTAAGCCAACACCAATACATTTTTGCTGTAAAATTGAGAAAATTAAACTTTTTATAGAATCTATAAAAAATGGTTTACACTTATGAAGTCGGTGCTAAGATAGTATACAGAAAAATTAGAACCCCGATTTAGAAAGTTATTATGTATATTGAAATAACTTTTAGTGTTTTGGAAAATATGCACTTGAACTAGTTTCTGTTGAGGATGAAGCTTTTCACCATGCGACATACAACCGCAAGTGTAAATAATAAAATCATTTTAACTGAAATTGTCTTTGAAGTCAGATTTAATTTCTAACTTAAAGTTTGATCATTTGACCCTTTTGAGTAGTCTTATCATCATCATCATCATCATTACAGCCCTTCACAAGTCCACTGCTGAACATAGCCCTCCCCTAAGTAATGCCACAAAGCACGGTCCTGAGCCACTTGCATCCATCGACTTCCTGCATGTCTTACCAGGTCATCACTCCATCTAGTGGGGGGTCGCCCTACACTACGCCTACCAGTACGAGGCTGCCACTCGAGAACCTTTCTTCCTCATCGGTTATCGGTTCTTCGAGCTATATGGCCGGCCCATTTCCACTTCAGCTTACTAATCCGTTGGGCTATGTAGGTCACTCTGGTTTTACTGCGGATATCCTCATTTCTGAGTCTATCATGCAGTGAAACTCCGAGCATAGCCCTCTCCATAGCTCGCTGAGCGACCTTGAGCGTCCTCATACGGCCAGCGGTGAAGCACCACGTCTCAGATCCGTAAGTCATCACTGGCAACACGCACTGGTTATACACTTTAGTTTTCAGAGATTGAGTACCTGACGAGAAGATGTGTCGTAATTTCCCGAACGCTGCCCAGCCGAGTTGAATCCGTCGATTGACCTCTCGGTCGAAGTTGGACTTACCTAGTCGGACTATTTGTCCCAGGTAAACGTACTCGTCAACAACTTCGAGCATAGTGCTCCCAACAACTACCGGCATAGGTGTGACATGGACATTAAACATGATCTTTGTTTTGTCCATGTTCATCTTAAGACCTATCCGTTGGGAGACACCATTGAGGTCATTGAGCATAGTGCTAAGGTCCTCCAGCGATTCTGCCATAAGGACTATATCGTCGGCAAATCGAAGGTGAGTGATGTACACGCGATTGATGTAAATACCGTATCCTTTCCAGTCCAGTAGCTTGAAAACGTCTTCCAACGCATCGGTGAAGAGTTTCGGGGATATAACATCACCCTGTCTTACACCTCTCTGCAGTTGGATAGGTTTCGAACTCTGGTTCCGTACTCGGATAGCCATCGTAGCCCTGCTGTACAAACACTTCAGCACTTCGATATACCGACAGTTAACTTGGCACCGCTGAAGGGACTGTAGCACCGCCCAAATTTCGACGGAATCAAAGGCTTTCTCATAGTCCACATATGTCAGGCAAAGTGGCAGATTGTACTCCTCGGTCTTCTGTACAATCTGCCGCAGGGTATGTATGTGGTCTATGGTACAGAAGCCTTTTCGGAAACTGGCTTGTTCGGGAGGCTGGAAGTCGTCGAGTCTGCGTGCGAGACGATTTGTAATGACTCTCGAAAACAGCATGTAGACGCGGCTCAGAAGGGAAATCGGTCTGTAGTTCTTCAAGAGAGCGTTGTCGCCTTCTTAAAGAACAAGACCACCGCGCTTCTGCTCCACGCCTCCGGAGTAGTGCTACCATGGAGGACGGAATTGAAGAGCTTCTGAAGGACTTCAAGTACCGGTGTTCCACCCGCTTTCAGAAGCTCCGTTGTAATTTCATCCTCGCCCGGGGCCTTGCCGTTTTTAAGGTGGTGGAGAGCCATTCTAATCTCGTTCAGACTGACGTCCGGGATATCATCGGAATAGTGTCGGATAAGACTTGCTCTTGGATCGTTACTCACACTTGCGTGTGGCTCCAACGATGATGTGTACAGCTGCCCATAGAACCTCTCAATCTCACTCAGAATCTCAGGTGTCCCGGAAACGATGTTGCCACACTCAGTCTTCAGCCTTGACAGTTGGCTCTTTCTGGCAGACAGATCTCTGGCAAAGACTTTGGAGCCCTGGTTCCGCTCGATCGCTTCTTTAATACGAGCAGTATTAAAGTTGCGTAAGTCTCGCCGCATGCATTTGGAGATAATAATAATAATAATAATATTTTCATTTTAATTTATAATTATGTATTTATAGAAACCAACCAGATGAGAA
This sequence comes from Parnassius apollo, assembly GCA_907164705.1. Taxonomy (NCBI): domain Eukaryota; kingdom Metazoa; phylum Arthropoda; class Insecta; order Lepidoptera; family Papilionidae; genus Parnassius; species Parnassius apollo. Next base: position 267,823 of record CAJQZP010001217.1, read on the forward strand.
AACTATACAGATACCCCAAAAATAATAATATAATTTATTTAGTTCCAAACATATAGACAAATTAACATAACATAATTATTTAATGGAATGAACTAAAAAAGGCGTCTACTCAGTAGAAATGTTATAGAAACCACATAGTGTTAACTACAACTACTGATTTTTAGTAAACGCCAAAGACATAGGTGGAATAGAATAAACTTAACTTGTTATACTAATCACAGGTTCCAACACTTATGAAAATACATACTTTACTTATATAAAAAAACACACTTATAACAACTTAAAAATAAAAATAAAACTGTTAGCATTTGGGAAAAGGGCACAACAAAAACCCAACACAACAAAAAGCGCAACAAAAGGCATGTGTAAGGCACAAGACACACAATTAAATTATTTGTTAAGATACAAAAGTAAAATAAATAAATTTACAATTAAGCAAGTATACGTTAGTTTTATAATATATAGACACAGTATACTTTATAAGAAAAATGTGATACATCGACACAGAATTCTACTCACTTTGCAAATTTAAAAGGTATTCTTTTAGTTTTATTTTAAAAGTGCCAACTGTTTTGCTGCCCTTGATCGGAGGCGGTATATTATTCCAACACTTTGTGGCAGCATACCGAAAGCTACCGCGAAACGCGGCCGTTCTGTGTCTTGGGTACAATCAAACAAGGGAAAGAGATCTGTCTGTTCAGTTGCCTGTATGTTTTCAAATATTTTTAAAAGTGCTTATACAGCACTTTTAAAAAAGTTATTAATAAATCACAACGCATTCAAAACAACAATTACATCAACAAGTCTAAAAATATAACAAGTTCTACGTGGAAGATAATAAATTCAAATAATTTCACAAAGCCAAAAGAAATTATGAAGAGTGTAACTTATAAAGGGAAAACAATTACTAAACCAGGTGATATTGCAGAAGCTTTTAATGATACATTTATGAATCCTGTACAGAACTGCAAACCAATAAATTACAGAAGTAACATTGAACGTATATCAAATTCATTGTTTATGAATCCAACAACGCCCGATCATATAGTTAAAATAATTAATAGCTTAAAAAATAAAACAAGTGTTGGTCACGATGAAATAACCACTAGAGTATTGAAATTTTGTAATTTTCAGTTTGCTCGGCCGCTTAGTCACATTATCAACTTAACTATAAATAAAGGGATTTACCCTGATAAGCTAAAAATAACAGTAATTAAACCTATTTTCAAGAAAGGGGATAAAGAGGATTGTAGGAACTATCGCCCAATTGCTCTGGTTTCTGTCATTTCCAAAATTTTTGAGAAAATCATATATACAAACATATATAATTATTGCGAACGATTTAATTTACTAGCAGACGAGCAATACGGATTTAGAAAGGATAGATCTACGAATCTAGCCATATATCACATGATAAAAGTTGTATCGGAATGCCTTGACGATCGCGTTCCAGTAACTGCTATTTTTATGGATATGTCAAAAGCTTTTGATTACGTAAATCATGAAAAGCTTCTGCAAAAGTTATATATGTATGGTATCAGAGGACCTATATTTGGTCTTGTATCGTCATATTTAAATAACCGATTTCAATGCACAGAAATCTCTTATGTTAATGAGGAAAATCGATCTGAAGTGCAAGTACGATCTCAGTCACAGCTTGTAAAGTGTGGTGTACCCCAAGGAAGTATACTTGGGCCTCTTCTTTTTCTATTGTACATCAATGACCTACCTAGACATGTGCAGCATGAAATGATCCTTTTCGCAGATGATTCTACTGTTATGATAAAAAACAACAGCAATAAACCATACGAATGTGTTATTGCTGAAGCTTTGTCTGATATTATTAATTGGATGAAAGCTAATGATCTCGTCATAAACCTAGATAAGACAAAATATATGCAGTTTCATCTTCCCCAAAACCGGAAACAAGAGACTGTTTTTGTTAAGTATGAAGGGCATTTGATTGAGCGAGTAAAACAAATACGTTTCCTTGGTGTATTGGTTGATGAATGTGTAAGCTGGAAACCGCATACCGAATTTCTTGCAAGTAAAATTAGTAAATTTGTTTATCCTCTAAGAAAATTAACACAAACTGTCTCACAAAAAGCTGCACTTACTGCTTATCATGGATACGTTGCCACCAACTTAAGATATGGTATCATACATTGGGGAGGCGCGGCTGATGTTAACCTGTTGCCATTGTTTAGTATGCAAAAAAAAGTGTCTCAGAGCAATGTTTGGTGCCAAACAAACAGACAGTTGCAGACCTCTGTTTGTAAAATTAAAAATTCTAAATCTGCCCTCGTTGTACATATACCACGCCTGCTTATTCGTCAAAAGTAATTTACATTATTTTAACTCGCACATTGCTAAGCACCCGAGGCAAACAAAGAGTAGTGTTACTGTTATACCGTTTCACACATCTAGGATAGCCTTTTTCTCAAAAAGTTTTTATGCATTAGGACCAAAAATATATAATCATTTACCTGACAAATTAAAAGAATTAGAAATAAAAAAATTTAAGAATAAATTATTAGAATTATTGACTGAAAGATGTTTTTATTCCTTAAAAGATTATTTGAGCTACAAACTTACATTTTAAATTAATTGACATTTGAAATATTTTCTGAATTATGTTTTAAGCAAAGAGTATTCAAATCACTACGTTTTAGTTATAAGCTTACATGTATTTTGATATATCAATATTCCATTCATAGACTTAGATTATACTGGTATAATACCATTGTACTTTTGATATTATTATTTATAATCCACTTTTGTTAAAATAATTCATTGTATGACATTATGCTTTATTATCCGTGTTATTTGATTTGATTTAATGAATAATGAGATGATGTTTTAAGTTCCATAATTTTAATAATATTGTAAGCCTTATCTAGGCAGGTTGTGGTGATACTTAATTATTTTTATAGTGTTAAATCTCTTAAACCTACAACTAGCACAATAAATGACTTATTCTATTCTATTCTATTCTATTCTGTTGACGATTGCAGCCTCATCTCCCGTCTAACAGCCGTGAGATTAAGAGTGTGATCGGAGTTGTTTTTGTGTTCTTCTGCGGCGGGTCTTGCAGAACTTAGCTCCGACCGCATGGACAATTCCCACGAGCTTGTCATTCATATCGTCCACTGCATTGCAATCCTCTAGGCACTGAAAGCGGTTTTGTAACTCGAGCTGAAAGGTTTCGGGATTCTCGATTATAGCACGAGGGGAACGGAGCGTTGACTTCATTAGACGAGACCTCTCCAACTTAACTTTTAGGTTCAGTGTGCCTCTAACCATTCGGTGATTGCTGCCAGTTTTCACCCTTGCGATCACTGAGACATGACTGAACAGTTGGCGTCTGGTCGTCATAATGAAGTCAATCTCATTTTTTGTCGAACCGTCGGGGCTCGACCACGTCCACTTCCTGTGGTGCCGCTTCTGGAAGAAAGAGTTCATCATAAAGAGTCCCTCTTTCTCCATAAAGTCTGCCAGCTGCTGGCCCCTTCGGTTTCGTTGCCCTACTCCAAACTTCCCCACCTTCAGCTCACCGTTTTCTCTTATGCCTAGTTTTGCGTTGAAGTCTCCCATCAACGCCGTGTAGTGGGTTTTGGAGGAATGCATGGCTCTGGAAATATCCTCATACATTTCCTCACCTCCTCATCGGGATGTGCCGAGGTTGGTGCGTAAACCTGTATGACCTTCAGCGAATACCGTTTGGTGATTCTGAGTATCAGGTACGCAACCCTCGTCGACACACTCCCAATCTTTACAACGTTGTTGACGAGAGACTTATGGACGATAAATCCGACACCTCCTTGGGGCAGATGGTCGCCCCCCCCGGTGGTAGAACAAGTTGCCGGACTCGAGAATTGCCGTATCCCCCTCTCTTCGGACCTCGGATAATCCAATAATATGCCAGCGCAACTTGTCTACCTCTTCTTCCAGCTCCAGTATCTTCTCGTCAGTCCTCAGGGTGCGTGCGTTATATGTTGCCAGGTCGAGTCGTCGTAGGTGGCAACCGAACCTCCACCGGAGATTCTTAGCACCCCCTGCCCCGCCGTTACCATGGTCGCCACCGTAGCCAGGAATAGCGGGGCCGCCGGGGACTGGGGCCGTTTTTTTGAGTCGTTATTCATGGGTATCCCCCCGAAGACATTTGCCATAGTTGCTACGCTTGGCTAGCGGGTTGGCAACCGCAGTTTTTTATTATAAAACAGTTGTTATCAGGAAGATGCTGCTGCCCATCTCCTGCCTGTCTCCCTCTGTCGCCTCTTACGACACCCACGGGAAGATATGGGATAGTGGATATTCTCAACCGCCACTACACGGCAAGTGGTCTTATGAATATCACCAATTCAACATTACAACTAGAATTTCAACTAAATAATTACATTTAAAATTTATTCTGTATAATTCCCCTAAAGGATCGAATTTTTTCGCCTGATTAATTGCACATTATTATTATTAATAATTAATAATCAATTTCTGTTCTTAAAAGTAACATTTTAAACAATTAAGGATACATTAATTAGCCTCAAATTAGAAAAATTCAAACAATAAATAGATATTATAGTAAAGCAAAAGCTTAATATTGTCTTTAAAATCCATTAAATTTATTAAAACTATCTTAAAATATAAAAAATGTGTTAAGTTATAATATAATTGGTAAATTAGTCAAAACTTTTCTGAAGCAGTGTATTCTTGTATGGATGAGGCCGTTCGGGTTCGGGTCGGGTTCGGGCCGTTGGTCGGGTGACTGGTTACTGTAGTTCTGTTGCACAATGTATAGTCCCATATTAGGGAATTATGATACTAAGGTCTATGATAAAAAAATATTGTTAGAGAAGGTCTCTATGATGCAAAGTCATTGTAATAGTATCGTTGTGAGCTCCCATATATTAAGGACATATAAAATTAAGGTCTATAAAATAAAACAAATATGTGAAAGGTCTCAAAAATATAAAAGTGTTATACTAATAGAAATAGGACTTCGAAAGGATTATTATATTGGCGTGTATAATTATTGCATCATAGCGCACGAGATCGAGGTAAGCTTGGACTCGCTATCCGATATGTCGTAGGCATATCATATAAATGCCGGTGGTAAGCGGGTTTGTTGTAGCAATACGGCTTGCACGTGGACATAGCACACCCATACCGTTTGTGGGTGGCGTCTTAGTGCATACTATTATGATATGTCGGCTATCTTTCGAATTGAGGTTAGTGTGTTTGATAGCATTTTTAAGTATAACAAGTTTACACCACGCCATGTATAAGTTCATTAAGGCTATGATACGCGAATTTGCGAAACGAACGACGAAACGTCGGTCTAAATTTTAGTTAACGACAATACCATTTTTTTTGCCAAAGTCGATAAATAACAATCATGTGTTTGTGTTGTGAGGGGGCGCCATTCGTATGATAATTGTATTAATGACTACTGTTACTTGCGTTATTGCGTCTTGTGATGGATCTGCGGGTGAGCTGCACCTGATTCAACGCATCCTGTGGTTCTGGTCTATTCTATTGTCGGTGTAGATGGTAATGTCTGCTCAGATTATATGGCGGACCTTGGAATGGTGTGAGTCCAACGATAGTCGTATTGATGCCAGTTTTGCAGCATTGTGTCTCTGCCATGGTTATTTGGCGGGTCACTATTCTCAATAAGACTCTGCGCCTTGGTTTGGCTCACACCTAAGTAGCTTTGTACAAGTCGGGTTTCTTCATTACGGGGCTACAGACTGTCTGAACTTCATAGTGATTTATAAAACATTGGTGGTTGGTGGAGCATATGTGTTTAGCTCATGCGGATGGTACCAGAAGGAAGGATCTGAGGATACTCTCAAGGCTGTAACTAAAAGCCGCGCAACGTGTTACCCCATTCCCTTGCGGTGAGCGGTAAACTCATGGCATGCTCTGCTTCTAGTAGCCGTGCTCATCATAGAGTCGATGGTGATGCCACGCATTTGGTGGCGCTCACAAAAGGCTTTTTATGGCCAGTGTGCCTATATAATAAAAAAAAGAATATATATATATATATATATATATATATATATATATATATATATATATATATATATATCGCGATACATACATACAGAAAAGAACATACAAAATCTACAAGTCTACTAATGGAAAAGAATAATGTTTATTTAATATTGGTTACATAAGTCATTTAAGCTGTACCACTTGTTCGAAAAAATATTATATTTGTGTGTGTAGGTATTTTAGCCCATTTTTTAAACGTTAACCGTCCACTAGGATTTTCTCCCGTATCGTAGGGCAGTTTACAAACATAAATTGCACAAGAACAAACATCCAGACCCGGAACAATTATTTGTAGGCCATACAAATACTTGTTCAAACCCACGATCCCCAGCGCAGCCACTCATTGCTAAGCCACTGCGCCACGGAGTCGTCATTACCTCCTGCATTGTGGATTCGCTTACATAGCATCAATCTCGAATCTGTAATCATAATCATAATTTATTTGCAGAAAACATGGTACATTACAGGTTGGTAAATTATTTAAGTCCAGCATGTTTTGTCATAATGTTGACATACAAATATTTATCTAATACATTAATTACATTTTCACAACTAATAAATTAATAACATGTTTTCAAAATCATCATAATAATTTTATTACATTTAATTTAATTAAAATAATATGCTAGTAGTTACTTAATTCATTTTAATATCGATTCCTAATCCTAATCATAAAATTTAAATATTCTTCAACAGAGTAGAAGCATTGCTCCTCAAGCCATTGTTTGACAATCCTGCGAAAACGTATCTTTGGGAGTGATTGAAACTCTGTAGGCAGTGCATTGAAAATTTTTATACACACAGCTGAACAATTTTTCCTATAGAGGCTAGTGCTTGGCATTACACTATGTGTCAATCTTTCATACTTAGTTAATGGGAAGATTTTTAAAACGACGGCAATAAGTACTTCATCATCCCATTCCGTCCCGTGGGTGTTGCAAGAGAAGACTATGGGAAATTGCATCACATAATTGTTTAATGGTTTCCGGTAGATGGCGAGGCAGTACAGTTGCGTTTTTACCAGACGTAAGATATCCAGACGTGACTTGGACAGCGTCAAACGTACCAAAAATCTAAGTGACGACTAAAACAAATCCTCCCCCATTATAGGAGAAGCTCATGTCCAACTATTGTCTTTTACGCGTTGATGGTAAAAAAAATACGTGTGGCACTCGGTGACTGCCGCGGTAAAGCTATTGCATAGCATTTTTTATCAACTTATGCAATTATAATTATTTATTTATTTTATTTATGCAGTTAAGTCTTCGATATTAAATCAAGTTACACTTTTTGAGCGTGGTGACCGATAAGAAAACAATTTTTTTTCTCTTATTGAATAAATGAGAAGTTAATATTGTTTAAAATATTTTTAATATCTTACAATACATGTAAGTTATTCAGGAATTTTTATCATTGAGTTAGCAGCTAGTGTACACGCAAACGTCTAGTCGCACGCACACAAACACCGTGCCGAAGTCTGCCGAGTGCCGAAGTCTGCCGAACTGAAACGACGTTAGACGATGCACGGCTTTCAACGCCACACCTCAGTGCCCGTCGGAGTGGGGAGCGTGAGGTTTTTTTTCGTAACGGAATTTCTGGATTCGGTCCCCGCGCTCAAGGCCCGCGATAGAAGCTATGCAATAGCTTAAAACTCTTTTTACTGGAAACGGGGCATTCCATCTTAGTTATTAGAGATGACAACGCGTCTGCAATTTGATTCTTAATCTATGAGCCACAACATCCACTTACCATCAGGTGGACTGTGTGACCGTTTATCACCATTATCCTATAAAAATAGAAAAATAACCACATTACAGCTGTAATATGTCTGCACCATTAATGGCTTAGTACAACCCCGAATCGACCATTTTAACATGAAGTATTATACCTTATGCTTCATAAATCATAAAATTATCTGAGAGTAAAAAAATACGAACAAATTTGTTCGTGTTGGTGTTTTTTTTCTACAATCATTGTCAAATTTCCCTTGAATTAAAATTCTCGCAAAAAATATATCTGAGTTAAATATTCCTATGTTATATCATACTGTCATCTCGAAACACATTCACGTATCTCGGTGTCAGAATATTATCCCGTATATCAAATAAATGAGGTTAAAAAATTGTCAAGTCAGAAGGGGCTTCCGCAATTAGGGCAAGCTCCTCCATAATGTATAAAGACATTTGAAATGTAAGACACTCCGATCTTTGTCGTTCCCACTTCGTGATTACTTCGTATGACATAAATATCAGGATCATAATGTTAAGAGAAACCTAACAAAAATAAATTATAATAGGTAACGTTAAAATTCTCTCTGAAATGTCATTATTAAACAGCTAAGTTATGGGTATAAATCGTCTCATTGCCATTTTTAAATTTTGTATTTAATTCCTGTAGCTTTTGATTTATTTTGCAGTTAATTATATTTGTAAATGGTGTTAAAATTATATTTGTAGCTGTGTGTAATTACATAGTTTTTAAGATAGTGCACTCGTCTGTACCTAAGTATTTTTTAAATAAAATTATTAACTATTACAAATTCTTTCTTTAACAAAGAAAACGGTATTCCAGCTATCCTTTTTCTATTTATTAACGCTAAAAGCTGGTTACGCTCAGTCTTGAACCGTGGAGCATTTAAATTGAACGAGCTGAAAAAGGCATTCAGATTTCTAGCAATGGTTTAAAGGAGTTCTTTTCTTATTCTAATTTTATAAGCAGATGGATGCATTGCATCACAGTTTACAATGCATTCTAATGGAACGTAATAACATGTGTATAATCTTAAGCTTATCCGCTTACAACTAGATGTGAAGATGATTTCAGTTAGTTAAGCTTAGGTGTAACTTATAAAATTATTTATTAATTCATCATTATCATTACAGTTTATCAAAGACCATAGTCGAACATAGGTCGTCCTCATATACAGCCTAATGTAGGGTAATTATCATAATTGCCTAGGTTGGCCGGTGGGTTGCCAAATTCATCATTTTATTATTTTGAGTTTTTTTTTTCAGGAAGATGCTGTTACTCATCTCTTGTTTCAGCTTACCCCTGTCACCTCTTTAATATATACAGGATGATATGAGGTAGCGGATTTATGGGGCAATTTAAAAGCTTTTACAAAAAAGTTACAGAAATATGCAATATCTAGCTTTTACAACAAAGAAAATATGCAAAACCTATCTATCAAAAAGTTTAAAAATATTTTAAGCAAAAATTGGGGAGTTGAGGTGATCGCTATGTTGTTTCCAAATGTTTTCAACAAGTTCCGCTGCTTCTTCACAGGATAGACATTTTCCTGAATTAGTGGTAAAAGCGTAAATAAGTACTTAGTGTTTTAACGCTATTAAGAATAGAATAGAATTACTTTCATTTAATTTAGATTTATCTAAATTGAATGAAAGTCATTCTATTCTATTCCTATCACTCCAGTATACGACAGGGTCAGTAACCCTGAAGAAATCAAGCCAACCAAACTGGTTAATAAATGTTGGTACTTAGTACGTTCATCAGCGGCGCTGTTCGTGGGATTATAAAAATTCCTAAAATGTATAAATTAGATAAATGCCCCAGGGATACTCCGAGGACCACCCCAGTCCTTTCCACAACATTTACACGAACACTAAGTACAAAAAAAACTAATTTATGAATTATTCTTTTTATATAATACCCCATGTATTACAAAAAAATAGTTCTATCCAACCATATTTTTCACTACCTCGATCTATAAGATTCCGCCCTGTTACGTTCCTATTCGTTCTATCTCCGTCTATCCCATTTTATTCTACTTTTTCCTATTATAACTTATTTTATCTTATTTTTATCTATAATTAGAGTTGAAACAGAAACATATACTTTTTTGTTAAATTTAGATGATAGATAATATACTTTTGAAAGTTATTTTTTTAATTTACCGCCGGTTCAGAAAAACACTTTTGTCCTGAGATGAATCGGCAAAAAACACAACGGGACTTTAAAACAAAATAACAGCTTACAATCATGTATGTTGTACACAATATAAATTAGAAATAGCTTAATATATCATTACTCATTACATACTTAATGTCATTTTATTTTTATTAGAAGCCGTCTTTATTTTATTGCTCAAATACAAGGAATTGTATATGGAACACTTTCTTTTAAATTGTTTTAGCTTCCCGCTAACATAATTGAAAATTTTCAAAAAATTGGGAAGTTATTGTTTTTACCCCGTGTTTCGAAAATTGTGTTTTCATGAAATCTTGACATTTTGAGGTCACAGCAAGCCACCCTGACAATTTTTCGATGGTGTCTGTATTTCTACGTACGCGCGGGCGCGCGCGCGCACGGGTTTGTGTGCGTGCGTGCGTGCGTGCGTGCGCGCGTGCGTGGGTGCGTGCATGCGTGCCTACGTGTTCGTGCGTGTTCGTGCGTGTTTGTGTGTGCGTGTGTGTGTGTGTGTGTGTGTGTGTGTGTGTGTGTGTGTGTTTGTGTGTGTGTGTGTGTGTGTGTGTGTGTGTGTGTGTGTGTGTGTGTGTGTGTGTGTGTGGATGTATGTAAACCTCTTATACCTTTTGAACGGCTTGACGGATTGAAATGAACTAAGCGGATTTCCAAAGTGTTTCAACAAACTTAGATTTCCTACGAATTTTAACTAATTCGGACCGGTAAATTTTTAAAAAAGTCAAAAATCTAAATATTGAAAAACTATTTTTTTGGAATAACTTTTAAACGGCTTTACCAATCGATTCCAAAAACTAATCAGCTCCGGTCCGGTCAAAATCAGTTGATTCGTTAGTGAGATATCGTTAACGAAAAAATTTGAAAAATTTATTTTTTTAAATTACTCCGATATTTCATATTCAACGTTATAATTTGGTGAAATTTGGAGCGCCTTGCATTTGAAATTATTGGGAAGTTCCAAGGGCGGCATGCTGGGTCAACAAAGTTTTTTTTACATATTCCCTGAATATGCAACTATTTTATGATATTTCATGGTAAAGTTCAGGTATACTTTGTTAAAGTTAAAGTTTTTGAATTAAAATTTTTGAAGTCTTATTTTATTATAACAATATTAAACTTACTGTTACAAATAATTAAGAAATGGCTCCTTTTAATAAAATTGTTTTATTCTTCTTTTTTTATACTTCCCAAGAAAGTATTTGCCGCAAATTTTTGAGTTCTTTAAATTCCACTTTTTTTCTAATTATAGAATACGGAGGGAATATATTTGTCAAACGGCAAAATTAAATTACATTTCTAGAGCGCAGACCGAGCATTTATTTTCATTCGTCTTCTTGTTGTGTGGGCAAGTCTAGCAATTCATTATTAACGTTTAAGATAAACATCAACATTAATTTTGATATAGTTTAGTCAATCCCTCGCGTACATGTATGACAGCTAGATCTACACCGGTCGAGCTGTCATACCATAATATAGCTGCGGCATGGCTCTACTACGTTAATATTTTGGTTAAATATGATAAGTAGATGAAAAATCATAACAAAGATGTGTTGTTAATCTTGTGGATTAAGATAAATGCCGTACGAAACCTAACAGCATTATACTGTTATTTTATGCAGGAATCCCGTAAGGACGAGTCTTTGCAGATCAAGCCGATTCTATTATGATGTAACTATAGTGCATTGTAGCTCTACCAAGCAGAGACGTTACTTTTTATAAAAACTTGAAATAACAAAAGAATGCGCATTTGAAATCAGATCATTATGGTAAAACATTCTCCGCAATACGCGATGACTGCTAATGCGTACGTTTTGCGAAACACAAATGGAACACGCTCACAAGTGCATGCAAGTGCTGGAAAAATATATACTATTCGCGAGCACATTTTCTTGTATTGAAATGAAAAGAGCCTTCTCTCTGAAACAATAATGGTAAATAAAACGAATATCATTTTTATATAAAAGCATTTTATAATCTATGTTCTGAATTATCTAGTTGCATAGCTAAGAGAATTTTCTGACACATGTCTATTATGTTGACCCCGGCATTTTTGAATTCCTAATAAAAAATATTTGCTGAAATGTGCCCGGTATGTGCTGTTACGTGCTGTTTGCAAAAATGAATTTACTCGAAAAATCTAATTTTTATGGGGAGGTCATTTTTTAAGTCCTATTTATCTAAATACTATATCAATTCTACGGCGTGCGTTTTTATTATGCAGTATAGCTTCTTACAGTGACTCTAAAAAACAGGCAAATTTGTTTTTCACTTGTGAAATTGCAAAAATTTTTTTTTTTGCATTTGCACATAACAGCACACGTTGAGCACATTACGGCACAGTTTCAATAAGTTCGATAAAGTAAAGTAGCCGAGTCAATCGTACTTAAAAAAAATTACCTCCTCATAAAAATTACATTTTTCGAGTTAATTCGTTTTTTCAAGCAGCACGTAATAGCACACATTGGGTACATTTCAGCACATATTTTCTTTATTAGGAGTTCAAAAATGCCGGGTCAACATAATGGACATTTCTGACACATATTTTTTCGTGGGTACCGTAAGGGCGACATAAGGAAATGAAACAGGAGATGAGCTGCAATATCTTTCCGAAAACTACTCAAGATAATAAAACACTGACGTAGTCATCCCGCCTACCACTCATAGCAATTATAGGAAATATTTCTCAATGACTCTACAAGTCAATCTATGGTTTGAAATATAACCTATGCTCAGTAATGGATTCAATGTTCACTCACTTCCAAACAACTGAATAGTGAGAAATTTTATTTTTTTACAATTATTTTAATGGTTATTTGGCTATACAGTTGAATTGTTAATTTATATCTATACAGCTATACAGTTGGATTTATAAAAAAAAATCATTTAAAGTCACGCTGCATAAACATTTTAGCTTACAGGAAAATAAACTAATTTTCTTTTATCACAGTCTGTTTTTGTTCCCAAGATTAATTTATATTTTAATGCTTACCGTATATATGTCGCAGAAAATTAGCTTTATTAACCTTTTAGTTAAAAGACTAGCCTTTTAAATATACGGCACCGTTCACCGTAAAATATACTTATATATATAGAATGTCGCTGGTGTGTACCTAATTATACGTTGTATTATATAAATGTAAGCGGCAATACGATGACACAAGAGCCACCACAGTCGCACTGTAACCTACTATTGCTATATAATTACAAAATAGGTGCACTGTTGTATTGGACGCATCGTCTGAATATCATTTAGACCGCTGTTTAAACGGCGCTGTAAAAAGGCTAAGTTGTTAACTGAAAGGTTAAATAAGATAGCTGGCTGAATTAAACGATGCCTACGAATGAAAATAGAATTTCACATTTTTTTTGATCAATAGTGTTCCTTTGAAATCCCAAAACACTGAGACCATGATTTTACTGGCGGATGGAGTGACTTTGGACATTTTGGGGGGATGTGATCCTTTTTATGCCATTGTCATAGATCCATGTTTTTTATTATAGCATTGGGTGGCAAACGAGCACACAGTCCACCTGATGGTAAGTGGATGCTGCAGCCCATAGACGTCGATTCTTAATTGAGGATAAATGTCCACATTTATCCTCAATTAATAATCAAAATACTGATGCGTTGTCACCCCTGACTACTAAGATGTAAAGCTTCGATTCCTGTATAAAGGGTCTCTGGTTCTCTACAGTCATCATACGAAACAGAAAAACATTACGCTGCTATTTTGCGCTGGTATTCTGTGAGAGCGTGATCTTGCCCTGGTCGAAAAGACCCATGCGTGCTTCAATTATAATATAGCTGCAGCGTGGCTCTACCACGTAAAAGACTACTCAATATGTTCGTTTGCTCTCAAAATCATATTGATTAACCTACATTTAATTTTTTTTATAGAAGAGGGGGCAAACGAGCATGCGGCTCACCTGATTTTAAGTGACTACCGCCGCTCATGATCAACTGCAACACCAGTGGAATTGCAGGTGCGTTGCCGGGCCTTTAGAAAGGAGTAAGCTCTTTTCTTGAAGGTCTCCAGGTCGTATCGGTCCGGAAAAATCGCAGGTGGTAAACTATTCCACAGAGAGGTCGTACGCGTAAGAAAACTTCTTTTGAAATGTACAGTGGTGGTCCGCCAAGCATCCAGATGGTGTGGGTTGTATCGGGACATTTGCCGCGTAGTGCGTTCACGAAATTTGGCGGCCGGAATTAATCCGAACAATTCCTCAGAGCACTCCCCATGGTATATGCGAAAGAAGATGCAAAGAGATGCAACATCTCTTCGCAGCGCCAGTGAATCAAGCCGATCGGAAAGAACTCGGTCGTCGACGATTCGAACCGCTCTGAGCTGGATGCGGTCAAGAGGAAGGAGCTGGTACTGGGGAGCCCCAGCCCAGAGATGAGAACAGTATTCCATGTGCGGCCGAACTTGCGCCTTGTAAAGTTGCAGGTGGTGTGCCGGCATAAAATACTGTCCCGCTCTGCTGAGAACGCCAAGCTTTTTATAGGCCAATTTAGCCTTCTCTTCCAATTGACCACGAAACTGCACGTCACTCGATATGTCGTTGCCGAAGATTCCAATACTAGCTGAGGCAACAAGTGGAGTGCCTTGAAACTGAGGGGATACTACAAAGGGGATCTTTTTAGCGGTTAACGCGAAAACTTGTGTCTTCTGTGGGGTTAAACTGGACTAGATTTAGTCGCCCCCAGTCTGAGACTGTTCAGCAAAGACTCGACTTCAGACACAAGTTTGTCCTGGTACTCGAAGACGTTTTCCCGAGAAATATTGGCACGGCCGGTGTAAAGAGCATCACCAGTACTGCCATCTGCATAGCAATGAATGTTACGGGTTTGCAACATATCATTGATATGCAGAAGAAACAGCGTTGGCGATAGCACGCAGCCTTGTGGAACACCAGCATTAATAGGCTTACAATCGGAGCTTGCACCGTCAACAACGACCTTGATGCTCCGATCTGCAAGAAAGCTAGTGATACAATAGCACAATATCTCGGGAAGCCCATAGGAAGGGAGCTTCGAAAGAAGCGCTTCGTGCCAAACCCGATCGAAGGCTTTCGCAATGTCCAAACTAACGTCCAATGCCTCCCCTTGGACGCTACTGCCTCCGTCCACCTATAATCAGAAGGTAGACCAGAAGATCATCAGCTGATCGACCACAGCGAAAACCGTATTTGCGATCACTAATCAGTTGGTGATCCTCAAGGTACCTCATGAGCAAGCAGTTTACAATGGATTCCATTGTTTTGGAGAATAAGTAGGTGATGGCGATAGGCCGATAGTTGGACGGGTCTGAGCGATCACATTTTTTAGGGATCGGTTGGACGAAAGCCATCTTCCATGTTTTTGGGACTACACCTAGGTAGTATGAGTACCGGAAAAGACGCGTTAAAACCGATGCCAACTCTGAAGCACACGTCCTCAGCACAATTGGGGGGATTCCGTCAGGCCTACTCGACTTGTGGATGTCCAGGGGGAGGGGTGTTTTGCGAACCGAGCGCTGTGTAAACTGCACTTCCGGCATGGGGCACTCACACCGCGGGATGGTCGGCGGTGTACTCCCCCCGTCATCGAGAGTCGAGTTGGACGCTTTGAAAGAGCCTAGCAGATCGGCGTTCTCCTTTGCGGCATGGGCCAGGGAGTGGTCTTCTCTGTGCAGAGATAGAAGAGATGGCTGATAGAAATTCCCCTGGAGAGCCTTGGCGAGAGACCCGAATGCGCGGGTTCCAGAAAGAAGGCGAATCAGTTTCTCGCCAATTCTGCCTATGTGCTCTGACTTTGTCTTGGCAATGACTCTTTTAAAGGACCTAGAGGCGGAGTTATACTTCTTTTTTAGAGCGCTGGTGTTTACAGCCCGGAACGTTGATGCGTCAGCCCAGGCTTGGTAGCACTCCTGCTTATAGCATAATGCTATTTTACAGGAGCAACCAAACCATGGCTGAGCCAATCCAATGGGCACCACAGAGGAAGGAATAAAAAGTTCCATACCCTGAAGTACCACATCAGCGACAGAATCTGCAACTACGTTGGGATCGTCCGGAGAGAAGCAAAGCCGCCCCCAAGGGTAGGACGCAATGAAAGACCGTATCCCATCCCAACTGGCTGACCTATAGTGCCAAACACGGCGGCAGCCTGCAGAATGCAACTGGGATTTCAGCGTGAGTGCACCACACACCGTACAAGACAATGGTCCGAGGAGCCTAAAGGGGTGTCGACGGAAATCTGATGTCCGTCCGGGTGAGAGGTCAGCAGAAAGTCCAACAGGGAAGGTGTATGATCCTCCACATCTGGAATCCGCGTAGGCGAAGTAACCAGTTATGTCAGACCATATGCTAAGGCAAAATCATGAACAGATCTCGCCGCATGATGGGTTAAACGTGAACAAAGCCATTCGGCGTGAAGGGTGTTAAAGTCGCCGAGGATCACGATCTCTGCGGAGGGGATCTGCTGTAGCAATGAATCTGTAGCCATTTGCACGTGGTCGAGGAGTCGGTCTGTCTCTGCATTACCGCTATGGGACCTATAGAGGCACCCGTAGACGCGCGGATGGCTACGCGTAGACAGCGACGTCTTCGCGCGTAGCCAAAGGATGGACAGGTCCAAACCTTCAAGACTGCCGAGGCGTCGAGAACAGATATCCTCTCTGACGTAAACGCAAATTCCAGCCCGAGGCACAAAGGAGTGTTCCAGTTTGTACCCCGGGCAGGAGAGGTACGAGACATCAGCCGGAGAGGACACCTGCGTCTCGGTCAGAAAGAGCAGAGCTGGCTTCACCGTCTCGAGTTGGTAGTGGACGGCGTTTAGGTTAGACTTAAGTCCCCTGATATTGCAAAAATTCACGGATACCGTGGCAGGGGTCTTGTTGCTCCGTTTGCCCCGAGCAGTTGTAGTCTTGTGCGGAATTTCCCCCCCCCCCAGAATACGCGGGTCAGCCTGAGCATCCACGCTCAGGAGTGGAGTAATTTGGTCGTGGATGCTCAGCGAGTGATTCTCCAGGGGTGCTGGTACCTTCCTGGGGTAGTTTGACATTTAATTCCGCTACCATGTTGATGGGGGGGGGGGGAATTGGGCCTAGTTTCTTGTAACTATCGTATTGAAAACGTTTGTTGGGTCGTCACCACACAGCTCTGAAAACTTTCTACAACAGTCAACCCGCACTTATTTTTGAAGCCCCCCCCCCCCTCTGTACGGTTGACATTTGGCCACTTTTTCTTCGCGGCTGTTTTTTTCTTGTTAAATGACGAATTTAATTACCACACGGTGTTCGAATATTTTTCAACATTGTCGAGTCACTAATTCCCGTCCTTTATGACTGAAGGTAACATAAGAAACAATGAAGTTATCAAGCGGAAATTTCATAAATATACCCTCAGGTAGTACAATAGGTACAGGTACAGGTAGTGGTGTTAGCTAATGAAGTTATTTAATTACCCACATAATTAGTAAATCGGAAATAGTTTTCGTTTAGTGTTTAGTATATTTAATTATAGGATAAAATATTTGCCAAAGTTTTATTGTAATTTAAAAATAATTCTTCAAGTTACCGAAAGACTTAAGTGGGAAGTTATGATACGTGAATTTATTTAATTTTTATTGTTAGATAGATAGCAAAAAAGAATTAATAATCAAGCTTTCTTAAAAAAAATCTATATTTGTAGAGTTTGTCTTAGAGGTCGTACGCGACCGCGGCGCTAATCAAGCGGTGTGGCCCTGGAGCGCAAACAATGGTCTTTGAATACAGGCATTAAAGTCTCTGTATAGGGACTCGAGTGCTTATGTTAGAATCAACGGGGTCTACTCGGACTGGTTTGGCATCCATAAAGGTGTCAGAGAGTGTGTAGCTTCACCGTGGCTGTTCAACGTATTTATGGACAGCTGTTTGGAAAATTTTAAAGTTGAAGAATGCGGGTTAAGAATGGATGAGTTAACCATCAAATGCCTTTTGTACGCCGATGATCAATTCATACTTGCGCCGTCGGCGGCCGGGTTGCAAATGATGGTTACATTAATGAACAGGTCATTAAAAGAAAGTGGAATGAAAGTGAACGCAAGTAAGACGAAAGTGATGGTTTTTGAAAGAGCTGAAAGCAAAGCGGTATGTGAAATAAGAATAGAAGGAGAGTTAATTGAGCAAGTGGATGAGTTCGTATATTTGGGATGTGTATTCAGCAGGGATGGGAGATATCATAAGGATATTGAACGACGAGTGAATGCAGGAAATAAAGTAAATGGGGCTCTACACTCTATTGTGAAAAGTCAGAATGTGTCAAAAAAGGCACGTATGGCAATTCACAGTGCTGTATTAGTACACTACTTTAACGTATGGTAGTGAAAGTTGGGTGTGGCAGAAGAAGCACGAGAGTAGAATAAATGCAGTAGAAATGCGGTCGCTAAGGAGTATGTTAGGGCTGCATCTGAGTGACAGGGTGAGAAACTGTGTGATAAAAGAAGAGTGTGGTTTGCAAGATGATGCGGTGACCAGGATTAAGAAAGGAATGCTTCGGTGGTTTGGTCATGTAGAAAGAATGAATGCGGAAAGACTGACAAAGCAAATATATGTTGCAGAAGTAAATGGAAGAGTCGGAAAGGGACGTCCTAGGCGGAAGTTTGTTGACCAAATTGGCGATATACTAAAAATGGGCCAAATTAAGAGTACCCTTAACCGACGAGCATGTATGCGTAGGTATATGGATGTGGAAGAGGCGAGAAAGGTATGTCAGGATCGTGCTAAATGGAAGTCTGTAATCTCTGCCTACCCCTCTGGGTGACAGGCGTGAGTGTTTATGTATATATATATATATATATATATATATATAATATAATATATAATCGGAATCTCGGAAACGGCTCCAACGATTTTCATAAAATTTTGTTTCCAGAGAGTTTCGGGGGGCAATAAATCGATCTAGCTAGGATTTATTTTTAGAAAATGCCCCTTTGTCCGTGTTTTCAGGCAATAAAAAAACTGCTACAATATAAGAAGGTAAATTTTGACAGGTTACTAACGATCCTAATAGCTCAGATGGGATGTTGTTCGGGCGTGATATCGGTGTTCCGTGGTTCGCATCCCGTCTTGAGTCCGACTTTTTCCTTTTTTTTCAAGTTCCCTTCTTTTGTGAGAGAATCTATTATTTCGAGCTCTTTTTTTTAGTATTTTTTAAAAATACAAAAATTTTAATTAATCTAATTGCACTCATGATTTTTTATTAAAATAACCAGTTCAGTTTTTTCTATTATGTCAATAAGATCAAAAACTATTATTCATGTAATTTGTATATAAAAAAAAACTTAAAAAAATCTAGCAAAGCTCGGTAATCCAGGTACTTAATTTATAATCTACGTTCATTTCGTACGCCATTTTCGTGTGAATGTTATTGTGTAGATTTTTAGATTTTTCTAGTGTTTTATTAAAGTGTTTTATTATAAAATTGTAATGAAAGTTTTTGTGTCAATATAATTTATATTTTTACGTAAATAATTTCGAGCAATATATATTGAAATAATTGTTACTTTCACGCTGCCGACATTCGCTTGGTATGTTTTTTTCTTGTTATCAAAATACGATAGTCTTTTTGTAATGAATTAAACCTGACTGTATAACAACAGACTGTAATATAGAGAATTTTGTATAGATTTTATAATGGCAAACTGTCTCATAGAACAATAGTCTCAAAATCTAAGATTTAATGGTTTTAAGTGCAGCGGGTGGGTGCGATGCGATGCGCCCGGCAAATCCTCGCGTGGTCGCATGCGACTGCATGGGATTTTTGTAGGGATCGAAGGGTTAAAACAAAAAGATGAAAAATAAAGAAATTTTATTCCATTGTAAAATCAAACTGATAGTGCTAATTAAAAAAAAATATTAGGTTTCATAAGGAGGTGGTATAAATACTTACTTTTTTATAAGGAGGAGCAAACGAGCATGCGGCTGCGGGCATGGGCACATGATGATAAGTGACTATGTGACTACCATGAACAATTGCAACACCAAGGGAATTGATAATGCGTTGCCGACCTTTTAAAAAAAGTAGATTTTTCTTAAAGGTCCCTAAGAGCCCAAAAATTCGCTGGCTAAAATATCCTTCTAGATAAATAAATGGATAGATATCGCTTTTTACGCCAATATACCACACAAATATATATATATATATATATATATATATATATATATATATATATATATATATATATATATCTCCAGACAACCTTCAGATGGACAGCATTGCAAGAAAACAATAAACAACCATGTGTGTGTCCCTGACAAAAATAACATTATTTTTATTTTAAACCGTTTAATAGTAATAAAGACGTAGAATATAAAACGGTTTATAAACACATAGTAAGATTACTTTCTTCCACTTCTACTCTATATCGTCCCGTATATATCGTGTCCTCAAGGCAAGAGTGAAAAGGCTTTTGTAAAACTATGTCAGTGCGCTTTACCATCTTCGTCTAAATAGTAATAAGTAGTGAATAGTAGTACTGCAAGAACTGGGTTAAAATACTAAAAAAAATTGAAGATTAATTTGTATGAGTTACAGCACCAACTTACCGTCAGGTGGACTGTTAATTACACCGCTACTACTCGGTATTTATACTTATTGGAGGATATTAAGTATATTTTCGAAAAATGTTACTACTGGTCACACTTAGGAGATGAACATTTTACCTTAATTCTTACATTTCTTTATGTCATTACAATTATCGAATTGTTCCAAAACACTTCAATTAAGACATAAAATAATTTGCTTCGACAACGGTTGAAGTGGTTCGTATTCCGTTTGTAGCAGCTTACCCTTTTATTGAACATAGATAACGATTTTATACGACCGCCGACTGTTTGTCCATGTTTATTGGTCTATACTAATTTGTGTTTCTATCTGCAAATGACTAAGCATATTGTCTTTGATTATTCACTTCAATTAATGTCTGTTCGGTGAGTGTTGATACTCGTATTATGAAAATGTCTTGTAATTGTGAGTGTCGCTTAAGTATAGCAATACGTGTGACGAGTGTCGTATATCGCCGCATGCATAGAGTTTTGTGATACCAGACTCGGAACTCTTAATTTTTTCCTAAAATAAGTCACTTTTTATAACATCAGCTATCATCTGCAAGTGAAAGTCTTGTCGAAATTGGTCCAGGTATTTCTGAAATTAGTCTGAACAAACAGACAGATAAATGTACACACAGACAGAAAGTAACTTGAAAAATATTTTTTATAAGCACCGTATATACTTTCATATGAATTTAGTTTAGAAAAATATTTTGGCAATAAAAACACACTTCAGTTTTATTTATTTTTAAAGATAAGCAAAAATAATTAGCGGGCCCTAATTTTTAACAAATTTAGACCATTAAAGCAGCATCTCTTTTATACAGTTTC
Source organism: Parnassius apollo (assembly GCA_907164705.1). NCBI lineage: Eukaryota > Metazoa > Arthropoda > Insecta > Lepidoptera > Papilionidae > Parnassius > Parnassius apollo. Next base: position 289,221 of record CAJQZP010001217.1, read on the forward strand.
GTATATCCAATGAGACTAATTAACGGATGTTTATCGCGTTTAATTTTAAGTTTTTAATTCTCGACGTTTCTGGTGCTTCATGACACCCATTATCACGGGGGGGGGGAGCTGTTTGACGTCCCGATTTCATTTGAATATGAAATTAAATCTAAATCCAAGTATACCACACTGCAAGCTTCGATCAATTGTATATAATTGATCGAAGACTGCAAGACTTTAAGATAATGTAATCTCTTTCTGCAAAGGTCGGACCAAAAATTAATTCTTAAGCTGAAGGTAGCCGGGCTAACTACGAAATCGGGACGTCAAACACGTCAGTGACCATGACTATTATATTTACGACACGTCGGGAATTTATACATTTAAAATTAAACGGGATACAAATCCGTAAACTTTGTTTCATTTAATATATGGTATTGGCGTAAATATAAGAAATAATTGTACATATACCAAAGTTCGGTAGCGCGGTGGGCGGTTAATTGTGGTGTCGTTGTCGCGGTTTCAAATCCCGCACAGATAAAATAAATGTGTGATCAACTCATAATTGTTTGGGGATTAGCTGTTTGTCCTTACACAATTTATGTTAGTATGTTAAATAATTCCTAGCAAACGGTGAAATATCTAGTATCTAAAACGAAACAAACATGCGTGGAAACACAAAGACATTTTTTTTAACATCTGTTCCCGCTCGATGCCAAATCTAATGCTTAACCTAAGGCGTCGTCCTAATTCGCAACGATTGTATGAGCAAGCAATGCTATTTCGTCGCACGAAAAGATTAAACACACACATTTTTTGTGAGTGTCCTAATTGAGGTGGCATGTGCTAGCAAGCGTACGACGGGTTCGATCTTTTTTTTTATTTAAAAAAAACCAACAGCGATTTAACAATTTTAAGGACTTAAAGTATACAGCTTAAATGTAAGGCCTATTAAAGGTTTTTTCAGTTATATAAACAAAATATATTATGGACGGTACAAAATATATTTGGATTTATTATAATATGTATGTACTAATCCAATTATATATATGTTAACAGATATGTAACTAAATGTTTATACTAATTACACTTTTGTATATGTGTATGTAGAAGTAATATTTGTTTTATTTCTTTCTCTGCAAAACTTTTACATGCAGCCAGTGCAGAACATTATTTTATGTAATTTAATTTAATGAAATACGAAATATCACACCTGTTTATTTATTTATTTTTCTAAACCGTTACACTTACGTCAGATTTACACTCAACAATCAAGTAAGAAATGATTATACTAAATGATGCAAAGTATGAATTCATTTTCATATTATAATAGAGTTGATTTATGTTCATTACTATTTATTTATTTTTGTGTAGGGAGTCCTACTAGATGGAGTAACGACCTGGTAATATATCCAAAATATCTGTATACCTGGTAATATACCTTACTGACTTTGAGTGTCCTAATTAGTCACGAGTCATAGCGCGAGCATAGGAATACGGGCATAATAACACAGACTATCAAAAGTCCACTGTCGAACAATATTCACTAGATATTGGTACTTTTCAACATTATATAGACATGCTGTAGCTATATTATTTATTTTTTTCTTCAGGATAACAAACAATTGTATATTAATACACAATACAGATACGGCTCTGACTGAAAGGAAGTAATTACACAACCAGCACCGTTATTCACAAATTAATATCATAATAGGAGTAACATTATGTTGCACAGCAAACATGTTGTAACAGTGTCACAAGTGGATGAATAATTTGAGATTTCCTTGAGCAAATCCCAGTCAATATAACCACTATAGTTGCTGTTCTAGTCGAAACTCGTCCCAAGAATGTCAATATTGTTTCGTGGACGAGTTTTGGATATATTTAGGTATGGTCCCACAATAATCTGTTGAAACTACGAGGCAATATTTTAATTAATTGTATTTTTAATGCAATTCACAATGCTGTGTTGGTCCCTACTTTAACGTATGGTAGTGAAAGTTGGGTGTGGCTGAAGAAGCACGAGAGTAGAATAAACGCAGTAGAAATGCGGTCGTTAAGGAGTATGTTAGGGCTGAATCTGAATGACAGGGTAAGAAATTGTGTAATAGGAGAAGAGTGTGGTTTGCAAGATGATGTGACCAGGATTAAGAAAGGAATGCTTCGGTGGTTTGGTCATGTGGAAAGAATGAGTGAGGTAAGAGTGACAAAGAAAATTTATGTTGCAGAAGTGAATGGCAGAGTTGGAAAGGGATGTCCTAGACGAAAATTTACATTGGCGATTTATTGAAAACGGGCCAAATTAGGAGTACCCTTAATCGACGAGCATGTATGCGTAGGTGTATGGATGTGAAGGAGGCAAGAGAGATGTGTCAGGATCGTGCCAAATGGAAGTCTGTAGTCTCTGCCTACCCCTCTGGGTGACAGGCGTGAGTGTTTATGTATTTATGTTATGTATATATGTAATTGTATTTTTTTTAAATACGCCTTTTAAACATTACAAATAACAAAGCAAAAATGTCAAGATCGCCGCAATGAAGCTCGCTTTCCCGCGTGATTATGGTTGTATTATGGTTGTAGCACAAATGGATCAGTTTGACCGGGAAGGACCACGCCCTCCTAGAATATCAGCGTGATATGCTATAGCTTAATATGCGTATTTCATATATAACAATAATAAAATAAATAAACCCTACAATTATCTTACTCCTGATAAACTGAATTCGTCTTATTCTCTCTAAGTTTATCTTTTAAAGGTTTAACTTCCGTGATCTGCACCACTTTTTTTCTTATTTAGTTATTATAAGAAAGAAGCTGCCACCCATGTTCTGGTTTGTTTCTCTCTATCGCCTCTTACAAAACCCACGGGACGATATGGGGTAGTGGGTATTCTTACACCACCACTACACGGTCAGCATTGGACTTTTAACAATTTTCCTTATAATCAGACCGTAAAAGTTAAATGCTGGGCATTGCTATTTTCCGTTGAAAGTATTCGCCTTAATCATCAAGTTTGTGTATTGGTGCTAGCAATAACAGAAGTCCAAGACCTTTGACGCTGCTTATACACGCTGGTCTGGATAGTTTGCGCCTGATGTAAGCGAAATGGTTATATCGCCATCTATTGGGAGCAATTCCCTAACAGATTTTACTACCCCATATCATCCTGTGGATATCCTGAGGTGCGTCAAACAGAAACAACAAGAAGAACACATGGGCCGCAGCACTTTCCTGATAACAACACAAATTAATAAAAGATTGCGGTTGCCAAAACCTGTTAAGCGTGGCAACTATGGCAAATTAAAAAGTCTTAGTTTAGAAGTCTTACTCTATTGGCTAAATTGAACAATTTTTTCTGACATAAGTGGTGTATAAGTAAATAAAGGTAAAAAGGTTTATGGGTTTGTTGTTTCTTGGTCTGCATACTAGCCTTTTCATTAAGAAATATCTACTCCTTACGCACCGGCTAATCCCACAGCGTTCTAGCTTAGTTACATATCGGCAAACATCACGGAAACTCTTATCCGCTTACCGCACAAATATATGTATTCTCACCAGCGCTAACCATCTCTTAGTGGTTCCTGCTTGGGGGAGAACAAATTTCACTCCTTTATCCTCAGGATTGCTGGTATCCATGGGGCTAGGAGGAATGTCCTGAAGCACCAGTTTTCCTAGCTTCAGGACATTTTGTGACGTCGGTGGATCACTAGAGCTTGATTTATCAAATAACAGGTGAGGTTGGCGTTTTTAATATTCTCATTTTTATAAACCGAAGTGACAATAGATACTTATAGTACACCTGATGGTACGTGGCTACTGTAGCTCATGGTGCACCAGTAACTTAAAAGGAAGAAGGCTCTAGAAATTATGTTGTCATTTTAGGGGGCTAAGATGAAATAACCCACAGTTTGTAATTATACCGAGTCTTTTTTATACCCTTCAGATCAGAATACAGCACCGTTATTTGGTGCCAAACATAAGTAAAAGAGTAGAACCTTGCTAGGCCAAAATCTAGACAGAAAAGTCCTACCTTGTAAATTTATTTTCTTATACTTAGTATGATTTTTTATAGAATTAGTGGACAAACGAGCACTACTTCATCTGATAGTAAATTATTGCTGTGGCCCATAGACCTCTATAACTATCCTCGATTAAGAATCGAAATATAGTTGGGTTGCCACTCCTGAGGTATAAGATGGAATGCCTCTTTGTCAGTAAAAATGGTCTCCAGTTCTCTACCCTTAACATTAGGCTGCTGTTTTACGCTGCTATCTATAAGAACGTGGTCCTTCCTCAGTAGAGCCGACCCATTCATAGTAGTACCATAATATAGCTTTTTTTTTAATAGAATAGGGTGACAAACGAGCACAAAGTGATGGCAAGTGGTTGCTGCGACCCATAGACATCTGCATCTATCCTCTATTACAAATCAAAATGCAGATGCGTTGACAACCGTGAGGACTAAGATGGAATGCCTCGTTTCCATAAAAAAGGGTCTCCGGTTCTCTACACTCACCCCATAAGAAACACAGCATTAAGCTACTATTTTACGCTGGTTGGTGGGTATTGAATAATATTTAAAAACTGCTGCATGGTTTTATCACGTAAAAAATTTCCGTTATTTTTATAAATCAACTATCATCGATTGTTAGTTCCTTATAAGAAGTAATTTTACAAGAATTAACAACTAAACAATCGCTGTTTATATTCGATTTTGAATGTAAATTACTGAAATTGATTCCGGATTTGTTATAATTTGTAGTCAATAAGAGAAAATTGGTTGCGGAGATATAAAGAAACAATTTATTTATGGGATATGACGGGTGGATTGACAATCGCAATTCTTAATGTTTAATTTGCTTTTAGGAAGACGATGATGCCCATCTCCTGGTTTATTCATCTCTGTCGCCACTTACGATACCCACGGGAAGATGGAGGGTATATTCTTACGCCGCTATTACAAGGTCTTTATTTTTTATTCTTATCCCCCATATTAAGTATATTTTCTAAAAATGCTACTACCGGTCACACTAAAGAGATGAACATTTGTCCGCATACCTTAAATTTTTTATTATTATTATTCTTTATTTCAGAAATTTCTTTCCATAGAGTGGGTTGGTAATTACAAAAAGAACTTATAAGCTAGGGTTAGTAAATAAATAAAAATTAAAAGGTTACGTACTATATTACTATACTCTATCTACTTTATATTTACCAGAGCAGGTCTCGATCCGATATGAACGCTATTCCAGTGCCTCGAGATAGGACAGCAATAGCGACTCCCTATCGCCGCCAGGAGGTTGTTGGAGCTATCTCGGACACGGCGCCATGCGGAGACAACCCGTTTGCGCATGATAGCTGGGAAACTGTCTATGCGAGCCTCAGCAAACATTGCCGACGCGCTGCAGTACCGAGGCAGCCCCATCAGCATCATGAAGCCGTTATTATATTGGACGCACAGGGTTGTGAGCGTCCTCAATGTATACTCAACCCATAGACTGCAGGTGTAAAAGGACTGACATTAGGCTCTGAATAGAGTTTGTTTAACTTGTATATTACACGCAAATCTACGGGCGAGCATATTCGCTCTCATAGCTAAAACCCTGCGTTCCCTCTCTATGTCAACATCATCCGACATATTTTCAGTAACACAAGGCCCTAGGTATCTAAAACTTGTCATTCTTTTCGGTGGTACGCCTTCAAGAGCGACAGTGGGAAAATTGTAGCTCTTATTTTTTGATTTAAAAAATACGATCTCACTTTTCTGTACATTATATCGTAGGCCATGAGCCGTTGCATACTTCTCAAACATTTGATTACCCCATTACAATTATCGAATTGTTCCCTAATTAAGACGTAAAAAAAAAGCATCGACAACGGTCGAAGTGGCTCGTATTCCGTTTATAGCAGCTTACACTTTTATTGAACATAGATAACCATTTTATACGACTATTTGTCCCTGTTTAATGGTCTATACTAATTTATCGTTGTATTTGCGAACGACTTAGCATATTGTCTTTGATTATTCTCTTCACATAATGTCAGTTCACCCAGATTCGATTAATACTATAAAAACGTTTAGTAATAACGACTGCCGCTTATATATCGCAACCTGTGTGACGGGCGTCGCTTATTTTTAAGTGAAAACTTTTTGGCATCGTTGTAATTTAAAGTTGAATGAAACAAAAAAGCGACACTAAAAAGAGACAAACTTATACATCTGTTTGCCTGCGTGAGAGTGAAATAGAACACTATATAATAAAAGTCAGTAGTTTAATGGCAGCGTGCGGACCGCGAAATCAAAACACCTCAGTCCCCCGTGACCATGGGCGCTGGAAAGCACTCGAAACGTCGGGAAATCAAAATAAAAATAATTAAAATCTAAACGCGATAAAATCCGTAAAAGTAGTTTTAATCAACGATTGTGACGATGACGACGTGTTCGCGTAAATATAAGAAATCATTATAAAAGCAGTTTATTAATTTTAACCACCCTTAATTTTAGTTTTTTTTTTGTTATTTTACTTAATTAAAAATTAAAAGAGCCGTGGTAGCTCAGATGGTTAACGCTCGCTGTAAATATAACAGACACCAATGAAATTGTTAATTGCAATTTTAAGTGCTGATTTACCACGTGCTCGGCGGTGAAGGAAAACATCGTGAGGAAACCTACATGTCTGAGGAATAAGAAAAAAATATTTCGAAGACATGTGAAGTTCGCCAACACGCATTGGGGCAGCGCGGCGGACACTTCCTTGCCCTAAAACCCCCTCAGAAATGAGGGGAGGCCTGTGCCCAGCAGTGGGACGTATATAGGCTGTAACTTTACTTTACTTTTTACTTTTACGTAATTATTACATTTAATAGTAGAAAAATCTTTAATTTCTTTCGAATTAAGTAAGAAAAACAAAAAGTACATAAAATTTTATGCGTGGTAGGGCCATGTTTCAGCTATATTACTGGTATAATTATAGCACGAATGGGTCGGCTCGACCGGGTAAGCACCAAGCTCTCACAGAATACCATCGTAAAATAGTATCTTAACGCTTCTGTGTTTTGTATGGTTAGTGTAGAAAACCGGAGACAATTTTTACTGGAAACGGGGCATTCCATGTTAGCTGCATTTTGATTAGTAATCGAGGATATATGTAGATGTCTATGGGCCGCAGTAACCACTTACAATCAGGTGGACTGTGTGCTCGTTTGTCACCCTAATATTATTAAAAAAAATCCCGAGTTAAAGGAGATATCACTGATATGAAGCGCTGACCCTCCGGGAAGTTTGCAGTAGGTAAACACGTTCAAAATTGTTCCAATCATTACCTCAGATTCGATAAGCAACGAACCCCGTAAAAAGAACAGCAATTCCTATGAAGTACCAAATCGTCTTTATTTTAATATAGAAAATGACTGCTGCCATCTGTTTGGTATCCTATAGTTGATTAAATTTAATTCAAACCCAGGCATACTACAATATTGTAAAACTTCTGTATATTGTAAGCTCCTTCTTCGTTGTCTATGACATCAGAACATCAAATTCCTGAGTGCTCCCTGTGACCATGGCTGTTGCGAATTATATTAATAAATGTAATATTAGTTCTATCCAAAAACATTCTTTGGGTCCAAACTAATCGATCGAACGTCGATCGATGGCACCGATCGATGGTAGAATGTATTGTTCAACGACTAGATCCGCCGTTGGGGTTAGGAAAGCCGGTCCTCCCCAGAGTTCCTGCCTTGGCGAATCGAATTCGGGGGTTCGGTATTATGGGTGGAGTTGGAGGCCGTGAAGAGTGGCTCGCCTTGTGTTCCTGGTGTGCCATGCCTGGGAAAAGAGGGGAGGATAAGGTGCTCTCCAAAAGAGGGGCTGCTGTGTGACAGCCGGTACCACTGGGGCCGTGAATGTGTGGAATACCATGGGGTTTTTGATCGATCCGTATTGAATCCGACATAAAATGTATCGAATTAACACCTTTATAGCGCAGTGGCTTAAATTGAGTTTCAAGATTCAGATCCCGCACGGAACGAGTATTAGTTAGAGTGGTAGTAGACTACAAACAGTTGTTGTTTTGTGTGCAATTTACGAATCTGAACAGGCTCTACAATACAGGAGAAAATACATGTTAAGGGGTAACTCAAAAAATCTATTTATACAGCAAAATTACTTTTACAATAGCTATTGGTTGAGTGACCAAATTGAAGATAACAAATGCATGCGCCGATAGGTGGCACTGTGGTCGATTTATTAATGAAAAATATTGAGGTAATTTTAATTTATTGAAAATGACTCAAAAATGGCGCCTGAGATACTCGATTGATGATTTTTTTTTGTAACTTTTATAGAAGAAATGACAGATGAACATGATTCTCCCTTATAATAATGTTAAGTGAAGTCTGTCTCCGATGTAGTCCAATAGAACATTATCCGACACGACTGGAGAGAGATCATGCGCAGGGCCATTGCTTTTACGTGCTTTCCGAGGCACGGGAGTGAAACACTGCCAACTACTTGCTATTGAAAATTTCTTACAGAAAAACTTATAAAACTATTTTAGCCCGTTCCGAAATTTGAAACCGGTATCTCATGATCAGCCACCGCGTTCACGATCACTAGGCTAATGAGGCAGTCAATAAGGTAGTGACATTCAAAAATATATTACACCATGTCATTCGTTAGTTAGAGCATGCAGCTATAGACATAAACTCTATCTCGTTTTTTACAAACGTGAACCCTTTTCTTATCGTTTGTAAAGTAAATTTAGCTCGGGTAGATTGAAAGGGCAGATGTTCAAGACCTAACGACTTGTAACATAACGGAAACTGCTCCTATGAGTATGATTAGGAGAACCGCAACGTTCTATAAGATAACGATTCAACGTGACCTTTATTTCATTGAGTAGAGATCTAGTTATATTTAAGTATGGATATAAAATCGTTTTTGTTAAACTGAATTTTTGAGCCCCAGCTGCGCCTAGATAGAATGGCTTTAAAATTATTTAGATTTAAGATAATCATCAAAGACCAGTTCTTTAATCAGTTTTTCGATTTCATAATAAATATCTCCAAATGCTTGCATAAAATAAAGCCTAGATCACTGCTAACTTTGATTTTTATTTGTTTGTGAAGTTTCATTACAATCTAATCCAGTCATTCAGACATACAGACAATTATTTCCATGTTACAGAGAGACACTATTATTTTATTTATTTTTTCTTGCGAATACAATGTCGTGATTAACTTAGCATATAATCTTTATATATAAAAATTACGAGTCACGCTGTTTGTCCGCGATGAACTTCTAAACTACTGAACTGATTTCAATGACATGTACACTGTGAAAATTTTTATCCAGATTAGTGAACCTCAATATTTTTTATATGAATTTATGAATATTTTATAAGACAAAGGTTCATCGAAGGGCAGAACAACGTGTACCTGACCAGCTAGTATTGATATATTTATGTGATATATTCACTTTATTATAGTATTGATATATAGTGTTATATTGTTTTCAAAACTATTTCAATAAAAGTGTTGTTTTTTTTAAACTTTACCTCCACAATAGGATTTCTCCTGTATCGTAGAGGAAATTTACAAATATAAGCACAAGGACAAACATCCAGACCTGGAACTATTATTTGTAGGCCATACAAATATTTATTCCGTGTGGGATTCGAACCCGCGGCCTCCAGCGCAGCCACTCATTGTTAAGCCACTGCGTACTGGGCCGTCATTACACTATTATAAATTATTCTAGAGGTTAATTATTAAAAATAGTAAAGGTGTAAGAGCGGATTTTTAACTTGATCTTTTATTTATGCATAATTAATCATTATCAGTAATAAGACAGCGTAACACACTATACATTCTGTATAGAGCAATTACAGTTCGACCATACCGTAATATATCCCCGTCACAATAACACATTGATATAACTTAAAGCACATAATTACATGATAACGTCAAAGTATTCAAACTAAGAGCAAAACTACTCATCTCAGTGTAACACGGCACAGCATCTCAGCAACACGCTCTTCCTTGACTACTCTAGAAGAATTACCCCAACGGGCATTACAACGACAGTGAGACTCGTATAATTACCGAATAGGGATCATTCTTAGTCACCTGAGCGATACTTTATACTGCAAAAACAAGTGGGAGATTACAGTTCTACCCCATTTCTTCGTATTTTTTATTTTTTTTACCCGCATTCTTAACAATTGAATAAGGGTGACAAATAAGCACTCCGTCCACTCGATAGAAAGTGGGTGCCGTGGCACATAGACAACTTCATCCATTCTTGATTAAGAATCAAAATGCGGATGCGTATCACCTCTAAGTACTAAAATGAAATGTCTCGTAACTAGGAAAATGGTTCTTCGGTTCTCTACACTCACCATACGAAGCACAGCAGAATTTAGTTGCTATTTAACACTGGTATTCTGTGAAAGTGTGATCCTTACCTGATCGAGCTGAACTATTCGTGCTACAACCATAATGTACCTGCAGCGTGGCCTCACCACGTAAAACTGCCTTGAACTGGGTGTGTTCATTGTAATGGGATGGAAACACAGATGCTGGCAAATTATTCCACTCCATTTTTGAACGCATTATAAATCTTTAAGTAAACCTTTTGTTAGGAATGTGTGGTATAACAACAAGGGTGTAGTTTGTACACACCCTTGTTGCTCATATAAAAAAGTAACCCTAGCGTCTGACAAACGGGCTAGCTATCTTATTAACTGACACTGGCACGAGACAAACAAGTTTAAATTGAAATATATTGTTAACCATTCGACCGTTTAATGCAGTATTGGAAATATTGACCTAGTTCGGCGTAATTGAAATATAAAATTTTATGCAGATCGATTTAGATCGAGTCTTGAAATTGAATATAGCTAATATTTACTAAGAATTCCGCATCCAAACATTTATATGAAGTAAAAGGAAATGGCAGTAGTATCGAGACACAAAGTGTAAGTTCATGTACGAACACAAGCAATGTGAATAAGATCGAAAAATGAGAAATATTTTGCAAACCTTGTCGTTAAAGTCGTACGAGTAGCAAAATGTAGGAATATATCAAACGGCATAACTTTGATTTCAACGTTTTTTTCCTTAATAGTAAATTATTACTCTCTACATTTCTGTTTGTTCATATAAGGACGTAAATAACTTGCTTATGGACCGGAATAGAATAGAATTGTCTACACAAATAAATAAAATTAAGGTGTTCGTTTGTAATGTCAAAACAACAGCTTTTTATTAAATGCATATGAAAATATACGGTACTCAGAACAAAATAGATTTTTTTTTAATTTTTATCAGTAACGGACACAAAGGACACGGACGGATATACCTATTTTGACAGGAGTTTCACTGGAAAAGTAACTTAGGCTACTTTTATTTAAGAAAAAGAATTATGATTCCATGCAAAAAAAATTAAACCCCATAAAATTGTGAACAAATGCCCCTTCGCGTAGAGAATTATAATACTAAACAGGTATTTTTTATATTTTTTATTGAATAAGGCAAACAAACAAGTACACAGTCCATCTGGAGGTAAGTGATTGCTGTGGCCCATGGACATCTACATCTATCCTCGCTTAAGAATCAAAATGCAGATGCGTTGTCACTCATGAGGACCAAGATGGAATGCTTCGTTTCAAGTAAAAAGGGTCTCCCGTTTTCTACCGTCACCATAAGAACAGCAGCAGCGTTAAGCAGCTATTTTACCCTGGAGTTCTGTGGCAGCGTAGTCCTACCAAATATTTAGAGTATTTCTGCCCAATTAGCAGGATAGTTATACAACTATACTGAAACATGGCTGCGGCATGGCTCTACTACGAAAAAAAAAATTAATTACTAAAATTTATTCTACGGGAACGAAGTTGCGGGAACAACTGTTTTTTTTTTTTAATAATATACATTGCAAGTAATACTAGCCGTTGTAGTTCAGGAGATAAACGCTCGCTGTAAATTTCAGAGTACGTGAGCAATCCGGGGTTGATCTCCGTCAGCACCAGTAAACACGTTTATTGAAATTGTAAGAAAACAGAACACAAAACCTACACTACTTAAAAATTTAAAAAAATGTTTCGAAGCTATTAAAGCCAATACGCATTGGGGAAGTTCCGTTGACACTTCTTCGCCCTGAAAACCTCTCAGAATTAAAAGGAGACTAGCGCTCGGGAGTGAGACAAAGGCTGCAAATTTTTATTAATTTATTTATAAGATGTATGAAACAGTTTAAATTCATTTTTACATAATATAAATACCTCATGTTTACAAAGCTTGACCTGAAATAAAAAACAAAGACGCATACATACAATTTTTTTACGTGCGAGCAGCTATGCAGGTCTGGGGAAAGAGACCAGTATCACTGCAACCTAAAAGATCTATTGTGACTGCTGCTATGGCTATAGTTTACTGCTAAGCCCTACGTTTTCAATTAATAGAAGGATTTACTTAGCTGCGAGCAATTTCACTTTTTCAGAGTACATAGTTTCCCAGATGAGTGTTACGTTTGCGCATTAAGGGTCCACAATCAGTTAGGATAAGCAGAGGCATTTCTTCCGTTATGGAATAGAACCGATGCATCCTTGAGTTGCTTAGTCCCGGGATGGACATGTGCTTTTTAAAACAATAGTGTTCAGTTAGGACTTTTGCCAGTATGCGCAATTTATTTTTGCTTAATCCCAGGGCTTTTTTATCCCCCCCCCGAACGGGTTCCCGCCTTGACGTGGCGGGGGGGGCTTAGTAGCCGTGGCTTGGTCTCCCACGGTGAACAAAGAGGAACCCACGTGGTTGGCCCGAGGTGAAGGGCCGGTCTGAGGTGGCCACTCCGAGTGGGCTCGGGGAGCCCACTTCGGATGTGTGCTGGTGGACTGCAGCGAGTGGGGACTCCGCACCCTCTACCGCTGCAGCCGAGGTGGAGTCGCGGAGGAAGAGGAGTATTGGTATGGCGATGCGCCACTCGCCCTATCCTCCGCAACTCAAACGGGACCGCACCGTTGATGCGGTGGTGATGGGGCTGCTGGGGGTGAGGATTGTCGGTATTGCGAGGCGCCGCTCTCCCTATCCTCCGCAGCCGAATCTTGGTTGGCGGCGGAGCCATAGACCAGATCCGCCGATGGGGTCGGGAAAGCTAGTACTTCTAAGTGCTCGTTTTTCCTGGCCCCATGGCCTTAGCGCAACGGACGCGGGGGCGTCTGTTGCGCAGATGCAATTGGAGGCCGTGGAGGAAGGCGTGCCATATGTTCTGGTGCGCCTTACTTGGGAAGGAGAACGGGGAGGAATATTCCTCTCCCGAGGAGGTGCTGCCATGGGGCGGCAGTCGCTGGTAGGGCCGCGGAAGTGTGCGAAAGCGTTCCCGTAGCCCTGCCAATATGCGACGAAGGTGGAACACCATGGGGTTTTAGTCGGTGCGAGTCCGACATAACCCGTCCTTGCCCCCGCGAGGCGGGTATGCGTAGGCATTTCCCCATGTAAAAAAAGGGCTTTTTTACAGAAGAGGGGGCAAACGAGCATGCGGCTCACCTGATGTTAAGTGACTTCCGCCGCCCATGATCAACCACAACACCAGGGGAATTGCAGGTGCGTTGCCGGCCTTTTAGAAAGGAGTAAGCTCTTTTCTTGAAGGTCCCCAGGTCATATTCTGAAGCGAATTTACGATCAAATGCCCATATTAAGTTTTTAGAATGTTTTGAGCCCGGTGTGTCAGACCAAATCTTGAGTGCTTTATTGTGATAAAGAGTTTTAAGTTCAATCGGGGTAAGCTCCAAATAGTGTACTTTTTGAGTCCTTCCGTGTGAGTATATCGGCAAATTAATTGCCTACAATACCCGCGTGACCCGGAACCCATCTTAAGACGACCCTGTTGTTACATCCCAGGGCGTATAAACGGTTCACGCAGTCTCTAACTAGCTTCGAGCTCACTAAGTTTGACCTCAGCGCTAGCAGTGCTGCTTGACTATTAGAGTTTATGTAAATTATATGGTTGACGTAGTGTTTTGCAGATTGTATTCCGCACACCGAAGTATGGCGAATATTTCTGCTTGGAAGGTAAAGGTAAATCTACCCAAATTCTTACAAAGTTTGAATTTTTGCTATGTCATGTCCTGAATGCCATGAACGTTTTTGCCGTGTCTACAAAAATGGATTAACATTTATTATTTCTATCTAAATTGGTAGCAACAAAGTTAGTCACTGCAAGAACTGCATCAAAAGTTAATAAGCCTGAATAATCATCATCATCTTCATTACAGTCTATCAAAGTCAACTCCTGAATGTAGGAATCCCCATGTAAAATATCTAAGTAATCCTTAAAGAAAACTATATACATACCATATTAAAATATAAAAAGAAATATATACATTATATATTTTACTTACATAACATGGGACTGCAGTTCTTAAAAGCTGTATCTTGGTTGTATTATTAAATTAACCATCATGAAAATGTTTTTCACACAGCACTCTGGGCTCATTATGTAGCTTTGTCTGGAAAGCTAAAGTAGTATACTGCTCTTGGGAAGGAATATAATATTTCGCCCACAATTTACAGCTGAAAACAAGAGATATAATTATTAAATACAAATATTATCAAAGTAGGTCCAGTGGTTTGCAAAACAATAATTTGTTTTTAAATGGTTAAATAGAAAATATAAGTGGTTTGGATGAATTATGTATGAAGGAGTTAGACTTGGAGAATGTATGGCAAAATGTAAAGAAAGGTTTAGTGGATGCAGCTACCGAAGTATGTGGTGTTAGTAAGAGGAAGAATGAAAGGAAAAATAATACGTTATGGTGGGATGATGAGATACGTATGGTAGTTGAAGCAAAGTAGAGAGCATGGCTAGATTTACTAGCAACAAAGGCTGGTAATTCTAGCGGTACGAATGAAGATATTGAAAGAAAAAAGGCAGTCTTTAAACATCTTAATAAGAGAGTAAAAGAAGTAGTTGAAAGAAAAAAGCAAGAAAGAACGGATAAGAATGATAGAAGAATATCGGATAACTTCCGATAAAAAATTCAAAAAAATTGCGATGTGCAAGCGGGATTCAGAAAGGGAATGGGATGTACAGATCAAGTCTTTTCCATGCGCATGATCGCGGAGAAGTTTTTGGCCAAAAACCAAAAAGTTTTTTGTGCGTTTATGGACTTGGAAAAGGCCTATGACAGAGTGGATAGGGATGTGCTATGGCAAACACTGAACTCATTTGGGTTGAGCGCTGGCTTGATACAGGCATTGGAGTCTCTTTATAGGGACTCTAGTGCTTGTGTTAGGATCTACGGGGTCTACTCGGACTGGTTTCTCATCCATAAAGGTGTCAGACATGGCTGTGTGGCTTCCCTGTGACTGTTCAACCTATTTATGGACAGTTGTTTGCAAAATTTGAAAGTTGAAGAATGCGGTTTAAGAATGGGTGAGTTAACCGTCAAATGCCTTTTGTACGCCGATGATCAAGTTATCCTTGCGTCGTCGGCGGCCGAGTTGCAAATGATGGTTACATTAATGAACAGATCATTAAAAGAAAGGGGTATGAAAGTGAACGCAAGTAAGACGAAGGTTATGGTTTTTGAAAGAGAAGAAAGTAAAACCATTTGTGAAATAAGAATAGAAGGGGAGTTGATCGAGCAAGTAGATGAGTTTGTATATTTGGGCTGCGTATTTAGCAGGGATGGGAGATATGATAAGGATTTAGAACGACGACTGAATGCGGGAAATAGAGTAAATGGGGCCCTGCACTCTATTGTAAAGAGTCAAAATGTGTCAAAAAGGCACGTATGGCAATTCACAATGCTGTGTTGCTCCCTACTTTACTGACGAGCATGTATGCGTAGGTGTATGGATGTGAAGGAGGCGAGAGAGGTGTGTCAGGATCGTGCCAAATGGAAGTCTGTAGTCTCTGCTTACCCCTCTGGGTGACAGGCGTGAGTGTTTATATATATATATATATATATATATATATAGAGAGAGAAACAATCTTTCACTATAAGTTGGACAAGAGATTTACTTTAAGGTTAGAACTTGTTAAATAGTGTATATGTACCGCAAAATTTAGTTTACTGCAGGTTTCGGAAACCTAAATAATATAATGTTGTCAACGGTTGGCGAGCTTTTGCACTTAAAACACTTTTTCTATTTTCTTTATCCGCCATTGCAGCGGGTTTTTAGAGTCACTATTTCGTATTTTACTACGAATCACTGATTGAATTGCACATCATATAAACGAAGGACATACTAATCTCAAAATCTTAAAAAAAAAGACACAAGCAAAACAAACACAACAACCAATTATGAACAACAATAATTTATACGTCGGCGCCACATTATGAGAATTATATAATATATAATATACTCGTATAGATGTTTTGGTGCTACCAGAAAAAAATATAATTTTCTACTCATTGAAAATCGAAAACAAAAAGAAAAACACTTATTTTTATTTTACTGTCAAGGATATGCTACTATAATAACGTAGAAAAATATAACAGGCATAGTTATCTTCCTATAGATTATTATTTCTATATTCAAAATTTCAAGAGTGTAATTTATCTTTAGCAAAATCTTACTAATTATGAAACAAGACATTTATCTGACAAATGGCAATAATAAAATTCAGCCCCCGTAGGTATTTCATTCTGTCTATACATAGTTGACCGGGCCTGGCGGTAGTGCATACAGTCCGCGCTCCGTCCTCATGCGGTAGTGCAACCTCTCGCCCGCGCGCTCCGCTCACCCCCGGCTTACACCGGCCGAGCAGTAGCCGTAGGTGTTGTTGTTTCACTTGTTTTTTCGCACCGTTCTTGCCCCCTCGCTTCGGCGGGGAGGTCTGAGCGCGCTGTGCCTATTGTTCTTTTGTTACTATTCTGTTACTGATTTTTTTTGTTATTTTTCTATTACTGTTATTGTTTATTGTTATAATTTGTTACCTGCATATAGTTAGTGTTCTGGAAAAACGTTCCTTGTCCTTTTGAGGACAAGGCATCGTTCTTCTCGGAGCAAGTGTTTCTCTGAACAAACGTCAGCCCTGTCCAAACCAACATGTCTACAATAGATATGAAACATGGTCTTGCAAGCGACATTTCGGCCACGATCGCTCAGTTCTACCAATCCCAAGGCATATTCTAAGATGTCTACGAGAACACCATCAGCCAAGTCTCTAATTTCTTCGCTCCCCCTGCCCCTAAGGCATGCGCCCCCCTCGCCCGCCGTCGCGACATTCCTCGCGACCCAAACGGCTGCCCCGCAGACCGACTCGCCCGCATACCCCGACTCCGATATGGAGCACTCAGACACCACGTCCGTTACCTCCTCCTAACGGAAGAGGACCGCCCACTGTTCCACCGGCTCCTCAGAGTCATCCGACTCCGAAGGAACTGTCACCGATACAGCCCAATTCACGCTAGTGAAATCCAAGCTCGGCCCGAAGCGCGCCGCGACTTCCCGCACTCCCCCCCGCCCCGGCGGCCGTCGCCGCCGCCCGCGTACCCTTCGCCGCTGCCTCAACTTCCGCAGCCCCCATCGTTGCCCCTACCTCCGCAGCCCCAAACGATGCCGCCTCTCAGTCGCAAGACACTACCGCCAAGCCAGCAACCCGCTGCGCTCCCAAATTGGCTAAAAGCCAAGTCCCACCCCCTGTCTTTCTCAGAGACAAGGCGAAATTTACACAGCTGTCCAAAACCCACTACAATAAGGGTTTCAAATATGACCAAGCCACCAATGTCGGCGAGGCCATCAAAATTATGCCAGCGTCTATAGAAGACTTCCAGAACATAACCCGTCTCTTCACGGCCGAGCGTGTGTCCTATCACACATACGCTCTCGCCGAAGAAAGGAAAGTCAAGGCGGTCCTCCACGGAGTTCCTTATGAACTCGCAAACGAGGAAATTCTGGAAGACCTAAAGTCCCAAAGATTCCCCATAGAGGCTGTGCACAAGATGCACAGCAGCAGGGGCGAGAGATTCAACTTCGCCCTCCTCGTTCTCACCAACGAGGCGCATCACATACTTACACCGGCGCGGTTACCCAGCGCAGTGCCACCGCTGCCAACTTTATGGGCACGCGGCAGCCAACTGCTCAGCACCACCCCTTAAGTGTCTGCGTTACGTGTCTAGAACCCCATCACTCGAAAGAGTGCCCTCGGCCCAAAAATGCCGAATCCCCACCCACATATGTACTATGCGGACAAACAGGCCACCCGGCCAACTTTAGAGGCTGCCTTCGCGCTACTCGCCCACTTCTGAGCTACAAAGTTCTACCTCAGGTCAATGACCGAACTTTCCCAGCTCTTGGAAGCCGCATGCCCCGCCAGGGCCCCCCCCTACCACAGCCCCCTCAGGGCCCATCTCAGCCCACACTATTGGCCCTCTCAGGGCTCCTATCGGCCACCTCAGGGCCCTCCTCGGCCCCTTATGAGCCTTCCGCTCTCCCAGCCTGCGCCGCTCCCAATAAACCCTTGGTTCCCAAAGGCAACAAACATCCCGCGGCCTTCCGCCACCCCTCAAAAACAGGCAGACCCTATAGTAGATGATATAAGCCTAGCATCTAACACTACGAATAAGATCAATATAGGGGAAATCTCTATCTCAGGACCGTCTCCTTGCGCTTGCTGATCACATCGATCTACTAAGGTCGTCGTAATAACACTATGCCGGAGCCCTCTGCTCCCGCAATATCGCACAGTCGTATCAAACCAAAGGGTTTGTCGCATGTTTCGTTCAATATCCGCGATTTGCGAAATAACCTCCCAGAGCTTAGGCTCTTTCTTCGAGATCGCGAAGCCAACCTCCTCCTCCTTCAGGAGACCCACCGCAGCCCTAAAGTCTCTAAAGGCCTCTCTATCAAAAGTTATTCAGTTCTTCGTAATGACAGTCCCGACCGCAAAGGCGGCGGTACTGCCATTTATTACAAAAAGTCCCTTCATTGCCCCCACACCCCTACTCCGACGCTTACCAGTATGGAAGCCACTATCACTAGATTAGCCATGACTGGACACCAATCTATCATTATAGTCTCTTGCTATATCCCTAGCGGAACCCTCCCCGTTAAAAGTGATTTCGAAGGCATCCTTGCATTAGGCGTGTTGAGTATAATATTATGTATCCGTAGAAAATAAACAGTATTGTTGTTCCGCCATTACACGCTAGATGCCGCTCACCTAATAAAACACACACTATTGAGTTGCTGTACTAGAAATGACATAGCGTTGAGACTTTGAAATAAATGTATGCACCACTGAATAGGTTGTCCACCATGGTTACCATAGTGACGGCAAAAATCAGTAACAGTCCTTCGGACTCTCCCCACTAGAGGGAAGGAACCTTGCCGCGAATCAGCGCAGTCGAAAAGTACATCATCGTGTGGTGTACATTGGTCCTTCGAAAGGGATTGCGGCAAGAAGTGGTGCATCATCAGCAGGAAGGGAACCCTGTTGCCCCTTCGTACCCTTGGCAGTGGATCGCTGTATCTCGACGAGCCTAGCCCCCCTCCACGGGTGCCGTGCAAGACTCGCCAGCGAGTGACGGGCAGTGCGGGGTGCGGACGAGCCAAGGAGCAAGGGAGGAGGAGCGGTGACGTCAGCGGCGCCAGCGACGCGTGGCTGTATAAGGACATCGTGCGGTGAAATTGTGAGTCTGTTCCAATTTAAAATTTATAAACACGGAGTGAAATATTGTAAGTGATTTGCCAATTTGAACTCTAAATATTTGTAAAAAAATAACTTTAAAATTTCGAGTAGTGTTTACTTAAAATATTTATATGACATTTAGACTTGTAAAATTTTTAGTGTAATATTGGTTGTTACGGGGAATCCATGCCGGATTTAACCTAGAATTAAAGTGATAAAAAAG
The DNA here is from genome assembly GCA_907164705.1 of Parnassius apollo. Classification (NCBI taxonomy): domain Eukaryota; kingdom Metazoa; phylum Arthropoda; class Insecta; order Lepidoptera; family Papilionidae; genus Parnassius; species Parnassius apollo. Next base: position 309,059 of record CAJQZP010001217.1, read on the forward strand.
ACTTGTAAAAATTTTAACATCTACTCAGTGGACTTAGAATAATTGTATACTCGCAACATATTGGGACTTGTAAAATTTTAAGTTCAATTAAGGGGACTTAGAAAATTTTACTTTGTTGAACTTGTAAAAATTTTCGTTGTTGATATCCGATTTAAATTCGAGTTATAATCTTTTCTGTTAACATGGAAGGCCTTTTAAAATTCCAAGACGATATTTCAGATAGAATTTCTAAGGCTAGAAAGAATTTAAAGAAGTCGCCTAAGGAGCGACTAACCCCGTCTTACGTACAAATTAGATTAAATAATTTGGATGAATTATGGCAACAATTTAACAAGACTCATGAAACACTTGTTAGGGAATCGGAATCTAAAGAATTTAGGAGTAGTCAGTACTATGTCAAAAATGTATATGACAGTACAGAAGAATGTTTCATTGATTATAAGGCTGAATTGTTATCTTTGCTTCATAGTTTCAAATCGGAAGGTAGTTGCGAGAATACAGAAGGAAAAACAAGTTCGTCACAAGTTAAATTACCAAAAAATATTATACCTACATTTTCGGGAAACTACTTAGAGTGGGTTACGTTCCGAGATTTGTTTACTTCGTTGGTGCATAACTGTCAATCATTAGATAACGTACAAAAAATGCACTACCTTAAGGGTTATTTAACTGGTGAAGCGGAACAGTTACTTAGGCAAATTCCGATATCGTCGGAAAACTACCAAACAGCTTGGGAAACAATTAAGTCACGTTATGGTAATAAGGAGTTTCTCACCAAAAATATTTTGCAAAGACTATTTAATTTACGTAATGCTACTGGCGAATCGGCTTAATATTTAAAATGTTTGATAGACACAACTTGTGATTGTTTAAATGGTTTAAGTAACTTAGGTGTAAATGTATCTAACTGGGATGTGATGCTAATATATATGTTATCGTTAAAACTTGATCAAGAGTCAAGACGCCAATGGGAGTTCTTTAGTAGCAATAATAGTTCTTCTGATGTTTTGCCAACCTTTGAGGAATTTTAAAAGTTTTTAACGGATAGGGCTCGAGCTTTAGAAGCTTTAGAGGCAAATAAACCAAATGTGTCAAAACAGCAAGTTAGACCTAAAACGTTACATGTTGTTAATTTTAAGTGCCCTTATTGTTCTGAAGACCATAAGCTAAGTTCATGTAAGAAATTTATAAGTAAGGATAGTGAATCACGACGTGATTTTGTCCGGGACAATCATTTATGTTTTAATTGTTTTAGTAGTATTCATTTGGCAAGGTACTGTAAAAATTATATCCAATGTCGTAAATGTAAAAAGCGTCATCACACTTTATTACATCCAGTAAATAGTAAGCCCACGAACACTGATGCCAATAATCAGGAACCAAGTAGCTCAGAAACCAGACAGTCCGGGGCGACCAGTGTGCAAGGTCAGGTTATGACGTGTTTCTCAACCGGTAGATCATACGAGCAAGTTTTGTTGGCTACTGCTTTAGTACAAGCTAAGGCACAAAATGGCAGGAATTATACATTGCGAGCTTTGTTGGATCAAGGTTCGCAAGCGTCTTTCGTAACGAAAGCCACGGTGCAGTATCTGAACCTTAAAAATTTTCCGATAAAGGGTAATATTATGGGAATAGGTGGAAACAATAAGGCAATTTCCAGGGCAATGGTAACGTTGGAGATTCGTTTGAGAGTTGATCCAGATTTCGTGATTTCGGTAAAGGCTTATGTGCTAAACCTTATCACGGCACTCTTACCTAGTAAGGAGATGCCACCGATGGAATGGCTGGAACTCGATGAAATAGAATTAGCAGACCCAGGATACAATATACCTAACAGAATAGACCTTCTGTTGGGAGCGGAGGTTTACATCCAAGTATTACGGGACGGAATAAAAAGGAGTCCTAATGGATTAACAGTAGCCCAGTTTACGGCTTTAGGCTGGGTGCTGTCTGGTGGTATTACCAATGCAAAAATACCAAGGTCAAACATAGTAACGTTCCACTCACGCATTGATGATGATGCGTTACTCAGAAGATTTTGGGAACTGGAGTCGGATACAGAACCCACTAAACCATTGTTAACAGAGGAGGAAATTCAGTGTGAGGATTATTATAGTAAGACTACTTACCGAGATGTCGATGGCAGGTTTGTAGTTCGCTTACCTTTCAAACCCAAGGATCCAAGTTACAAGCATGATACGTGCAGGGAAATAGCTGAAAAAAGGTTAAATTCATTAGAAGCAAAGTTAAACAGAAATACGGAACTAAAGAATAAATATAAGGAAGTAATGAACGAATACTTGGAGTTGCAACACATGGAGAGAGTGTCAGACCCACAAAAATACCTAGAGACGGCGCTCTACTTACCTCATCACGCGGTAGTTCGTAGCGATAAAGATACTACGAAAGTAAGAGTGGTATTCGATGCGTCCTGTAAAGGAAGGTATGGAGTTTCGCTCAATAATAATTTGTTAACGGGACCAACGTTACAAGCCGATTTAAGACACATTATACTGCGTTGGAGACTATCATCTATGTGTTTAGCAGCGGATATCATAAAAATGTATCGGCAGGTCAAAGTGAACTTAGCAGATGTTGACAGTCAAAGATTGTTGTGGCGGGATGATCCATCTTCGGAATTAGTTGATTACCGCCTTCTAAGAGTCACATTTGATACTGCGTGTGCCCCATTTCTGGCCGTTAGGTCATTGCAACAGGCTGCTCGGGATGTGACGGATGGTACCAAGCAATATGCTTGTCAAAAAATACTAAATGACTTCTACATGGACGATCTAATAGCGGGATGTGAAAATGTTGCGGATGGAGTAAGTAATGGAGTAAAATATATAAGGACATCAATGACATATTAAAGGGAGCTGGGTTTGAAATGCAAAAATGGACCAGTAATAATAATGAACTTCTTCAGGAAATTGAGAAACTAGAAGGAAAGGGAAAAAAAGAAAAGGATAATGGATTACATTTAAAAATGAATGAAGTGACGAAGGTACTGGGTCTTACCTGAAAACGTAGCACAGACACTTTTCAGTACGTCGTTGCTTTACCGGAACTTGTGGAACCTGTAACAAAAAGGAACATTATTTCGGATATCTGTCGTCTATATGATCCGCTAGGTTGGGTAGCACCTAGTGTAGTCTTAGCGAAGATAATAATACAAAAGCTGTGGCTTACAGGAATAGACTGGGACCAAGAAGTGCCAGAGCAATTAAAATTGGAATGGAATAACTACAGGAATAATCTTGAACACTTATCTGATTTTAATCTTCCTAGATGGTTGCGTTTGAAGTCAAGCGATGCCCAACTTCAACTTTATGGATTTTGTGATGCCTCTCAAGCTGCCTACGGAGCTGTAGTGTATCTTCGTGTGATCGATTCCACAGGCAACGTTAAGGTTTCACTTCTTGCAGCAAAAACTAAGGTAGCACCTGTCAAGTAAGTATCTATTCCTAGATTGGAGTTGTGCGGAGCTCTACTTTTAACCAAATTAATGGCGGTAATCGGACAAGCTCTGAACGTTGACAAATCAAACTGGCATAATTGGACTGACTCTACCGTTGTTCTTGCGTGGCTAAGTGATCACCCGAGTCGCTGGAAGGTTTTCGTAGCAAACCGAGTTTCTGAAATCTTATCAGTGATTGATTCAAGCCAATGGTGTCACGTGCGATCTGATCAAAATCCTGCAGATATTGCTTCCCGAGGAATGAGTCCTCTAAACTTGTTAAAGAGCAATCTATGGGTTAATGGCCCCGAATGCCTTCGCGATAAAGAGGTTCTATACGAAAAACCAAATATTTGTACAGAATTAGAAGTGCGCGTTCATTGTGCATCACTCCAAGAGCAGCTGTGGGACAATTATTCGTCTTTCACCAGACTTCTACGAGTAGTAGCACGCTGTAGGCGGTTCCTAGGGTTAATACACTCTTCAAGGAAAAAATTCATGAACTACCTAACAGGGGATGAATTGAAAGAAGCGTTAGTATGTGTGATAAAACAGTGTCAAAGGGAACACTTTCAGGAAGAGATAGAGAAGCTACAAAGAGAAGGCAGCGTAAACAAAAGAAGTAAGCTATGGGTACTCACGCCGTACTTGGATAATCGACATATCCTCAGGGTGGGCGGTCGGTTAGGCAAATCTCAGCTATCAAATAACCAGAAACATCCGATCATATTGCCCAAGGATTGTAATCTCACGAAGCTAATTGTCTCAGATACTCACGTGAAAACTCTGCATGGTGGTCCACAACTAATGATTACCGTTCTGAGTGCTACCTACTGGATATTTGGCGTAAAACAACTAGTTAAGGCTTGTGTCCATAGATGTGTAACCTGCGTTAAATCCAAGGCAGTTACAAAAAATCAATTAATGGGCCAATTACCTGCTGTTCATGTTACTCCAACACGACCATTTAAGTGCAGCGGAGTAGACTATGGACCTATTCAGCTAAGGGTCTCCAAAGGAAGGGGACACCGCTCTTATAAAGGGTATATATGCCTGTTCGTGTGCATGGCAACTAGAGCAATACACCTGGAAGTAGTATCCGACTTTACCAGTGAAGGTTTCTTACAGGCCTTCAAACGATTTGTAGCTCGCAGAGGTCATTGTCAAGAGATATGGAGCGATAACGGGACGAATTTCGTGGGCGCATCTAAGGAACTTGCTCATTTGTTTCGTACAGAAAAAATGCAATATGGTGGCAGAAGTAGCCGAATCATTGGCTAACAACGGCACCACGTGGCATTTCATTCCATCTCATGCCCCGACCTTCGGAGGGTTATGGGAAGCCGGTGTGAAATCGGTGAAGTATCACTTAAGACGTGTTATTGGAAATTCGACGCTGACCTTTGAGGAGATGGCGGCAGTCTTGGCGCAAATCGAGGCATGTCTAAACTCCAGGCCATTGTCTAGATTGTGTGACGATAACGAACACGGGAACATATTAACACCGGGCCACTTTTTTAATAGGTGAACCTCCGCTAGTAGCTCCGGATCTGAATTTTGAATCCTCAAATATTAGTTCATTGCGTAGATGGCAATATACGCAAAAAATGGTTCAGGACTTTTTGGCGAAGGTGGTCGTCTGAATATTTACGACGTTTTTTCCAAAGCGATGAACGTTTCTCCTAAACGACGGAACCTAATTTAGGCGATGTTGTCATCGTTAAGGAAGACCATCTACCACCTTGTCGGTGGATGTATGGCAGAGTAGTCGCGAAACATCCGGGTCCGGACAAAATTACTCGCGTAGTCTCCATAAGGACAAAAAATAATGTTTTAATGTAAGTTATCGATTTGTTAATTAGCATTAGTTTATTTTGTATTTTGAAACTTATGCATGGTGTAGAACAATGTTGTTCTAGGTGGGCGGTATGTTGAGTATAATATTATGTATCCGTAGAAAATAAACAGTATTGTTGTTCCGCCATTACACGCTAGATGCCACTCACCTAATAAAACACATACTATTGAGTTGCTGTACTAGAAATGACATAGCGTTGAGACTTTGAAATAAATGTATGCACCACTGAATAGGTTGTCCACCATGGTTACCATAGTGACGGCAAAAATCAGTAACAGTCCTTCGGACTCTCCCCACTAGAGGGAAGGAACCTTGCCGCGAATCAACGCAGTTGAAAAGTACATCATCGTGTGGTGTACAGGCGACTCAGTCATTATGTTTGGAGATTTTAACTCCAATCATACTGAATGGACCTGCTGCACTACTACTAGTAGTGGCAGGATGCTGCTCAATATCACTCAGTCTCTCGACCTGACTGTCTACAGCCCCCTCGCTGTCACCCACTATCCCGACAACGTTAACTACGCTCCTGACGTGCTAGACTTTGCTCTAGTTAAAGGAGTCTCCCTTAGCCTTAGAGCAATCGAGTCTCTCGATGATCTAGGATCCGACCACCGTCCTGTATCCTTCCTTCTTGGCCATCAGCCACATCCAACTCTCACTTCCAAAACCTATACCAACTGGAAGGGCTTCAAGAAGTCTCTAGCCTCAGCTATAGACTCTCCGGACCCTCCCATAGACCTTTCTTCCGACGTCCTCGACAGTACGGGGAAAATAGACACCGCGGTCGAAAATCTCACCTCTCTTATAACATCCTCTCTTAAAGAGAATGAAAAGGTTGTCTCGGTCGCTAAAACTAGTCTACCCCTAGATATTAGCATTCTGCTCAAAGCCAAAAAAGCTGCCCTCCGTAGAGCTGCACGCTATCCCACTCCCGAGTATAGACTCGCGGCCCACCGCCTTCAACGCAAACTCCGTTACCGCCTCAAAGATTTCAGAGACCTCGAAAGGGGCAATCTCATGGAGAAAATCTCCCCCTCTCACACAGCGTACTACCAGATAGCGAGAGCCCTCCGGATAGAAGCTATCACGCTTACTCCCCCTCTATCTCGTCCCGACGGCTCCATTGCCTTCAAGGACGAAGAAAAGGCTGAGTGCTTCGCCGACAGCGTCGCCGCCCAATGCTCTCCCAGCTCACAACCCACTGACCCCCTACATATCAAACTAGTGAAGGACGAGGTCCGTCGCCAGAACTCGCCCCCCACCGCCTTTGACCCTATCACGGTGTCCAAAGATGAGATTTCATCTACCATCAAAGAACTTAAGATACGGACGGCATCTCCAACCAAGCCCTCAAACACTTACCGGAGCAGGTGATCGCCTTATTTGCCATAATCTTTAACGCCTGCTTCGAATTCAGCTACTTTCCCACCTCTTGGAAAGAGGCAACTGTCATTGGCATTCCCAAGCCAGGCAAACCTCACCACCTCCCCTCCAATCACCGTTCCATCAGCCTCCTCAAGGCCATGCTCAAACTTTTCGAACGAGTTATTCTCGTGCGCATGAGGCACCATTTGTTTCCCACAGACGGCGACCCTCTTGTCATCCCTCAAAAATTCGGTTTCGAGCCAAACACTCGTGCCCCCAGCAAGTTCACCGCATAGATATATTCATATCATGATTCCACTATGCGATTATTTTTCATAATATGGTCATGTAGAAAGAATGAATGAGGAAAGAGTGACAAAGCAAATTTATATGGCAGATGTGAACGGCAAAGTCGGGAAAGGACGCCCTAGAAAAAAGTTTATCGACCAAATTGGTGATATTTTGAAAATTGGCCACGTTAGAAGTAGCCTTAACCGACGAGCATGTATGCGTAGATATATGGATGTAAAGGAGGCGAAAGAGGTATGTCAGGATCGTGCCAAATGGAATTCCGTAGTCTCTGCCTACCCCTCTGGGTGACAGGCGTGAGTGTTTATGTTTTATGGAATATATCCTCAGCGGTTTTTATCCTCGTCGTCAAAAGACCATCGCGGTCTTTTTCAACATTGCCAAGGCATTCGACAGAGTCTGGCATGAGGGCCTTATCTACAAATTGTACGACTTAGGCCTCCCTGACCGCCTTGTCCGCCTTGTAGCCTCCTATTTGAATGATCGTGCCTTTCGTTTTAGACACGAAGGCATGCTATACTCTACTCGTCAAATCAAAGCCGGTGTCCCTCAAGGCTCTGTGCTTGCCCCCCTCCTATATATACTATTCACCAATGACATCCCTATCCCGTCGAATGGTGTTAAAATAGCCCTCTTCGCAGATAACACAGCCCTTTATTCTAAAGGTAACTCACTGCCACAGATTCGGAACAAGATCAAAAAGTCAGTTAACGACTTAGCAACTTGGTTCCAAAAATGGCGTATCGAAGTAAACCCGGAGAAGAGCTCCGCCGTTTGCTTCGAATATAAACGACGCCGTCTCACCGCCACTCCGCCAATCAGGATGTTAGGAACCCCTGTCCAATGGCAAACAAAAGCCAAATAATTAGGCGTCACCCTTGATGCAAGGCTCACTTTCGAGACCCATATCAAGAAGCATGTTGGGCAGACACAGTAAAATGTCTCTCCGCAACAAGCGAACCCTATATAAGGTCTGTATACGACCTGTTATGACCTATGCTGCCCCCATTTCCGCACATGCTAAACCCAAAGTTATAAATGAACTACAAATAGTTCAAAATCTATTCTGTCGTAGGGCCACTAACTCGCCCTATTATGTCCGTAATGCTGTCCTACACCGAGACTTAGAGCTCCCAACAATCCAGCAGTTCCTTAAATCACTCTCTTAGATATTTTTCAAAGCCTCAGAGTCCCACCCAAATCAACTCCTTCGTGAGACAGCTGCCTATGCAGCCCCTATCTACACTCGCGCTATAGTGTGCGCAGACCGAGAAACTCTCTCTTGTATTATAGGGTATTATACTACTAAAGACTACATGATTGATAACACTGGGAATGAGTTGTTCGTTACCATGCTGTTTCTAAATGTTTTGTACTTCATTGTAATAATAATCTTTATTTGCAAGAATATGGTTGTACAATGGTGTTCGAGTATAATTTGTTCTACATATTCTACCTCAGTGGTGTGCAAATATTAGTCAATTAAGTCAAGTACCCGTAACTTAAACAACAATACTTATCGATTTTTTAACAACACAATTTTTTTTAACATTACTCAGTTGATTTGATGATTAATTAATTATGCAACAGTGTCAGAAAAATAAATTGCCAATAAGATGTATAAGTATTATTATAGCTCAATGTCAAATATTATTGTTTTTATGTCAGTAAATATAGAGTCAATTATAAATGTTACATATCGAATTGTCATTAATTTATTTCAAAATTTATATCAAATTTATTAATTAAATAAATAAAATTTTTAATTTATAAGAATGACATAATTTAAACATTGTGTCAAATTCTAAAATGTATCGTCTACTTATCTGCAAAGAAGTCTTTAATTGAGTAAAAAGATTTCTGGATGAGCCATTTTTTTAGGTGAGTTTTCATTCGCATTGTTGGTAACCCTCTAATCGCTTTAGGTATCTTATTAAAAACTTTTATACACATTACGTAACAATTTTTATGAAACAAAGCTGTCCTGCAGGCAGGCATTAACAATCTAGTTGGGTCCCTTTTTACCTATAATAGAATTGTCGCGAGCGCTATGAAATAAATACTGATTTTTTTTTGACAAATATACACACCTCTAATATATACAGTCCAGTCAGCGTAAGCAAATTGTTATTTTTAAATAAAGATCTACATGATTCAAGGGGCCCGACGTTACATAAAGCTCGTATACATTTATTTTGACTGATAAATGCCTTGTTTATATCGGTCGAGTTTCCCCATACCAACAGACCATACCTCAACACAGATTCAATGTATCCATAGTATGCAGTAAGCGCAGCTCCTTTCCCAGCGACGCACTGTAGTCTACGCAGTGCATACACAAATTTATTTAATTTGGTGCAGACATTTTTCACATGCGACTTCCAGTTGCAATGGTTATCAACATGTAGACCTAAAAATTGTATTTCTGAAACCTCTTTCAAATATTCATTATTATATGAAATATTTAGTTTTTCATTTGGTGTACTGTAATTGGAAAACGTTATGAATTTTGTTTTTGAAACATTTGCACGCAGATTATTGGTTTCTAACCAGGTCATTATGGATTCTATAGAAGAATTTAACGTTATTTCGAAGTCACTTGCAAATTCCTTATTTAGTTTTGGTATGACAACGGAAATATCATCAGCAAAAATAGTAGACTGATGAGGTGTCATAGTCGGTAACTTATTTATATATAATAGAAATAAAAGTGGACCCAATACACAGCCCTGTGGTACACCATTTTTATTGTGAGTAAAAGAAGATCTAAATGACGTGCGGTTATGCTTTTCATCAATACGTGTCACTTCAACACATTGTTGTCGATTTTCTAAATATGATTTTAGCCAATTTAATGCTAGTCCACGAATTCCATATCTTTCACACTTATCTATTAGTATAATGTGATCAACACAGTCAAATGCCTTTGACATGTCATAAAATATAGCAACCACTGGTACTTTTTTGTTTATGTAATCAGTTACTCTATGTATTAAAGAAAATGCGGCATGTGTTGTGGATTTTCCTTTTTGGAATCCGTTCTGTTCTTTACGGAGAATATTATATTTAGACAAGTAGTTGTAAATTCTACTATGCATCGCCTTCTCAAATATTTTTGAAGAAATTGGTATTAGTGTAATAGGTCTGTAATTGGTCAATTCGTGATGATCACCTTTTTTATAGAGCGGTTTCACAATCGAAGTTTTTAGTTTCTCGGGAAACGTACCCTGTGTGAACGATAGATTTATGAGGTTTGAAAGAATAGGACCTATAATATCGGCACAATCCTTTAGTATATGATTAGAGACTGAATCATTACCCACAGACTTCGTATTGTTTAGGGATTTAATTATTCTTATAACTTCATTTACAGAGCATGGTATAAAAATATGCTATGTTCGAGGTTTTCTAAGCGCATTCTATGTTTCTGTATTTTTTTATCAATTTTATGTTAGAGATGTCAATAAAATAGTCGTTAAATTTTTCTGCAACGTCATTAGGATTCACAATTTTTATACCGTGTATAAAATTTATTGTTAATTAATGTCATAAAAAAGTCCACCTAGATTTCTTACTTGTTTTTTCAAAGACAGAAGTATTTTCCGATCTTTGATTCAGTATTCTTAGAATCTATATTGAATAAGAATGATTCTATTCTATTCTAGTCCACAAATAGTAATTCCTCTTAATTACTTCATTGTAAATTACTAAAAATTATATTTAAGAAAAAAGTTGGTTGTCCCTGGCTATTCCCTGGGCTTAGTTTAATTGAATTTCAATAATTATTTAAGCGACAGTAGAATTATGAGGGTCGTGAGCTTAAATCTGCCATTCGGCTACTGTCGTGAACCACTTTACAAGCACTTTAAGCTAAAAAGGAGAGTTAAGGGAAACACTAATGTTATTAAAATTTGTAGTATTTAAAACACTTTTAATCCGTGCCGAATAAAACTATTCTATTCTATCCCATTAATAAATTAAATAAAATATTTTTGATAATGCGTTGATATGATGTATTAGATATAAAGTCATAAAAAGTTGTCCAAAACATTACAAAACCCTTTTATCATAGCAAGAATAATTCATTAACCCACTTTACGTCTTATAGCGAAAGTTGCTTTACAATAACTTGTAACTTTTTGGCTGAGGCTGATAACACAACTACGACGTGCGAAGCAAGTGATCACAAATTTTTTAAAGATATTAAAAATTAAGTAGCTGACATCCGCGTAATAAAACAAACTGGCTGACAGCGTTTAACCACCGCAGAGTCAACTTCACCTGAGGATGCCTCGTATAGAGACGAAACTCGTGTCGTATTGCTAACGTTGTGTGTCTTTCCTAGTGTAGTGGTAGTGGGAGTAGTGTAGCTAAGATTAATGATGACGAAGACAGTACACGTAATTAAGAGATGTGCTCTTCAAATTAGGTAAAACACATCATTTTAGTTGTACGCGGATACGCGGTCTTAACTGATTCATCATTATCATAAAAAAGGAAATGGTCAAAAATTGTAAGTTAATAATTATTTATAAATACATAATACGAAAATGTTGTTTCTTACATCATAGTTAGTACTTTTGTTACCCTTTTTTAATATATTTTGTCTTACTTTATATTTTATTTTAAAATGTTAAGTTGACCTTTAAGGTGTGTTAAGTACCAAATTAAGTACCAATCATTTATTTTTCAATATGTTGTCGAGACATATTAAAACAGCTTGGTTAATTGGCTCTCCCCAAGGTGTGATAACCGTGTAGTAGCGGTGTAAGAATGTTCACTATCACATATCGATCCGTGGATGTCACAAGAGGTGACAGAGCAAAACAAACTTGGAGATGGATAGCAGCGTTTTTCTAATAACTAAAAGTTAAAAAATAAACTGTCGTTGCCAAACCGCCTGTCAAGCGTGGCAACAATGGCAAATATCTCCCTATGGAGAGGCCTATGTTCAACAGTGGTTTTTGAGTGGCTTTCTAATATTATAAAGAAGTAACTCCAGAGAGCAAAATCTCGCGTTACGTAACTCTAGCGCCGAAAGAAACGTGGAGTAGATAGCTGCAAGTGTCGTATCTGTACGGGGGACGAAATATGACTGGAGAGAAAATCAGCGCGTGCGAACGGTAAACATAGCTAATCATACGCCATAATTCGTAATACGGCTAACTATGGGCAATAATGGTCACCGCGAGACTGTCGTGCCGCGAGTTGTAAAACATGAACAAATGCTGATAAGGAAGAAAATTAAAAGGATTAAAATTAAGGTTTTGGGACCGCCAATTCAAAGTTTTAAGATTGCGACTCCTACCTTATAATTGACGAAACTCATTTTCTGTTGCAGTTCATAGTTCTAGAAGGTAGTTTCATAAAGTATGATCTGAATATCGTTTTTGGTAGAGCCACGGAGCTATATCAGGGAAGAACTATGCTCACACAAAATGTTGGCGAGAAATAAAAGCATAATGTTACTGTTTCATATGATGAGTATAAATGAAGAAATAAGGAATAATTTATTATTCAATATATTACATGTAAGTATTTCTTATTGAAATTTTTTTTTTGCTTTACCACTGGTGGAAGAACTGTAAAAAATAAATTTTACCATATGAAAGGTTATACAAACTATTTACAAAATTTATTTCAGAAGCAGCTTGGAAGCCACCAACACGTTCTCTTTGGTTGTTGTAATTATTGTATTTAATATATTCATTTATATTATCGTCACCCTATTTATAGTTTTTTTTTTAAATAAAATATTTGAACTTAGTAATAGACACCTTACTTATTTTCTGCGACTTGGTTATAATAGCCTATACATTGCCCCAGTATAGAATCATTAACTGCGTCGAGTTGAGAAGATGGTATCATTAGCTTGTGTTTGTTCCTAGTGTTTACAGAATGTACTCGTATATTATTTTTTTAACTAAAACTGCTTTTATTCTTCTGAACATATAATAAATATCCGTAAATATACTGAGAGGTCAAAGTCTCTAAGAAGTCTCTGAGACTCTCTTGGTTTTAAGTTGTAAATAGCTCTTATTCGGCAACAGTTTGAGAAGAATGTAATAATTTCATTGTCAAAATAGTAACACCAGTAAAATATTTCTCAAAAGCCATAGCAAATTTTTATCAGATTGAGTTAAATTATTGTTAATGTTCAATTGAAAATCAGAGTTACGTTATTTGACTTTGTTCGTTTTACTATTAATTAAACTCCGAGTCGGTTTGTAATAGTAACGAAGAATTCCACTCTAATCCTCAGGGGTATCTGGACTTTGATGGGTTATTAATCGAGGTCGAGATATTAATGATCGACTACCCCAGGAAGGTACCAGCACCCCTGGAGAATCCCTCGCTGAGCATCCACGACCATGTTTCTCCACTTCTGAGCGTGGGTGCTCAGGCTGCCCCGCGTATTCTGGGGGGGAGCAAAATTCCGCTCAAGACTACAACTGCTCGGGGCAAACGGAGCAACAAGACCAAGGCGACCCCTGCCACGCTGTCCGTGAATTTCTGCAATATCAGGGGACTTCACTCTAACCTAAACGCCGTCCACTACCATCTCGAGACGGCGAGGTCGGCTCTGCTCTTTCTGACCGAGACGCAGGTGTCCTCTCCGGCTGATGTCTCGTATCTCTACTACCCGGGGTACAAACTGGAACACTCCTTTGTGCCTCGGGCTGGAGTTTGCGTTTACGTCAGAGAGGACATCTGCTCTCGACGCCTCGGCAGACTTGAAGGTTCGGACCTGTCCATCCTTTGGCTACGCATAGACAGCGACGACCATCCGCGCGTCTACGGGTGCCTCTATAGGTCCCATAGCGGTAATGCCGAAACAGACCGACTATTCGACCACGTCCAAATGGCTGCAGATTCGTTGCTACAGCAGATCCCCTCCGCAGAGATCGTGATCCTCGGCGACTTTAACGCCCATCACGCCGAATGGCTTGGTTCACGTTTAACCGATCATGCAGGGAGATCTGTTCATGATTTTGACTTGGCATATGGTTTGACACAACTGGTTACTTTGCTTACGCGGATTCCAGATGTGGAGGATCATGCACCTTCCCTGTTGGACCTTCTGCTGACCTCTCACCCGGACGGATATCAGATTTCCGTCGACGCCCCTTTAGGCTCCTCGGACCATTGTCTGGTCCGGAGTGTGGTGCCACTCACGCTGAAATCGCGGTTGCATTCTGCATGCTGCCGCCGTGTTTGGCACTATAAGTCAGCCGATTGGGATGGGATGCGGTCTTTCTTTGCATCCTACCCTTGGGGGCGGGTTTGCTTCTCGCCGGATGATCCCAACGTTGTTGCAGATTCTGTTGCCGATGTGGTACTTCAGGGTATGGAACTTTTCATTCCTTCCTCTGTGGTTGAAAAGGAACTCAGGTTCGGGCGTCCTCTCAATCGGCCGCAAAGGACCAATTGAAAAGGACCAGGTCGGTGTCCCTCTTGATCCTGAAAAGGACCAATTGAAAAGGACCTAGCGGATCGGGTACTAAGAAACAGGAATCGAGGCTTCTCTCGATCCGGCCTCCTATCACGCCTACGTTGGGTTCGGGAACAACGTATGTGATCTCCGCAACGGAGTAACACACTAGGGCGATAACCTCTTCCTTTTCAGCAAGTAGGTTCAGACGGGGATTACGGGTCTTCCGAAGTCGTCCCGGTCCCGACGCCTTAATTCTTCGATGTGGACTGTATAACTTAAAGGATCTTGGGAATGAAACAGCAATTATCTTCAAACCGTTCCGTGAGAGAGTAATCACTTTTCCCTATACTGCTGGTTTTTCACTTTTCTTGAACTTTTTCTCGGATTTTCTTATTTATTTCCGAACTATTTCCGAACTTCCCCCGAAGGATTCCCGAACATTTCCCGAAGGATTCCCGAACGATTCCCGAACGAATTGCAATAAAACCCGTTCACTAAGCTACCCCAGAGCTATACGCGAAAGTGAGCCGCGCCATTCGCGCGCTTGCGCAACTCAATTACATGAATTTGTACTATTACTCTCTCACGTTTCACTCAATATCTTTATTTGTTCAAATCATATACAAATACAATTTATCAATATAGGTAGTACAAAACAATATCTACACCATGATATACATCATATCCTCATATCATAAAAAACCTTTTATTTATTAAACGAAAACTGCCTATTTTACTCACAAGTTCGAAATCGAAATTTCTTAAATATTTAACACAGAAAGTTAAAACAATGTTTCTCACTTGAATTTATACATAAGCTAACCAATACAATAGTTTAATTTACATTTTTTCTATTTATTTCACTATTTAAAACACTTTTAAATTTCTTATACAAAACCATCATTATTTCACTTATACACAGGAATTTTCACATGAAAATAACACAGAATTTACCTTTTTAGCACGTACAATTAACCTGAAATATTTTACAAGTAATTTTTACATAAATCACTGAATTACAAACATTTTAAATTTTTACATATTCGGCCTCCGAAGGGCGTGGCCAGCGTGCTTCTGTGTACTCGCGCTAGGTGAACAACTAACTTTGCACGGCTCTCGGCTATCAGAAAAAATTAAATTATGAAATACACCAATTTTGACCATATTAGGCAAATTAAATGCTTTTATACAATTTTCGAACTGTATGAAACTATCTTTAATCAGATAACAATATAAATGAATGTTCTCATTAATCAATCATAACAAATAGGCATTTGTTTTCGTACAAAACGTATCAAACTTATACAAAACAACATTTATGCAATTAATATCCATTAATTCTGCCTATGCACAGAGTGATTATCTCGACCGGGGAACAAATCCGATCTTTAACTTCACTTTAATATTCTTATGAATTTACATCATTTGAAAGATGATTTCAACCGGGGAACAAATCCGGTAACATAATTTATATCTTAAATTCCTTACGAATTTATTAAGCGATATTACTTAGAAAAACAAACAAACTAGTCCGGCCTGGGAGTCGAACCCAAGACCTTCATATCATTAATTCGACATTTCTTAAAGATTTAACTAAGCATTCTCTTATCAGAGCGTCGTTGCTCGTGACTACCCCTTTTTTCATAGCAACGTCATCGGTTGATTTAATAAACTGAAACATTTTTATAGGCGCGTCGCCAACAATCTCCCCCCCGTGCGTTAGCACCATCATTTGGGAGGCGTCGCGGGTACCAGGACTATTATTCTGGATGTAGGTCTCCTCAAGATACCTGTGCTAGTAATGACGTCAACCACTCTGGTGTGACCGTCTGGTCCCGGTAACGTTCTACTAATTTTACCTTTTGGCCACGTATTTCGTGGCAACGAATGATCTATTATCAAAACAATATCGCCTTCTTTAGGTTCCATGAACTTGCCGTTATCACCTGTTCGAGGTATTAACGTAGGCATGTATTCTTTCAGCCATCTTGTCCAAAAATGGTCGGCTAACCTCTGTGCAGCTTTCCAATTGAGTTGACCCGTCAGATGTCGCTCTAAAAATAATCCAGGTGGTCGATCACCACATGAGCGTCCCAGAAGAAAATGATTGGGTGTCAAACCCTCTTCAGGACTATCCATACTGAATGTTACCAGAGGTCTGGAATTTACCGTATGCTCTGCTTCTAAAAGTAACGTATGTAGAACCTCCTCTCGTGGGCTCTTCTCTTTAAGCGTAGCGGTCAACGCAATTTTAATCGATCTTACTAACCTCTCCCAGGCGCCACCCATGTGCGGTGCTCCCGGAGGTATAAATTTCCATTTAATATATTTCTTAAATGACTCGTTTTTCATGCCCTCATAGCATTCTTCGCATGCTTTCAATAATTCTTTATTTGCAGCTTTGAAATTTGTCCCGTTATCGCTGTATATAACGGCTGGTTTTCCTCTTCTGGCGATAAATCGCCTTAACGCCATTATCATTGACGCTGGTGTCAATGAGGCTGCTAATTCCAGATGTACTGCTCTGGTGGTCAGACACGTGAATAAAACGCCCCAACGTTTTTCGTGTCGCCTTCCTATAGTCACACTCATAGGACCAAAATAATCTACAGCTGAGCATGTAAAAGGTGGCTCATGATGAGCTATTCTTTCCAGAGGAATATTTCCCTGTGGCACGTTTTGCGGCTTTGACCTGTATGTCCTGCACCACTGACAATGGTGTGACACACTTCGTACTACATTACGCAAGTTCAAGACGTAAAATTTCTGGTTCACCTCATTCATCACCGTCTGGTGATTGGCGTGTCCAAAATGATGATGAACTTCTCTAATCATCATTTTAACGATTTCGTGTTTACCGTCTAATATGACAGGTTTTCTACTTTCCTCGGTCAAATTAGACTTGAAAGGTAAACGTCCATTTAAACGGAGTAAGTTATCCTCTCCTATTTCCATAGATAATTTACTTAAGCGTGAACTTCTTTCAACGCTTTTGCCTGCTTTCAAACATTTTATTTCCGAATGAAAACACTCGTCTTGAATGAATTTCCAAATTAATATTTCCGCTTTTTTCAAGAGCGCTGTGTCCAACGCGCTATCGGGTCCTTTAACCGACTTTGCTAAAACTTTGTTGGAACACATAACCGACTTTTCGGTTGCGTCGTCGGGTCCTTTAACCGACTTTCTTAAACTCTTGAATTTTTCTACCGCTTGTAAGGTGCGTGTAGTTGCTCCAAGGAATTTCTTAAAGCTGCTAAATCGTCCGTAGTCGGGTAGACTTAACGGTTCTTGCTTTCTTAACGTATTTACGCCCTTTGGCGATTTTTCTTCACCTGTTTCTAAGCTATTTATGGTGTCCACTTGTTTGGGCCATAAATCAGGACTTTTCCTGAGGAATTCAGGTCCTTGAAACCAGCGATGACTTACATCGAAGGTGGAAGGAAAATTTCTAGTGGCGTCGTCTGCCACGTTTTGTGACGTTGGAACCCATCGCCATTCACATGGCTTACTGTGATCTTCGATCTCAGCCAATCGATGAGCAACGAATGGTTTAAAAGCGCGAGGATCCGACTTAATCCACGCTAACACTGTACGTGAGTCTGTCCAAAACACTCTCTCGGACATCTCGTACTTGCTCTCTTCACTAACCGAAGCAGCCAGTCTGCTGCCCATAAGAGCTGCTTGCAATTCAAGCCTTGGAATCGAAATTGGTTTCAATGGCGCTACTCTTGCCTTTGCGGCGATCAGCGTAATCCGCCTTATTCCTTGCTCGTCCGTGGTGACGTAATACACCGCGGCAGCGTATGCTTTTTCACTAGCATCCGTGAAAGTATGTAACTCTCCTTTGCCGATGCCTTCAGCAACGGGTCTAGGTACTTCTAAGTGACCTAATTTCTTCACTTCCGATATCCATTTACAAAATAACACGTGTAACTCGTGTGAAACTTCTTCATCCCAAGAGATGCCTGTCCTCCATACTTGCTGGATCAGCGACTTCCCTTGAATCGTTATGGGTGATGCGAGTCCCAAAGGATCGAAGACTGACATCACAGCGCTAGTTATCTCCCTCTTCGTAGGCGGTCGTAAACCCTTCATCACCTCTTCCGGTGTGCTACGAAGACTTGTGGAAAAACTTATTATATCCCGTTTGATATTCCAAATCAAACCTAACGTGCGCTCTGTGTGCTCTTTATCTCCAAGCGAAGCACTGTCGCTCTTATATTTATTTTCCATATTACTTAAAACTTCGGGTCGGTTGCTAGCCCATCCCCTCAGTTGGAAAGAAGCATGCTTATGTAATTCATACATATCGTTTACTATCCTTTCGGCCGTCGTCACGTCGGGAAATGCCTGTAGGTAATCATCCATATAAAAATTGCTTTCCGTAGCGGAAGCTGCTTCTGGATAGATATGTGCGTTGTCCTGCGCATTTCTATTCTTTACATATATAGCGATGCATGGTGATGATGCCGCTCCAAATATGAGTGACGTCATTCTATACTCTTCCGGTGGCGCGTCACGATTGTGCCGCCATAAGAATCGAAGGCTATCCCTGTCTTCTTCCCGGATTTTCACTTGCAGGAACATTTCCTTAATGTTCTGCCATTACTGCCACGCTTCCTTCTCTGAATCGTAGCAGAACTCCGAACAACGACTTCAATAAGTCCGGTCCGGTCAACAACGCATCGTTAAGACAACGTCCGCCCGTCCTTGCGGCGGCGTCGAAAACTATCCTTATTTTCTTCTTTTGTGGGTGAGTCACTGCGAAGTGAGGGAAGGTACCACGTACGTGGGGAAATGGAAATATGGTTCGCTTTCTCTGCGTAACCGTTAACGATGAGATTTTCAATTTGCTTCTCGTATTCCTTTTTCAACTCGCTATTTTTGTCGAGCTTTTTCTCAATATTAAACAGGCGACTTTCAACCTGT
Organism: Parnassius apollo; assembly: GCA_907164705.1. NCBI lineage: Eukaryota > Metazoa > Arthropoda > Insecta > Lepidoptera > Papilionidae > Parnassius > Parnassius apollo. Next base: position 328,415 of record CAJQZP010001217.1, read on the forward strand.
GCCCTATTCGATGGCAAGCACTCATTGTCTGTGCGCCATAACAAAGCAGTCTCGTACCTATTATTAGGTATACGACGTACCGTTTTGTTCAAAATATTTAAAGCTCGTTCTTCTGGGTCGTTCACGGGCTTTCTAGCCGATACTCCCAGAGATTCCAAACTAAAATAATCCTTGATTAATTTATCCATATCTTCCTCCTTCTTGGTGGAAATGTGGTTAACAATCTTGATTGGTTTAATGCCACCCGATATGTGACCATGCAAAACCCACCCCAGTTTGGTGAGCGATGCTACAGGTAGGTTCTTACCTCCCGAAACCAATTCACGAGTAACTATGAGATGCCAATTGTCCTGACCAATCAATATGGTAGGCTTGGACCTCTCATACATCAACTCATCCTTGATCGGTGTCAAATGAGAACACCGTTGCAATAATTCTCGGCTTACCGACTGAGGAGCGAGGTTAAGTGACTTAATTGTTTGTACACTTATCTCTTCTAAGTCGCTCGAATAAATGCCTTTTATTTTAACGTTTAAGCGATACGAACTATCGTCGTTAATTCGCTTACCTCCCACGGCTTCGATACGTAATCCCTCTTTACGTCCGCGAGGCGCTAACTTCTGAGCCATCCACTCCTCTATGAGTGTCATGGTCGATCCCTCATCCAGAAGAGCTGTTGTCTTGACCTTTCCTCTAGGCCCATGCAACTCGACCGGTATGATCTTTAAATATGCACATGCCAGTGCATTTACTGTACTAACAGTTGTAATCTGAGCATCTTTACCCCCCCTCGTCCCCTTGTGGCGAGGTATTTTCATTGGGGTATCGGTGTAGCATTCGATGATGTGACATTCTACATCCTTCTACACCACATTTTTTTCGCTTTGCACTCTAACCTCCTATGGTTAGGTGACAAACATTGGAAACATACTTTGGCCTTTTTGACGGCTTCCCATTTCTCGCGAATATTCATGTCCTTAAACTTGTAACAACTCACTATAGAGTGCTCCTTGTTGCATATAACACACTTATGTGTTACCCGACTTACAGGCTTGTCCTGGGTTATCATAACCACTTGTCGGTTGTGCCTTTTATTATTTCGGCGTTCTAAACGCTCGCTCATATTACTTCGGCGCATATAGCGCTCGCTCTCGGCACAGCTGCGTACACCTCCCTTTGCAGTGTGTACAGTTTGCTTCCTGAATTCAGGACGCTTCCTTTTTTCAGGCGCATTTTCATTGCTTAAGGACGTTCCAAATTGTTCACTCAATAAATTTAAAAACTTGGCCATCTTCTGTAACTCTGGCTCCAAAGGATATTGAGCTCGATATTCAAACCATTTAAATTTAATCATAGTTCCAAGTTTCTCCACTATGCGGCTCACTAACTCCGGTGAGTATAAATACTGTGGTTGATTCAACGCTCGTATTGTGGCAACCACGTTCGTAATACGACTTGCAAAAGATCCTATATTTCGGCAATCTTCTGCCAATCTTGGCATACGCTTTACATTCTCGATTTCGGCTAGAATGAGCATCTCAACCCTACCGAATCTTCTTTCGAGAGCGTTCATTATTTCTTCAGGTTCACATAAAGTAAATAACAGCGACTTAACCGCCTCTTTAGCGGTGCCCTTTAATGCCCTCCTAAGGCGTGCGACATTTTGCACCCCTGAAAATTGGCCTTTTGTGTCTTCAAACACCGTTTTGAAAATTATCCATTCACCCGGGTCTCCATCGAACACCGGTAATTCCTGGAGGAAATGAAGCTGGGAAGATTTATCTTTACCAGCTATTTTTATTGCACTCACAATCGCTTCGGTCAATTCTGACACCTCACTCGCGTGTGTTTTCTGTGCATTTCCTAGGTTGCGCTCGACCTCCGCCCCTTTGCGGCGTGATCCTTTACACGCTTCCTTATCAGTAATATCGGGTTGTGCTACACTAACCGGCGCGCTCATTATGGTTTGCTGAACCCAACTCCTTACGAAAGGTTCCACCTGAGTATTCCGCTCTTCATCATCCTCACTCGAGTCGATTTCCTCTTCTCGGTTGAGTCGTGCCAACTCCCATTGAGACTTGGCTAAGGCAGCAGCTGCCTGTGCTCGTTCGAGCTCTGAGCGTTCGAATTTAATCCGCGCCTCTAATTCGGCTTTCAGCCTCGCCGATCGCGATGACCTACTACCTCTCTGTGACCCTTTATCACTAGTGTGCCCGATTACTGTCCTTGACGATGCCGCTTCTTCGGTCCTTTGACCTACTTTTTCGACCACCGTTTCACTCCTGGATATAACGGATTGTTGTGCGGTGCTGGCCTGTGTACCACTGGTGTCCGTCCTGTTGCTCGTCGTTGCCATGGACGTCCCTGAGTCCCACGTGCATGTGGACGTGTCTGTGGTGGCTCCACTTGAAGGAGTTGCTCCATTTGACGCAGTAGCTGTGGTCGCTCCAGATGATTCCGCTTCTTTAGCTTTTCTTGAGAGCCCTGTCCTTGTCCTGCTCCCTTCGCTTCTCCCTGTCTGGTCTTGTGCCTTCTTCATCTTGCAGGAAGGTGATTGTTGGCCTACGGTCCCTAACTGTCCCTACAGTCCCTACGGTCCCTACAACCCCTTACCTACAACCCTTCTACACCCCAACCTAACACCACTACCCCTCCCCCCCTTTATCTCCCAACCCTACAACCCTACTACCACCCTAACAGCCCTATCAGCCCTATCAATCCTGAACGGGGCCTACCGAGGTGAGCCGTCCAGGGATGGAGTCGTGCAGGAATGGAATGGAGGAAAGGTTTAGGAACTGTCCCGCCAAGGAATATGACGAAACAGTCGAGCGGTAGTGCAAGCGCAGTCTCGCTCGAGAGAACTGCTCCACCCGAAGGTGTTATGCCAGAGCCCAACCGTTTGGCACCGTTAGGTGGTCGGGATGTATGCTGTGCTCGCCGCCCAGTTGCCGGTGACGCCTCGTCCAAGCGCCCTCCTCCGGCCGCGATGCAGTCAGGTGCCCACGCGCACCCTCGCCCGGCAGCAGCAGCGGTGGATGCTTTTTGCACCCTGATGACCCGACGGGAAATGCCGGACACGGTCGTCCGACAGGAAATGCCAGACACGATCGTCTGACAGGAAATGCCAGACACGATCGTCTGACAGGAAATGCCGAGCACGCTTGCCCGACAGGAAAAATGCCAAGCCCTGCTTGGCCACGATGAGTGCCTTCACAAGACACCTGCGCCCGGCTGCGATATGTGCCCCATGCGAGCACACGCCCCAAGCTGCAATCCCGGTTTTCTTTCTTCCGGTAGTTCCAGGTCCAGCCCTTCAGTGCTGCCGTCCTGGTCTTCAGGCCTTTGGTCCTATTGCTTCAGCTCAAACCTCTGGCTTCCTTCGGTTGCTGATCTTCACTCGGCTTCCGAAGGTCTTCTTCTTCCACAACCAGCAGTCCACAGCTGGTTCCTTGATCCAGCTGGCGGGGTTCGGGTGGTCTTCAATCCGGCTCCGAAGGTCCAATTGAAAAGGAACTCAGGTTCGGGCGTCCTCTCAATCGGCCGCAAAGGACCAATTGAAAAGGACCAGGTCGGTGTCCCTCTTGATCCTGAAAAGGACCAATTGAAAAGGACCTAGCGGATCGGGTACTAAGAAACAGGAATCGAGGCTTCTCTCGATCCGGCCTCCTATCACGCCTACGTTGGGTTCGGGAACAACGTATGTGATCTCCGCAACGGAGTAACACACTAGGGCGATAACCTCTTCCTTTTCAGCAAGTAGGTTCAGACGGGGATTACGGGTCTTCCGAAGTCGTCCCGGTCCCGACGCCTTAATTCTTCGATGTGGACTGTATAACTTAAAGGATCTTGGGAATGAAACAGCAATTATCTTCAAACCGTTCCGTGAGAGAGTAATCACTTTTCCCTATACTGCTGGTTTTTCACTTTTCTTGAACTTTTTCTCGGATTTTCTTATTTATTTCCGAACTATTTCCGAACTTCCCCGAAGGATTCCCGAACATTTCCCGAAGGATTCCCGAACGATTCCCGAACGAATTGCAATAAAACCCGTTCACTAAGCTACCCCAGAGCTATACGCGAAAGTGAGCCGCGCCATTCGCGCGCTTGCGCAACTCAATTACATGAATTTGTACTATTACTCTCTCACGTTTTACTCAATATCTTTATTTGTTCAAATCATATACAAATACAATTTATCAATATAGGTAGTACAAAACAATATCTACACCATGATATACATCATATCCTCATATCATAAAAAACCTTTTATTTATTAAACGAAAACTGCCTATTTTACTCACAAGTTCGAAATCGAAATTTCTTAAATATTTAACACAGAAAGTTAAAACAATGTTTCTCACTTGAATTTATACATAAGCTAACCAATACAATAGTTTAATTTACATTTTTTCTATTTATTTCACTATTTAAAACACTTTTAAATTTCTTATACAAAACCATCATTATTTCACTTATACACAGGAATTTTCACATGAAAATAACACAGAATTTACCTTTTTAGCACGTACAATTAACCTGAAATATTTTACAAGTAATTTTTACATAAATCACTGAATTACAAACATTTTAAATTTTTACATATTCGGCCTCCTAAGGGCGTGGCCAGCGTGCTTCTGTGTACTCACGCTATGTGAACAACTAACTTTGCACGGCTCTCGGCTATCAGAAAAAATTAAATTATGAAATACACCAATTTTGACCATATTAGGCAAATTAAATGCTTTTATACAATTTTCGAACTGTATGAAACTATCTTTAATCAGATAACAATATAAATGAATGTTCTCATTAATCAATCATAACAAATAGGCATTTGTTTTCGTACAAAACGTATCAAACTTATACAAAACAACATTTATGCAATTAATATCCATTAATTCTGCCTATGCACAGAGTGATTATCTCGACCGGGGAACAAATCCGATCTTTAACTTCACTTTAATATTCTTATGAATTTACATCATTTGAAAGATGATTTCAACCGGGGAACAAATCCGGTAACATAATTTATATCTTAAATTCCTTACGCATTTATTAAGCGATATTACTTAGAAAAACAAACAAACTAGTCCGGCCTGGGAGTCGAACCCAAGACCTTCATATCATTAATTCGACATTTCTTAAAGATTTAACTAAGCATTCTCTTATCAGAGCGTCGTTGCTCGTGACTGCCCCTTTTTTCATAGCAACGTCATCGGTTGATTTAATAAACTGAAACATTTTTATAGGCGCGTCGCCAACAGTGGTGCCCATTGGAGGCAAGTCTCAGCCATGGTTTGGTCGCTTCTGTAAAATAGCATCATGCTATAAGCAGGAGTGCTACCAAGCCTGGGCTGATGCATCAACGTCCCGGGATGTAAACACCAGCGCTCTAAAAAAGAAGTATAATTCCGCCTCTAGTTCCTTCAAAAGAGTCATTGCCAAGGCAAAGTCAGAGCACATAGGCAGAATTGGCGAGAAACAAGTTCGCCTTCCTTCTGGAACCCGTGCATTCTGGTCTCTCGCTAAGGCATTCTGTCAGCCATCTCTTGCATCTCTGCACAGGGAGGACGACTCACTGGCCCATACCGCAAAGGAGAAAGCCGATCTTCTAGGCTCTTTCTTTGCATCTAACTCGACTCTACGAAACGGCCAATCGCCATCACCTCCTTGTTCTCCAAAACAATGGAGTCCATTGTAAACTGCCAGCTCATGAGGTACCTTGAAGATCACCAGCTGATTAGTTACCGCCAATACGATTTTCACCGTGGTCGGTCAGCTGGTGATCTTCTGGTCTACCTAACTCACAGATGGGCGGAGGCAGTAGAGTTCAAGGGGGAGGCATTGGCCGTTAGTTAGGACATTGCGAAGGCCTTCGATCGGGTTTGGCACAAAGCGCTTCTTTCGAAGCTCCCCTTCCTATGGGCTTCCCGAGAAATTGTGCGATTGGATCACCAGCTTTCTTGCAGATCGGAGCATCAAGGTCGTTGTAGACGGTGCAAGCTCCGATTGCAAGCCTATTAATGCTGGTGTTCCACAGGGCTGCGTGCTATCGCCAACGCTGTTTCTTCTGCATATCAATGACATGTTGCATACCCGTAACATTCATTGCTATGCAGATGACAGCACTGGTGATGCTTTTTACACCGGCCGAGTCAATATTTCTCGGGAAAACGTCTCCGAGTGCCGGGACAAACTTGTGTCTGAAGTCGAGTCTCTGCTGGACAGAGTCTCGGATTGGGGGCGACTAAATCTAGTCCAGTTTAACCCCCAGAAGACACAAGTTTACGCGTTAACCGCTAAAAAAAACCCCTTTGTCGTATCCCCTCAGTTTCAAGGCACTCCCCTTGTTGCCTCAGCCAGTATCGGAATCCTCGGCGTCGACATATCGAGTGACGTGCAGTTTCGTGGTTACTTGGAAGGGAAGGCCAAATTGGCCTCTAAAAAGCTTGACATGCTCAGCAGAGCGGGACAGTATTTCATGCCGGCACACCGACTACAACTTTACAAGGCGCAGGTTCGGCCGCACATAGAATACTGTTCCCATCTCTGGGCTGGGGCTCCCCAGTACCAGCTCCTTCCACTTGACCGCATCCAGCGCAGAGCGGCTCTAATCGTCGACGACCGAGTGCTCTCCGATCGGCTCGATTCACTGGCGCTGCGAAGAGATGTTGCATCTCTTTGCGTATTTTATCGCACATTATATATTGCGTATATCTATCACGGGGAGTGCTCTGAGGAATTGTTCGGATTAATCCCAGCCGCCAAATTTCGTGAACGCACTACACGGCAAACGTCCCGATACCATCCACACCATCTGGATGCTTGGCGGTCCACCACTGTAAATTTCACTGGAAGTTTTCTTCCGCGTACAACCTCTATGTGGAATAGTTTACCACCGCCGATTTTTCCGGACCGATACGACCTGGGGACCTTCAAGAAAAGAGCTTACTCCTTTCTAAACGGCCGGCAACGCACCCGCAATTCTCCTGGTGTTGCGGTTGATCATGGGCGACGGTAGTCACTTAACATCAGGTGAACCGCATGCTCGCTTGCCCCTTCTTCTATAAAAAAAAGGGGAAAAATATAGGTATATAAGGCCATAACATTCAGTTACTGTCCTTTGACTTTGGAAACCTTTATTATCGAAAAAGCTAAATAAATTAAAAGACTATTCGTCACATAGTTTAGCCCCCTATTCCTATCCATGTGAGAGATGGTTTGAGAGCAGAAAGAGTTCACCTACTTGTCAAAGCATGTTGAATGACATCACATGTTCCCAAAATATTTTTAATTTCGCATGCATACAGGTTTTTGATATTTTCTTTTAACGTCGTGCCCGTGCTATATCATCACTTGAAAATTCAATTAGTATTTTCATTGGTCCTAGCGCAGATCGAACTCAGTCACTTTTATTGTGTAGCCATGTTTTGCTACCATCCATCATTTATTTATTACAGCCTATAAATACCACTGCCGAAGAAAGACCTCTCCTATATTGATGACATGACATGATCGCCTCATAGGGGGAAGTTTTGCCATAGTCGCCACGCTTGGCAGGCAAATTGGCAAGCACACTTATTATTTTCAGTTTTTAACTTTAACTGCCTTATTCCATTCAAAAAGACCGAAAATCCTTCAGATAACAAGAAAGAACTTAAGAATTTACACATAATAAGACATAATAAGTAGCTTCCAAAGTTGGACAAAGTGTTTCTAAGAATTAATGTCTCCAATTCTTTTTAATTTTATTTTAATGCTAGGAAACCGTCCCGACTTCGCATTGGTAAGAACTATCAATGTCAATACATTGATAGTTCTTACCAATGCGAAGTCGGTAGGTATATTTAAGTTAATTTATTTTATCAATTGTTATCGTAAATTTTTAAATAGAATATTTTATAAATATATATATATATATATATATATATATATATATATATATATATATATATATATATATATATATATATATATATATATATATATATAGTTTAAATCACTCCTGGTATTGCTATCTATCTGTTTGTGAAGTTTCATTACAATCAGTTCAGCCATTCCGAAGATTAGTGCGGACAAACAAAAGGATAAAATTAGTAATGGTAATTTATGTCTTATTATCGTGCAATAAGACATAAATTACCATTTTTAATCTCCTTTGCTCTATATAATTATAACAATTATTTCGATATAACAGACAGACACTTTAATATAATTTACATGTATAGATATAAATAGCATGTTACTCTCGGAAATGTTTTGCTTTCGTTCTATAAAAACGAAATAAATAAGGCTAAGGTAAAGTCAATAAGATACCTTCTCCGTTTTTTCTCACGTTACTTCTTTTTCAGTAGCACTTCGCTATCTCTGTATTACCAGTCATCTTATTGAGAACGTAAAAGTTATTTGTATGGTATAATTCCTTTGCTTTCATTTGGAAATTGGTTTTTGTGAATGGAGCCTTGAACACTAAAAGTAATAAATCAGAAAAAATTATAACTTTTGAATAAATCAAACGTGATTACTGTTTCTGATCAATTAATTATTGTGAGCGGGGAAAGGTTAAACGGTTTATAAACATTGCTAACTTAACTAAGCTAGTAAGGTTAGTTAAGGACGATCCTTTATTTGTTTTCATTGGTTTAGTGTGCTAAACGAATACACAGTCCACCAGATGGTTAGTGAATGTTGTGACCCATAGACATATGTATTTTATCCCCTGAGGTCTTAGATAGAAGGCCTTGCTTCCAGTGAAAAGGTCAACGTGTCTCTATACACACCATACGAAACACAGCAGAATTAAGCCGTTATTTTACGCTAGTATTCTAAAGGAGCGTGGTCCTTTCCCGATTAAACCGACCCATTTCTGTTTCAACTTTAACAAACTGCAGCCTGCATGTCAGAAAAATAATAATAATACTTTTTTCGAAGATGTGAGAAGTTCGCCAACACGCATTAAGGCAGCGCGGCGGACAATTCCTTGCACCCTGTCAAAAATGAGAGGAGGCGTGTGGGACGTAAATGAGCTGTAACTTTAACTTTTAACTTTTTCAAGTGACCGCGATACTGAATATCATTCGATATGTCGACGAAGAGATGAGCTTTGAAATTTAGGAGACAAGACAAAGGTGTTCTTTTAAGCAGTAAACGTGCAAACTTGTGTTTTCTGGACACTGAAGTGGACTAGATTTAGTCGCCCTCAATCCGAATTATTGTTCAATAAAGACTCAACTTGAGACAAAAAATTATTTCGGTACTCGACGACGTGTTCCCGAGAAATATTAGCACGATAGGTATATTAGTCATCGCCAGTGTTGTCATCTGCATAAAAATGAATGTTACTGGTTTGTACTTATCGTTGATATGCAGAAGAAATAGATTAGGGGATAGCTATCGGCCTTGTGAAAAACCAGCATTCATAGACTTGGAGTATGAGCATGCACCGTCAACTACGACCTTAATGATCCAAAAAAAAATCCTAAGATAAAACTAGTTATTCAATTCCATAGTTTCTCGGGAAGCCCATAAGATTAAAATTTCGGAAGAAGCGCTTTATGCCGAACCCGACCGAAGGCTTTCACTATATTACTACATGACTAACCTCCAAGGCCACCAGCTTGGACTCTACCGTCTCTTCCCAAAGGAATGTTAGGTAAACAAAAATATGACCAGCTGAGCGACTCCGAAGGAAACCTGATCTCTCTTCAAGATACCGTCCAGTTAATAATGCACTGCATTGTTTTCGAGAACGAGGAGGTGATGGCGATAGACCTATAGTTGGACAGATCAGTAGCAGAGTTGGCAAGGGTCGCCCTAAATGGAAATTCAATGACCATACTGGCGACGTATTGAAAATTAACCTGATATTAACGAGCATATTTTTTATAGAATAAGGGTGACAAACGAGCACACAGTCCATGTGACAGTAAATGGATGCTGTAGCTTATAGACATCTACATTTATCCTCGATTAAGAATCAAGACGCATGTGCGTTTTCACCCCTAAAGACTAAGACGAGATGCTTCGTAACCAGTAAAAAAGGGTCTCCGGATCTCTACACACACCATACGAAACACAGCAGTATTAAGCTATTTTACGCTGGTATTCTGTGAGAGCGTGGTCCTTCCCCGGTCGAGCCGACCCATTCGTGCTACAACTATAATATAGCTTCAGCGTGGCTCTACCACGTATATGCGCAGATATTAGATAAGAAAGAAACAAGACATATAAATGTGTTACGAATATGCCATATGGAAATTTCGTTGTATCTGTCTACCGCTCTAGTATGTAAGCACACCATTTGATGAAAATATGGAGTTTTGTAACAGTAAGCTTCGGCACTCCATTCGACAGTCTTTACTCGATTCCACCGCATCCTTTGATTGCTGACAAATTAAAGATCGAATCATTGTTCTTGAAAAACTCCCGGGCGCCATTCAGTTGCTCACAATGCAACGAATAAATTGCGCACTTCATCGAGTACTCGCTCGGAGATTTGTGTTTAAAGTCGCTTTGTCAGCGTTCTGTACACTGAAAAGGTTGGTGCACAATTTGTATTACAGTGCACGAAATGGCAATTCAGGTGGAATGTGCATATATTACAAATATTAATAACATTAAAAAGCTAACTAAAACAACTGAACGGAATAAAATTATTTCACATTCTAGCTTTCGTTACTGGGAATAATGGGAATATACCACCTGTTAATTGTTAATTGTAACACGCATGATTTTAAGCTCTTATTTTTTTTAAATAGTCCTGCTGGGTTTCTTGCTGGTTATTCCCAGGACAGAGGTAGTTTTTTTTTTGCGAACCAGTGGTAAATGAAAAAAGTGACTTTCAATAAGTATTATTTATAATCTATATTGAATAAAAAAGTTTCTGTTTCGCACTGCAATTGCTTTCCCTATGGAACAATGAAAACGTTTTATTAATAGCGGGACTTTAAGAAACCTCCTGCAACTCAAATATATTCCCTATTAATAAATGAAAATGGTCTCAGGAATGAGTTTGCATTAAGCTCTCTTTCGACAAATGAAAATCAGCCCTTATGCTACTATTTTACGCCCATATTCTGTGCTAATGTGGTACTACTCCGACCGAGCCGAGTGATGTAGCTATAATACGTTGTAGCGCGATTCTAACATGCTCAACCTTCTTTGTTTGAAATGGTTTAGTTGTGTTTGTGAATTCCTGCTACCACTGTAAAAATTTAGCTCTTTTAGCATTAAAAAAAAGACTATGCAGATAAAGGAAGCGGTAGATAGAGCGGGAAATTCCTCACTTCTGTTAAGTTTAGTCTTTGAATTTGTTAGGTTTTGAAAAAAAAAATGCCATGTATTTCTCTTCTCTAATAATATAATCAATTTCTAGCACTAATATTTTTTATACGGATACATAAATTGTACATGGGCTAATAATGTTTCGTGTAAGAAACGAACGTGCGACTCGAACCGCAATATAAAAATATTAAAACCGTTTTTATTCTGCAAATTTTAATGGCATTAATTTTACCACCTCATTTAAATATAAATTTCTTAAATATCATTACAGAGTTTTATTTATTTCCACCTTTAAAAGTTTTTACCCAATCAGTGTTTAGAAAACTCAACTTAAAGGTTGTTTGATTTGACTTGTAAGGTATTTGGTATAAAATAAAAAATAATATACCCATAAAAAGGTACATACATATATACTGTCTTTCGACCACGCGCGCTGCTGTGCCGCACAGATTTCGTTCGCAGTGTCTGTTCTAGTATATAGTATATATTACTTCAATTTCAAATATATCTTCTCATTAGCACCTTTAAGTCCATTCCTGAACATGAATGTCTTCCGTTGTACAAAGGGTTTGCTTCCGTGAGTCCGTGATGCTTAGCTTGCGAATAGATGGCTCGCAGTACTGCGCCATAAAAGGTAAACGAACCGAAGTCTAAATCACGCTATAGAAGTTTTGAAACGGCTCTGTATATTGAAAAGCATCTTTATATCATACGGGGCGATGGCCGCTTACCGGACTTAACACCTTGCCCTGGTAGATATCTTCCCTTATAACTGCTTCGTTGGTCTTATGATTACATTAGTGATACTGTTGATGATGAGGTCCTGCGTTCGAATCCCGGGTCTGGCTAAAAATCAATTATTGAGTTTTTCCGTCAAGAAATTCTCAGTAGCTGCCCGGAGTCAGGAAGTTGGCAGTGTCTCACCGTCGTGCCTCGAAAAGCCCGTAAAGCCGTTGGTCCTGCGCCTGATGTGTCCCCGGTCGTGACGGTTTACTGTTCCATCGGACTATGAGAGTGAGGGAATAGAGAGTGCACCTGTGCTAGCGCATAATCCTGTCCTGCGCCGATGGCTAGTCTCCGTTGAGACTGGCCGCCGTGACCGAAATTCAATCTGGAAGACATTATTAGTATTATCTCCCCTTATCCTTCTACATTTAAAACATTCAATCAAACATTCAATACTATATTCTATTCTATATATTAATCACCGTTTAAAATAAAAATTTCATTACATCGCTGGAATTAAAGCTGACTGAAATTTCATTCCATTATGTACGGAGGAACATTATGTTCTTGAAACGGTTTTTATATTTCTGCAACTGCTTTTACACGCGTCCTTAAAATTAACGTTTTTAATGTGTTATTTACAATACATAGAGCCGAGACGATTTTATATACAGGTATTAATAATAATAGTACACAAAAATATTGCAACTTACACAATATTGTCTGATTTAATGTAGTAAATAAGAATTGTTTACATTTTTATTATTTAGTATTTACATTTATTTCATTATTTTAAATATTACAGAAATTACATTATATTTAATGTGTTTCATTTTAATGAGACAAATGAAGCAGTAAGTGTGTCATAACACATTACGTTTCATTTGTCTCCTACAAATGAAACACATGACCGATCATGACAGTATTCATCATTATTTTATTTTACACATTTTATATTACAGTACACGGGACGGTAATTCAGCTCGAACGTGCATGTATTAAAAAAAAGTCAATAACAATTAAAAGCTAACAACTGAAAAGAATAAAATTATTTCATATTTATATTCTTTACATATTGTATAGAAGAATTAAAGCCCTGAAGTTATTTATTTATTAATTCTAAGTGGATTACTAATTATCACGCTACCAATGTCGTCAAAATAGTTTCATTAAAAACTTCATTATAGTGCAGAAGAAAATAATTATGAAACACTTAACTCTAAAGGCTAAAGACGGATACGGTCGTAACCGATTTTAGTCTTGGAAATTTTCTAATATGATACATAATTGACCCGTGATTCGTACCCAGGACTCCGGGGCTATATAATCAGCAATTGTGCACACGACTATTAGACCAACAAGACAGATAACTTGCATAAAAGTAAAAATATCGAATTAAATAATGCCACGGGCAACACTGATAGGAAATTAAATTATGACTAAATTAAAAAAATAAACTTAAAACAAAATCACAATACAATGCTGAGTATAGTGATACCCATAGCATTCAATTCTATACGTGGTAAGGTCAGGCTGTATCTATATAATGGTTATGGCAAGAATGGGTCTATGGGAAATGGGGAATAACTTTGCTCTCACAGAATACTAGCGTAAAATGACATTACTAACTATGAAAGCTGCTGTGTTCCTCATGGCATCGTAGAGAACTGGAAACTCCTTACTGGAAATGAGGCATTCCACCTTAGTCCTCAGTGGTATTGATGAATTTGCAGTATGATAAAGATAAATAATTTACATTAATATTAATAACAAAGAAGGCAAACGTCCTGCTCGGGTGTCCTGTGGTTGAAAAAATCATAAAGATGACAATAAATAGCTATTTAATGGTGTACCTTTCAAACACTTCCTAATGAATCCGCTAAAAAATTATATCGAATGCTTATTATTTTTTAAATTTTTTGAAAACGCATTTCATAGATAATATATACACGTTTCCGCGAAGATATTTTTTACTGAAATTCTTCTCGCTTTAGTACATATTTTCTTGACAATTACGGGGAGTAATGTAACATTTTTATATCAATACACCGTGAAATACAAGAGGACCAGATGTTACTAAATCCCTTGAGGTGCTAGGTTGGCCAGGATAACCATAATTCAATTCCTATTCCTTCGTGCTTAGTAGTAGAGATATTTTCTTTCCATAGAAATAAAGATAAAATATACATACATAAACACTCACGCCTGTCACCCAGAGGGGTAGGCAGAGACTACGGCCTTCCATTTGGCACGATCCTGACATACCTCTTTCGCCTCTTTTACATCCATATATCTACGCATACATGCTCGTCGGTTAAGGGTACTTCTAACGTGGGGCCCCTTTTCAAAATATCGCCAATTTAACTTAAAAAAAGTTAGTTTTATACGATTATATATTTTATTAAAAAATAAAAATAAAATATTATTAATATTATTTTTTAATAAAATATATGATCGTATAAAACTAACTTTTTTAAGTTTGGGTGAGAAAAGAGTCCACCTTATGTAAATAAATATACAGGGTTATTTTTCAAAGATTAGACAAGTTTTAAACTTACCTTTAAATATATCAATAATGATATACCGCAATAAATGAGGCTTCTAATTTCATTTTAAATTATCTCAAATTTATTGTGATTTATGGCAACAACGTTTTGTCTACCGATCGACCAAATACGAATGAACGCGTGCGCAATAAAAACAGTTAAAATAATGCTTTACCACGCATTTTGAATGAAATAAATAAAAAGCACAGACTTTTTGAGATTTACTTTTCTTCATCATTTGCCTATATTACTTATTTTGAACCTTCTCTGCAAATTTGGTAGCTTGTCAACTGCAAAATAACGCAGTATACATGTTCTGTCACCGCAAAAAAACTAAGTAGAATAGGTCATAGACTAGAGCAATGCTTTGTTCTCACTAAAAACATGTCTGCGGTTCCCGTCACTAATCCTACGAAACGCAGTAGCGTAAGGGTTTATTTTCACTGGTTGATAACTCGGTCGATATGTCGCAATCAACTACCTTAATTAGCTTTTCAGTTTTTTATAGAATAGGGTGACAAACAAGCATACAGTCCACCTGATGGTAAGTGGTTGCTGCGGCCCATAGACATCTACATCTATCCTCGATTACAAATCAAAATGCAGATGCTTTGTCACCCGTGAGGACTAAGATGGAATGCCTCGTTTCCAGTAAAAAGGGTCTCCGGTTCTCTACACTCACTATACAAAACACAGCAGTATTAAGCTACTATTTCACACTGGTTTTCTGTGAGAGCGTGGTCATTCCCCGGTCGAGCCGACCCATTCGTGCTACAACTATACTACTAATATAACTGCAGCATGGCTCTACCACTTCTAAAAAGAGAAGAGACAGTTACACACAGCCTAGTCTTAATCAGTCCCTTTGAATGAAATCAATAAGGTGACTATGCCATGTAATGTTACTGGTGTCTGCCTGATTATGCGCTACGTGCTATTTCTATATATAAAAATTAATTGCTCTCCGTTAGTCCCGCTAAAAGTTAAAAACCGTTTGACCGATTTTCATGATTTTTTTGTGTTTGAATGATTCCCTATATGGTTTAGATTCATATTTGTACCCGTTAGATGACGTTGTTATGGAGATCCAGAAATCTCCCTTGCAAGGCCGGGGCATATATAATAATAATAATATTATATAAATGTACGCGACTTTAGGGTGGCCGAATGAACACCTCTGCCGCACCATACGTTCCGTACCGTTTATACGTGGTAGAGCCATGCTGCAGTTACATTATTAGTATAGTTGTAGCACGAATGGTTCGGCTCAACAGGGGAAGGACCACGCTCTCACAGAATACAGATACAGCATAAAATAGTGGTTTAATGCTGCTGTGTTTCGTACGGTGAGTCTAGAGAACCGGAGATCCTTTTTACTGGACACGAGGCATTCCATCTTAGTCCTCAGGGGTGACAACGATCTGCATTTTGATTTTTAATCGAAAATAAATGTAAATGACTTTGGGCCACAGTTTGCTCGTTTGTCACCCGATCCTATATAAAAAAAACATAACCTACTGGTACTGTGGGGTGTATTTACACCAATACTTGACATTGAATTGAACTAATTTTTCATATTTTGTTACGTTTAATTTACTTGCGTAAGTTATTTTTACGATGTTTTGTGAATTAAAAATAAATTAAACAAGTAAATTCAACGTGATTGTTAGTTTTATTCAATTATATTGTCCTGACGATTCGAGAATTAAAAATTTGTTAATAAGTTATTTAAAAGCAATAAAATTAGTTTTATTCAATCAATAAGATAAATAAAATTAACAACATAAGTTGAATTCAAGCAACTGGGCTATGTGATTTGTTAGAACTCGCATAATCTGCAAGTTTCATATGTAAATGTTTTAAAAATTTCCCGCACCGTGAATGCTTTCTATAAGGCAGAATGAAAACGTTTTATTAAAAGCGGGACTTTTAGAAACCTCCGGCGACACAAATGTGATCCCTACCAACCAATAAAAACGTTTTGTGGAGTGCGGTCCTGCGTGGAATTCACCCGTTCCCTTCCAACGAATGCATAATATGAGCCCTTAAGCTCCTTTTTTACACTCGTATTCTGTGCTACTAACGTGGTACTATTCCGGCCGAGCTAAGTTATGCCTGATGTAATCTTTAATACGCTAAACGTTAACTTTGTTTTTACAAGTGTAAATGAACTCCTATTTCAGCTTTTAACGCTTAGCTCATTTGTCCTTCTGTAAAAAAACTATACAAGTAAAAGAAGTGGTAGATGGTATGTAGATACATCTCATAAAATATATAATAATATTATAATAATTATAATCTTTATTTGCAAGAATATGGTTGTACAATGGTGTTCGAGTATAATTTGTTCTACATATTATTCTACCTCAGTGGTATGCAAATATTAATAGTAAAGTACTCGTAACTTATACAACAATACTTGTCGAATTTTGCTTTCTGAAAAAAAGATTGCTGGATGAGCCATTTTTTACGTGAGTTTTCATTCTCATTGTTGGTAACTCTCTAATTGCTTTAGGTATCTTATTAAAAACTTTTATACACATTATGTAACAATTTTTATGAAACAAAGCTGTCCTGCAGGCAGGTATTAACAATCTAGTTCTTTTACCTTGAATAGAATTGTCGCGAGCGCTATGGAATAAACACAGATTTTTTTTTGACAAATATACACACCTCTAATATATACAGTCCAGTCAGCGTTAGCAAATTATTATTTTTAAATAAAGATCTCCATGATTCAAGGGGCCCGACGTTACATAGAGCTCGTATACATTTCTTTTGACTGATAAATGCCTTGTTTATGTCAGTCGAGTTTCCCCATACCAACAGACCTCAACACAGATTCGATGTATCCGTAGTTTGCAGTAAGCGCAGCCCCTTTCCCAGCGACGTACTGTAGTCTACGCAGTGCATATACAAATTTATTTAATTTGGTGAAAATAGTAGTATAGTCTTCGAACTAATGCTAGTTCTTTTAGGTATTTAAGAATTCGTAATATACAGAATTAAAGTGCCATGTTTTTGTTTTATTACCGGCTTTAATAACTTCTCTTGCACCAATAATTTATCTTTTTTATTCGTAAACATAAATTCCACATAGATAAACAACATTTTGTACGTGAAATGAACTTGGAGATTGAACGTGTGACTCGTACGAAATGTCACGAGCTAGCGCCATAGCATAATAATTGGTCGGTGAAAAAGTTTCTTCGTATTTTCTTTATATAAAAGTGAAAAAAAAAACTCTCTTTAGTTGTTATGTTTGTATGTGGCTGATTTTGATACCAATACATATAGAATACTAAGAAAAAGTAAAACATGAAGCAAAAACCACTTTCCCGACATTTTTCAATTGTTTTTCTGTCCGCCAAAATGAATGATCCTAAGAAGAAATTCGATTTATTAAGACGTTTAATTACAAAAAAGGAAAAAACCCGACTCAAGCCGCTATTTTTTTTACATTTTTTCACGTTTATAAACCTAATGTAGTGCCAGTCAGGGTAGCACAAAGTTGGTTCAAGCGATTTCAGTACGGGAATTTTGATGTCAAAGATACAACTCGCTCTGGTCATACGGATAAAGTCGATAAAATTTTTGAAAAAGTGGAGCAAAATATAACACGGTCAAGGAATTGGGAATTTACCACAAAACAGTTTTGACCCATTTGAAAAAGTCTGTCTAGCAAAAAAGCTCGATATTTGGGTACCAAATGAGCTCACTTAAATAAACCTAATGAATCATATACTCATTTGCAACTCTATATTGAAACATAATTAAACCGAACCATTTTTGAAAAAAATGATCATTTGGTGATAAAAAATGGAAAACCTTCGACAAGAACATGCAAAAACGATACGCATAATCAAAGGGTAGTTAAGCGCCAAAGACTCGCGAAACCCAGATTAGCACGCAATATGATGGATAAATAAGATGGATGATAAGTGTGTATGGTGGGATTAGAAGGACATCGTTTATTACTAGTTTTTACCGCCAGACAATACCACCGATTGAGAAAAGAAAGCGGCCGTAACAGAAAAGGGGTAGTCGTTCATCATGATAACGCTAGACCACACATCTTCGCCCACTCAGAAAAATTAGAAACGCAGGTGGACGGTACAGGACCAAGGTTATTATGTAAAATAAAAATAAAATATATTTTTCCTTTGCGTTGGGTTAATAAAATGTGAAATAGAAATATTCTGAGTATATTTATTTTTCACTGTAGCGCACTCGCACTCGAAAGCGTAGTCCATTAGTATGAGTATGTCTCAACATACGGTGAGATACAATATCCAAGATTGTTTTTTAATCTTAGTTATTGTATGTAAGACAAGTAGAGTCACAAGCATTAACATCAACAATTTTATTGACATTATAATCATATTCTTTTATGAAATAACGGTGAGCAGTGGTTCTTCACACATACACGTAATAGAAACAATTATTACCTCCGTTATACGTCTGGTTAGCCTACGCTGCAGTTAGGAAAAACGTAGCCGAATTGCTTTGCTGTCTTCCCTTTATTAACTCTTTAAAAATTAGAAATATGTTTGAGTGAAACGTGAAACATAATTTTTTAGGTAAATCGAAATATAAAAAGTAAATTACTCACGTTATCTTTTGGTAAGTGGTTACTGCAGCCTATGAAAATTCTGCAATCAACTACAGACGAATAAGGCGCGACAAGGCCCCCTTAGATTGATACACAGCAGTGCAGGCACTGATTAGACACTGATTAGCGGAGAAATAGGTAAGAGAAGAGTGATGATCCCATTTGATCCGGAGTGCTATCGTAAGAGACGGCAGAGGGAGATTAAACGGAAGATGACAAACAGTTTCTTCCTGATAACGGCTCAAGGTAATAAGGTTATAAGGGTATAAGGTTATACGTGGTAGAGCCATGCTGCAGTTATATTAGTAGTATAGTTGTAGCACGAATGGGTCGGCTCGACCGGGGAAGGACCACGCTCTCACAGAATACCAGCGTGAAGTAGCTTAATGCTGCTGTATTTCGTGTGGTGAGTGTAGAGAACCGGAGACCCTTTTTACTGGAAACGAGGCATTCCATCTCAGTCCTCACGGGTGACAACGCATCTGCATTTTGATTTTTAATGGAGGATAGATGTAGATGTCTATGGGCCGTAGCAACCACTTACCATCAGGTGGACTGTGTGCTCGTTTGTCACCCTATTCTATAAAAAAAAATTGCCGTGGGTCAACCCGCCTGACAAGGGAAGCAACAATGGCATATATCTGTCCTTTGCCGAAATCTTAGGGAAGGTCTGTTCGGCAGTGGACATTCCACGCCACAAAACGTGGTATTGGCTTAAACATGTTCAGCAGACAGATTTCTAGCCCGGAGAATAGCTACTACCAAGTTAACTGCTTCTACCATATTTTAATTTATTTTCAAAATAAAACGAAACATTTTTCTTTTTATACGCTTCTTATGTTCAATTTTAAAATTCATTTTATCTTTGAAATTATTGCAACGAGTGCTGAGAGTTCATTCTATTTATATTCAAGAAAATGCAAATGCTAAAAATAAAAGCGAAGAACTTTTACCTTTTTCCTGCGCTAAATTGCTGTCACACTCGACAGCGTTGTCCATTGCTGTCTTAATACGCACGTGTTATATTAATTAAAATGTTGAGTCACATGAAAAATCTTTAAAAGAGAAAAGAATCATTTTTATTCCATTCAGCAAGAAACCCAGCGGGACATTTCTTTTAAATAAAGTTATTTTACAATATATTATTTTGTACGGTTATTAAAAACACAGATAAAACCATGGCATTAATATTTAAAAGATATGTTATGATATCAAAATACATAATTGACTTTGCTTTAGTATTACGGCCCAATAAAAAAAGGCTACTTATTCTTTCGGCTCCTTACAGCAGAATAACTGAGTATCCTTCTCACTCGTTCACTTGTTGGCAGTTATAAGACAATTGACCACAGAGTATATTACATATACCTGGAATAGAGTTGCTAGTATGGAGTGTAGAAGTGAGGAGTACCAACTCCCATAGTAGAATAGTTGAAAAAGTGGCCATCTGTAAGCAGTAAATAACAGTTCAACAACTCTCCACAACAGCGCTGGAGTAGCTACTGAGATGAAATGAACTTAGCAGTCGTCGAAGGTTTCAAGTATGCTGCTAAACTGCTCAGTAGCTCTAAAATCGAAAAAAAATTTATTTAGTAAATATAACCTCGAAAAAGTCGTCTATTCTACTAATATTTTTCGGCGCGCTCTTTAAAATTTAGCCCGTAGCTATAGTGGCGCCACCCTTATTTAACGGTTTTCTATGGACACTTTTTAATACAGAGTTTGCACTCCTTACTTCTACACTCTATAGTTGCTAGTCGATTCCGTGGTACAGAGACATCTACAGTGGAGTTGTCAAACTAAACGGCTGATACATCTATCCATAAATATATTCTACATATAGTACAGCCCCATCCCTGGTGTACTGATTATTTTTAACGAATTTTACAATATCACATAATTCGGCAACTATATACACAAAACTAGTTAGTTGCAGAATTATGTGATCAAAGGTAAATCATAAAAAATAAAACTCAATTTAAAAATAATAATCATCTCTATTCAGGCAATTTACATCCATAACCAGTAAAATCAATGAATTAAAAATTAGGCAATCTACACAATTTTAGAAATAAATAAATAAATGTCGATCAATCAATAAATTTCATCAAAGTAACAATTTTAAACTAATAAATCCAACAATCATTATAATGAGGCAGTAATGAAAGTATATAAAATAAATGAATAAAAATAAAATAAAATAAAATTTATTTTATTTACCTAGGATCTTGGTATTTAAAATAATAGAACAACTTATCTACTACACAAAAGTTGTGAGAAAAATAATATGAGATTCACAAATTACAAAAAAAATAGTACAATAGACAAAAAATTGGCAAATTTTATTAAAAAAACTTAAATATCCAATATTTTGTATGGTGTTCCATAGTCGAAAAAGTTGGTAATGATGCACTTGGCACGAACACTTGATGTTCCCTGGTCACATTTTTTTTATAGGATAGGGTGACAAACGAGCACACAGTCCACCTGATGGTAAGTGGTTGCTGTGGCCCATAGACATCTACATCTATCCTCAATTACGAATCAAAATGCAGATGCGTTGTCACCCGTGAGGACTAAGATGGAATGCCTCGTTTCCAGTAAAAAGGGTCTCCGGTTCTCTACACTCACCATACGAAACACAGCAGCATTAAGCTACTATTTCACGCTGGTATTCTATGAGAGCGTGGTCCTTCCCCGGTCGAGCCGACCGATTCGTGCTACAACTATACATCTAATATAACTGCAGCATGGCTCTACCACGTATAAAATCACATACAGTAGTAAGGACTTTAAAGCCTTTAAAGCTTTTTGTTTGTACTGCCAGCACAAAATAAATATGATATACATACACATACATACATAAACACTCACGCCTGTCACCCAGAGGGGTAGGCAGAGACTACAGACTTCCATTTGGCACGATCCTGACACACCTCTCTCGCCTCCTTCACATCCATACATCTACGCATGCATGCTCGTCGGTTAAGGGTACTCCTAATTTGGCCCGTTTTCAATAAATCGCCAATTTGGTCGATACATTTTCGCCTAGGACGTCCCTTTCCGACTCTGCCATTCAAGCATGAAAGCATGAAAGCAGGTAAGGCTACCGGTTATGATAGAGTTTCACTCGAAATGCTAAGGGCTGGAGAGGAAGTGGTGGCAGGCCTGCTGCACACCTTGTTTAATGTATGCTGGGAACTGAAGCGGGTACCGGGAGACTGGTGCAAAGCCGTGTTAGTCCCAGTATATAAGGGAAAAGGGTCGCAACAGGACTATAAAAACTACCGCGGTATCAGCCTTCTTAGCATCGTGGGAAAATTGTATGCCAAGGTACTAATTGAAAGGGTCATGAAAGAAACCGATGGAAAAATTTGGGATGTGCAAGCGGGATTTAGAAAGGGAATGGGATGTACGGATCAAGTCTTCTCCATGCGCATGATCGCGGAGAAGTTTTTGGCCAAAAACCAAAAGGTTTTTTGTGCGTTCATGGACTTGGAGAAGGCCTATGACAGAGTGGATAGGAATGTGCTATGGCAAACACTGAACTCATTTGGGTTGAGCGCTGGCTTGATACGGGCATTGGAATCTCTTTATAAGGACTCTAGTGCTTGTGTTAGGATCAATGGGGTCTACTCCGACTGGTTTGGCATCCATAAAGATGTCAGACAGGGCTGTGTGGCTTCCCCGTGGTTGTTCAACCTATTTATGGACAGTTGTTTGCAAAATTTGAAAGTTGAAGAATGCGGATTAAGAATGGGTGAGTTAACCATCAAATGCCTTTTGTACGCCGATGATCAAGTTATTCTTGCGTCGTCGGCGGCTGAGTTGCAAATGATGGTTACATTAATGAACAGATCATTAAAAGAAAGGGGTATGAAAGTGAACGCAAGTAAGACGAAAATTATGGTTTTTGAAAGAGATGAAAGTAAAACGATATGTGAAATAAGAATAGATGGGGAGTTTATCGAGCAAGTAGATGAGTTTGTATATTTGGGTTGCGTATTTAGCAGGGAAGGGAGATATGATAAGGATATAGAACGACGAGTGAACGCAGGAAACAGAGTAAATGGGGCCCTGCACTCTATTGTGAAGAGTCAAAATGTGTCAAAAAAGGCACGTATGGCAATTCACAATGCTGTGTTGGTCCCTACTTTAACGTATGGTAGTGAAAGTTGGGTGTGGCAGAAGAAGCACGAGAGTAGAATAAATGCAGTAGAAATGCGGTCGTTAAGGAATATGTTAGGGCTGAATCTGAATGACAGGGTGAAGAATTGTTGGATAAGAGAAGAGTGTGGTTTGCAAGATGATGTTGTGACCAGGATTAAGAAAGGAATGCTTCGGTGGTTTGGTCATGTGGAAAGAATGGATGAGGAAAGAGTGACAAAGAAAATTTATGTTGCAGAAGTGAATGGCAGAGTCGGAAAGGGACGTCCTAGGCGAAAATATGATATCGGCTGTTTATAGTTTTTTTAGAATGCCTCTATTCTTATTTCAGTCCTCACTACATCACCATTGTCAATTAAACCAGTAATCCTGTCATTTTTCCTGTCATAATCAATATGTGGTGTTAAGGCCATTTCATCAAAAACCAGTGTACACAATTTATCATTGACTTTCATTTTAGATGCTTGCTTCTTGGTTAAATATGTTTTCATTTATACCAGGCTTAATATTGGCCTTAATTTAATTTGCTTAAGGTAAAAGGTGATGGCAGAACAAATATCCCATGTTTAAAAAAATATATTGCCATCACTTTTTCATCAGTTGTGAATCGTCTGCCCATTTTGTGTTTACCACATTCTCGAAACTGTAGCATCCTAAAAATTGTTGCCATTGAGGTAAAACTTTTAATTGCTTTCAAGAAAGTAGTATTTTCTGATAGATTCATTTCCTTCTTCAGTCTTTTTGTTCTTTCTTCATTCCTTCTTATTTCTCATTTGCTATATTCAAGCTTTTAAGTTTCTTTTTTAACAAAGTAATTCTTGTACTAATTTGAGTCTTTGGGCTTAATCACCTTCAAGCCTGAAATTAAAATGACAAAACATTATATTTATGTAGACAACCTAGAAAATTTGTACTACAGTTTAGTAAAAATAAATATGATTGTAGTAAGTTGAGCATTTTGAATCATAATTTGGAACGTAGTAGATAAATATTGAAATATATAATATGATAGGGTTACAGGTTAAGTCGACCTAGATCATTTAGGGGGTTGTAATTTGCATCATTACCGACTGTTTCGACTATGAAACACCATACACCAAACTTAACCGTTTTCAAGATATTGGATATTTTAGTGATGCGATAGTGGAGTACTTGTGCAGGCGGAACATTATGAAATGTAATTATTTTTATTTGGGGTTGGATTTAGAATCGTTTGGCAAGAATTTGGTGGAGTAAGGTATTTTATTTGGTAAAGGTTTGGTCTCGGATTATAATAATACCACTCACATTAAAAGGTATTGCACCATTATCGAAAAAATAAATAATAACTATTATAACCTAAAATATGTAAAATATGGAAAATGATACATATTTTATTATTAACTGACTTTACGGCTCTGGTTTCTAGCCCTTCTGAGAAAAAACTATACGATATTACTGTAAAAGCTGGATAGCATACAGAATTTTGTGTCTGTGGCGGGAGACAAGGCAACCTGACTATAGATATCTGATCTGATCGAATCTGTACTAAAATTAAATCAGCACGCCCGAATCCACATACTCTTTTCTGCCCTACTCCTAAAGTGTTTTTGTAAAGCCGTAGGTGCGGAGGGAGAGCAGCCCCCGTCCGTCGTAGCAAATCGCAGGCACATGTGCGAGCCGTAGTGTGGTTATTATATTGATAAATCTATCAAATTTGTATGCATTTTGTGATTTTTTATTTTTTATTTTGTTTTATTTAATTGTTTCGTGTACTAACATTAATTCTTAAGATTTATTTGTATTACTAACATGCTATTGGCCTACGATGCCTGAACAATAAAACATTTTTATTTTCATTTTTATTTTATTTTTTATTTATTATTGTATTATATATTATGTTTGTAATTTAAAGTAATTATAAGAGCTAATATTTTGGTATTTTGTTGTGTGCAAGAGCGAGCGAAGCGAGCTCGGGACTTAGGGCACCCCGACTTCGACAGGTTAGGTTAGAAGGGGATGGCGGGGTCGAGTGAGCGAGCGAAGCGAGCGTATAGACCCCGCCATTCCCTTCGTGGATATTTTTTTGTATACCTACCACTCAGAAGTAGGAACCCCGCCAAGCGGGGCTCCGTCGACCGGCCTTCCCTTGTCTGCGCTACGTGGTGCTTCACTCCTCCAACTCTGTACCCTATAAATCAGGTTTATAGTCAAAAACATTACAAAAACATAACCTCATAATTAAATTTTTAAAAATTTATAAAAAGAACTAAGCATGTCCGGCAGGATGTGGAAATAGGGGGCGACTCTACAACTCACCCGCCTCCCTCTCCACCACCTCCTACCCCCTTAAATCATTTTGAGTTATGATTTTGAGATTAGTTCTATGGGATTTACTTTTTGATTTTTATCAAGAACGGTGCATTACCTTTTAATGGGAATGATATTATTATAACCGGGGACCAAACCTCTACCAAATAAATTCTTACTCCCTCTAATTCCTGCCAAACGATTCTATACTTCAACCTTTATTTGTAACTTCAGCTAAGGGTGGCCTTTTAGCAACAGCATCTATAAAATCAATATTTACAATGAATGATTATGTTGTACTTCAAATATATTGACAACTTAACAATACATAGTACAAAGAGAAATTTGAACTGACGGCTCTAAAAAAAATTCTAACCTGCTTGAGTTATTAATTGCAAAGATTAGTTCCTCTACTACCAATCGCAAAAAATTACAGCATACACATATTAGTCATGTAGCAAATGAACAACTAAGACGGAAGGACTACCAACATCTTCCAACAGACAATATCAAACAACAAATACCACAAGTAGCATAACAAAATAAAACAAATAAAAATGAAGCTAAAAGTTACACATTCCATTTTATTAAAATAGAAGTTTATTATTAGTATTAGTTGCACTATAGAACACCTGTGAAAAATATTTAAATTATGTAATATTTTATAAATAAAAAATAATGTAAATTATGGATTTACAGCAATGTCGAATTTAACAAAGACTGAGGCAAGTCAAGTAACTTCTTTTGTGATTAATTAAGTTTGGTTATGAGACCAAATGAATTACTAACTTTTTTGTTCTTAAACAAATGAATACTGCACAAATTTGGACATCTAAACTTTAAACATGATATTCTAAGATTGAATGAAGTGAAAGAATGGGATATCAAATTGAAGATCATCATCAACTGGTGTACTCGTAGATTTTGATATTCATATGAGCTTTAAAAAAGCCTTAATTTATAATCTTTTTATAATTATTTAAATCAAATAGTTACTAAGAAATAACAAACTTTCCATAAAATTGCTTTACATGTCATACATAATATTTTGTCAACATTGAAATTGAAAATTAGTATTGCAGAACATAGTTTAACAATAATTCAAAACTTATACATTAAATTGTTCATGTTTGATAGTAAAATTAATTATTTGAGGAACAAACTTCCATATTAACTTTAACATTCATAATATTAAGAATAGATCATTACAATGTTAATGCAAATCTTTACTTACCTTTCATATGCAATGTTGGCATTGCAATATTACTTAACCTTTTACTCCTGGTGCAGTACTTGGATTCAAAATGTGTATGACAAATTCTTCGGTATTTAAACACATACATATCATCTAAGCACAGAAAGTTTCCACCAACTGCTCGAACCCATAATATAAATAAGTACAAAAGCGTGTTGGATCTTTTGTAGGATTCGGAAATTTGTGAAGTATAAAGCCATCTTCACATACAAAAAATATTTTAGAAGTGTTTTTGAGAAGTGTAATGACAGTAGTATAAGTAGTAGCGTTATAAGTATACATAGCATTTACAGAAGAGGGCCATTAGAGCAATATATAATTTAAAACCAAAAGAGTCACTGAGACAAAAATTTAAAGAAATTAATATATTAACTCTGGCCTCTCAATACATTTATGAAAATGTAATGTACGTACACAAAAATAAAAGTAGTTTTGCGAAAATAGGTGATATTCATTCTGTAAATACTAGGAACAGACACAAGCTAGTGGTACCAGTTAGTTACTCGACTCCACCGAGTCAGTAATAAATTCTTGGGGCGATGTATATGCTTTACAACAAAATCCCAGAAAATATACAAAATTTGTCATACACAAAGTTCAAAAATGTTATTAAACTAAGTTTGTACAAAAAAGGGTTATTATAATATTAAGGAATTTATGGATGATAATAACCCCTGGGAAGGGTGATCGCTACCAAGCTATTACTAATTTGTCTTGTGTTGTTGATTGTAAACATGATTGTAAGCTATTATTGGAAAAAAATAGTCCCGCTGGGTTTCTTGCTGGTTCTTCCCAGGACAGAGGTTTTTTTTTGCGAACCAGTGGTAAATTAAAAAAGTGACCTTCAATAAGTGTTTTTATAATCTACATTGAATAAAAAAGTTTCTATTTCTATTTCTATTTCTAGCAAAGTATAGGCTCTAAGGGTGGAAAAGTGATGCAGAACTCTTGGGCTACCTGCGTCTGCGCTAGGTTTCACATTGTTGCCCAAGGTGACACTGACTTATACATAAAATAGATGAAAGAAGAAACAATATATTGACTAGTGAAACCAGTAAATAATTAGATTTACTCACGGCTTTTAGTACATCCTGAAACACAGCAAATTTTATCCGCGGCCATCACTAAACTATGCGAACTATGTCCGGAGGGGAGATAATCGAAGTCCCTTACACGTGTATGGGACACTGTAATAAGCAAATAATATAATCGGAGTCCAAGAATAGCCAAGCCTTAAGAAAATATAAAAAATTCAAAACATTCAAAACACAATCCGTTACGCCAGAAAAACAAAACGCCAATGTCAAATTCAAAAACAAACAAAATGGTGTTAGTTGGTTTTTTTTAGCGTTTTAACGTTTAGAAATTAAAACACCAGAATTCCATCTTCCAATTAAACTATTAAACTAGACTTAAAGCAGCTCAATCTTAATAAAATTAATTGTTTAACTTATTTTTTGGTGAAAATATCTAAATTCAGATTATTAACTGTCGATTTTGTCAATGTGATACGATCAATTAATTTGATTTAATTAATTAAAACAACGCACTTCCGGACGTAAACTTACTCTAGTGCCGTCCTTTGGGGAGTTGTGAAACTAAATATGCAATGCCAGTTTCTATAGAACAGAAAAATCACAGAATACTAGTACCCTTAGGCGGGAGAAAAATGTTCTAACTACAAAGGCCCTGCAAACACAAACGCAAACAAAACACACAACAATACACAATCTAAAACATCACTGTGGGTTCGCCAGATGCTGACAAGCTTACGGCGTCAGTTGTTATTAATTAATTGTCATTTATTTATTCTTATTAATTTATGTTATAAAATCCAAAAAATCACAGAAATTATTTAAGTAATTAGTCAGCGCTTAATTATTCGATAAGCTAGATAACATGACAAAACATAATTTAAACCGTAAGTACTAACAATGTTGTTTTGTGGGTAGGTAGCAAAATAAAATGTATCAACTACCTAATATATTAATTATTAAATCACCTACAAACCTTATTGTCTATAATAATTAAACGCACGCATGAGCTGATTGCACCTATTTCAGAGTTCTTTTTTGCTGTGTTCCGAAAAAATAAAGTTTATAAGACTTTTTTTAGAAAAAGGGAGGGTTTCTTCTTTTTGTTCTGCTAGGTGATCTCGGCAACAGTATACCATCACGTTACGTTTTCTTGCTCATCCATCTCCTCTTTACTCAGTCCAAAGCATCCTAGGTACGTCCAGTATACATGTGACCTTTTGTTCTATATACGACTTTACGACGTAGAGCCAGCGCTTATGTCTATGCCTCGTAGTTTTGCTGCTGCCCCATCAGTATCAAGACAAGTCCTTTCAACCTATTCTAACTGCTTACGTAGGACGTGTCTGTACTACTTTTACCGACATTTCTGAAGCTTATACGCCACGTTACGTATTCCAATATTGCTCCAGATGTGCTAGTTACGGGTGTAATACTAGTACATTCAGGATAGATCGCTAAAAAAAAAAGAATTTTAAAAATTTGTCATATTTAACATCCCATATTTAACAAGCCATTGGAAGAAAGTGGACCTGTTCTAGCCCTGATGTTTCGTCAAAATGTGACCAGAAGATCCATGTTCAGCTGTAGAATTTTTTGGGCTACTAAAGAAGAAGATAGCGATGAAAGGATATTTATTACTAGGTACTTATATAATACAATAGGATATGCTTTAGTATGACACAAGCTTCTCTTGAAATAATTGTATAGTGGTAAAACTATAGTATATAGTACAGAATTTATAGTTACTCTTAAGACCCAAATTTTTCTAAAAGGATTCTCTTGTTGTTGTCTTGTTACTCGTTTGCAAGGAAGTTTTAAGAGCGCATATATTCTCATTTTTGACGGGTTTTATCCTATTTGATTTGAAAAATATAAGTAAAAAATGTATTTTATGCATTTAGTAATAAGGAAGCTCAGTAATTTGTTTGCGTTATGTTTAAAAAGAGAAAAACAAAGAACAATGAAAATAATTTATTTGTATGGTAGAGCAATGCTGCCGCGATACTATCGATGTGGCACGAATAATTCAGTTTGACCATTTTAGGACCACGCTCTCACAGTTTACCAGCGTAAACTAAGAGCTAAAATAGTAGGTTAGATCTGGAGAACATTTTTCCTGGAAAAGGGCATTCCATCGTAGTCCTCAGGGGTCACAATGCTTCTGAATTTTTATTCTTAATTGAGGATAGATATAGATGACTATGGACCACAGTAGTAGTACAATAAAAGTATCTATGAATATCGTTGATATTTTAAGTTGTTGTGTCTCTTTATTATCTTCGAGAATAACGAAGGTAGATATTATGTAAAAGTTTTAAACCAAGATTATTTTGATCTTCAAAGATAAAAGCCTGTGCCGCGCTCTAGGGCTTTATCGGCCTTATTAAATATGGAGTTTATTTTTAGTCTCAGGTTTAAATTAAAATCTTTTTAACAAAAAAAAATCCGCAGGAAATTGCCAAGTAATTTGTCAAGTATGAAGTTTAACAGCAAATGCCAAATTTCGCGAAGACTTTGGCCGCGGCTAAGGGGCTTCTTTTTTCAAGGACTATCCTTAAACCATAATTTGATCTCGATACTATCAATAAATCATGTTTTGTAATGGGATAGTATTATAGGATTTGCAATACTGAAACTGTATCCAGATGCTGATATCAGGTTAATATCTTATTTTTTACATAACATAAACACTCACGCCTGTCACTCAGAGGGGTAGGCAGAGACTACGGACTTCCATTTGGCACGATCCTGACATACCTCTTTCGCCTCCTTTACATCAATATATCTACGCATACATGCTCGCTTTCCTGCGAAACTATTATTATTAATCTTTTGAATTAATAATAATAGTTTCGTAGGATCGCTGTGGCAGTTAAGTTCCGTGCGTACATATTTGTTTCCGAAGTTTAGGCATATATTGATGGTAAGGTATTGCCGTAAGAGCTATGTAATGTTTGGACATAAAATTCCCGATGAGGTAGATATTTTAAACTTTAATCGCCGGGCAACTCACTTTCATGCTGTTTGTCTGCTGCTCTTGTCGGTACAAATTTAGCAATCGATTTTACACTTTCCGATGAGTTACGAGTTTAAACTTTAAAGTATAATTATATTTTTGTCATCATGATTTCTATAATGAATAAATGTAGATATACTGTTTAGCTTAACTGCTCAGTTTTTTAAAAAGATAAACAGGGGGTATAATTTCAATGTGGAATTCTTAGTCTCTTAAACATTTATTACCTGCAGTGTAATATAATTACAATAATTATTAATATATACACGATTCTGATAATAAATATCATTATTTAAGTTCCGATACAGATATCTGTTGGCGTTAATTCAATTTTTATTGGCAAATCATTCGGTTAAGCTTTAGTTAATTGCGTGATTTTAAAACGAAGTGGATTGTTATGCCTAAAATATTCAAGTATGAAAACCTTTTTCATCTTTGATATCTTGCAACTGGAGAAACGTTATCTATGACTTTATAAATTTCTTTTAAACTTGTGTCTTCTGAGGATAAAAATGGAATAGATTTAGTCGCCCCCAATGCGACACTTTGTTCAGCAAAGACTTGACTACAGATATCAATTTGTCCTGGTATTCGGAGATGTTTTCCCGAGAAATATTGGCATGGTCGATGTACAGAGCATGACCAGTGCTGTCATCCGTATAGCAATGAATGTTACCAGTTTGCAACATTTCATTGATATGCAGAAGAAACAGCGTTGGTGATAGCATGCAGTCCTGTGGTGCGCCAGCATTAATTGGCTTGTAATCGGAGCATGCACCGCCTACAACCATGATCAAATTGCACAATTTCTCGAGAAGTCCATAGAAAGGAGCTTCAAAAGAAGCGCTTTATACCAAATCCGTTCGAAGGCTTTTGCAATGTCCAAACTATAGCCAATGCCTTCCCCTTCGACTCCACTGCCTCCGCCCATCTATGAGTCAAGTAGACCAGAAAATTACCTAATGATCGAACTCGACGAAAACCGTATGGGCGGTCACTAATCAGCTGGTGATCTTCAAAGTACCCCATGAGCTGGCAGCTAATAATGGATTCCGTTATTTTGGAGAAGAAGGAGGTGATGTTGATAGGCCGGTAGATAGTGGGATCTGAGCGTTTGCCTTTTATAGGGATCGGGTGGACGAAAACAAAAAAGAAAGATTTTGGGAATACGCCTAGAGAGTAGGAGTACCGGAAAAGACGCGTTAGAACCGGTGCTAACTCTGGAGCATACTTCCTCAGTTCGGGGGGATTCCGTCAGGCCCACTTGACTTGTGGATGTAGAGGCAGAGGAGTCCTTTGCGAACCGAGCGTTGTGTGAACCACATATCCGGCATGGAGCACTCACATCCTTCATTCCTTACCATATCTAGCAGAAAGCCACTCTACACTTATTTCGCTTATTGGAATGAGGCTGACACTCAAGAACCTGTTTACTCGTCGCTGGCGCATTGCCTCTTTAGCTTAATGATCCGTTGGGCTTTATCGGCTAAACTTAAGATAAGCCATCAAAATTTTAGTAGAATTTTGAGCGTTTGTTTTACAATAAGGGTGAAAAACGAGCACACAGTCCACTTGATGGGAAGTGGATGCTGTGGCCTATTTACATCTACATCTCTCCTCGATTAGGAATCAAAATCCAGATGCGTTGCCACCCCGGAGATTTAAGATGGAATGCCTCGTTTCTAGTGAAAAGTATCTCTGGTTCTCTACACTCACCATACAAAACACAGTGGCATTGAACTGCTATTTGACGATGGTAAGTTTTAAGATCGTCAGAACTGATGTGCTACAACTTGTTGTTTTACCACGTCTAAATACCTAAACTAAAGATGAAACCTTCTTTAACTCACAGAAATTCAATACATGAACGTCAATGATTGCATTATTCAAATTAAGGTAACTTCAAATATCATCACAGTGAATAAGATTTTAGAGTGACTTTACGTATTTTAGAGAAACTTAGTCTTCAAAGTAAGATTGCACAATCAAACTGTTACGATCAATCCGCGCAGTCAATAAATCCCCGCCAAGCAAAATGTTTTTTTAAAGTAAGGGACCGTTTTCACTCAATGAATTATTTAGAATCTTGAAAGAAGTTTTGGTTGAATGGTTTTTGAAAAAAAAAATTGTAGTTCTGAAAATAGCCTGCAGTTAATTACAACTATAAACATTTTATATAATTTTTTACGCATAAGTTTTTTACTCAAACCAGGGATTCTTAAACCATTTTGCCAATCTGATATCAAATAAGCGATATTTATTTCTACATTTTATAATGTCCTCCAGACCGACCATCGGCGCAGGACAGGATTATAGTGCCCAAGTATATGCGCAAGCACAGGTGCACTCTCTATTCCCTCTCACTCTCATAATCCGATGGGATGGTAAACCGACACGACCGGAGAGAGATCAGGCGCAGGACCAACGGCTTTAGGTGTTTTCCAAGGCACGGGGGTGAGACACCGCCAACTTCCTGACTCCGGGCAGCTACTGAGAATTTCTTGACGGAAAAACTCAATAATTGATTTTTTGGCTCGACCCGGGATTCGAACCCAGGACATCGTGATCAGCAGTCGCACTAATACAACTACTAGACCAACGAAGCAGTCTTCTTCTTCATTTTATATAAATATATGAAGTGTATATATGAACTCTCTTACTTTTTTCTATTAACCCGTAATAACCCTGGTGGATAGAAGCCCATGCTTGTAGCATTATATAATATGTATATAAAAATGAATGAAGTGAATTATTTCAAAATTAAAGCCATACACTTCAATTTTGTGTATATATTTTAAATCTTGATTAAGCACTCGACAGTAAACGTCGTAAAAACTATGATGATAGAAAAATTAAGAAAATATCAATGAAAAGTCCGCCCGAAAACTGGGGCAGCAGTTCGGGCAGTCCTCCCATAAAGTTTTTACAGAGATAAGTCTCCCACTGTTTATCCCGCCTTTATGGTAGCACTGTAAACACTGCAAGTTTCACGATTGGTCAGAGTTATCGTTTATTAACAATACTTGTACGTAAGAATTCACAGATGTTATCTTACGCTTCTATTAGTCCTTTCTGTTAATAAATATCTCTGTCCTATTTTGCTGGATGCATTAATTCATTTTTTTAAATTCTATAAACAAAAAATTGCCAAGAGTGACAGTGTAAATATCCACTAACCCATATCACTGTGTTGGTTTCATAAGAGGCAACTAAAGGAAACTGAAAAAGCAGATAGGCTGACGCATCAACAGCTGTTTTAACTTTTGTTCAACGTTTGCAATTTTTTTTATAAAATAGACAATCTTACAATATTTTTGATGGTAAGTAGCTGCTGTAGTCTATGGACACCTGCAACCAAAAAAAGAAGATAACAGATGCATTGTCACCTCTGAAGACAAATATGGATTGCCGTCTCTAAGAAATAAAATAAAATTCAGACAAAACACAGGAGTGGGACAAAGGACGGATTCTTAGAGTAAAATGGAGCTCTACCCCTATATATGTCATCAGTAGAGTAACATCCGTCTGTATGCGCTCTAAGAAGATTTCGTAACACCTGGAGTAACAATAACATATTTCACAACGCTTTTAAAATTTATGCTCCGGCGCTTAAATCGTATAATTTTTACAATTAGGTGAGCGAATGCTTTCCGACCTAAATTTCTACATTCATTACCTTGAATTCCTTCTAATGGAGCAAGTAATAAAATATTTATGGGTGAGGTGAATCCTTAATAATAAAAACTCAAGCGTTTGTAAGGCAATATATTTGTATTTAAAGGAGAATGTCCAGAATCGTCCTGTGCAGTAAAAGCATCGGTCATACACGATAATTGTAAAAACTTTTATAACAAAGTCTAGCCGCATGCCAAAATGAGCATTAAAGAGTATTTAATTCAACTAATAACATTAATCGCCGCCATCTTTGTTGTGGTGACGGAAAATGATTACGGATACCCAATAGATCGTTCATTAGAAACGCTCATTTGAATTTTTAATGATCTGTTGCTTATCTTTTAATCCGAGTCACATTTTGAATTTATATCAAATAAAGAATAAAAAGAAGCAACAATAAAAAAATTTACATTTCTTTATATTCTTATATATTTCTTTAAAATAATAATTTAAAACCTACTATACCTAATGAATGAGATTGTACTCGATTTCAAATAGGTATAATAATGCTGAAGTGAAAATAACCAACATATTTCATCGTGACTACTATTCAGGGTTTTCTAATGAACTATGAACTAAAAGTAATATTATGGTTTGTCCGAATGGTTCAGCTGGACCGGAGATGGCTCACGCTCTCACAGAATACTTGTGTACAATTGCAACGTAACGCTGCTGTGTTTCGTATGGTGAGTGTAGAGAACCGGAGACCCTATTTTACTGGAAACGAGTCATTGAATTTTGATCTTCAAGGGTACAACAACACATTCATTCGTAATCGAAAATAGATGTCGATGTCTATGGACCACAGCAACCACTTACCGTAAGGTGGCCTGTTTGCTCGTTTTTTACTTATAAAAAAGTGCGTGGTTTACTTATAACTAAACGATCACTTATGAGCTTACGACATTCAATATAAAAACATGTCAATTTACTTAAAAAAACCCTTATTCGATTCAAATCGAACATGCTAGAAGTTACAAATATAGAAGAAGTAGAGAAGTATAGTATTATTATAAATAAAATAGGATATTTTCGTACTTCGGTATCATCCTACGGTATTAATATTATCGTATGACAAAAGTTGATGTAATGCCGTTTTTAACCCATGGACATAAATCTTACGAAACATCGATAAATCGTATCGTATTTGTCACCTTTTGACGTCACTAGTCAGTCCTTCACCTGTGCTCTCTCTCTCTCTCTCTCTCTCTGTCAATTACAATGGCGTTGCCATAGACATAATGTTTATGGGCGTCGCTCGCTCTTCGTAATTTTATCGGTATGTATTTAAGACTTTCGGGACTATCTATTGAATATTACTACTTAGTTATTTTAACGTAATCTGATTGATTACAAAAAATACTTACCTGGTTGTGATTTTCGGAACAATGTACCGCTCAAGCGATAACCTGCAACTCGTAAACGGACTTACATATGCAATGTATATTGTGTAAATCTACATTTTCTACATTTATTTATAATATAATGTGTGGTTCTATGTTGATAGAACACGGTACTAAAATTGCCAAATGTTTTAGGATATTGTTTTTCTGTTTTTTAAAAATCATCAGATCTATTATAACCTCAAAATCTGATACTTTTTTGAAATATCTCCCTCCTGCAGCTAGTCCGCTATAAAAATAAGACAATTTAGGAATTCATTAATGACCCACAATACAACACACAATTTTTCGATGCTCTTGGTTCCAGGGCGAACAATGTGCGCAGAGCAAAACGAGATACAATTACAAGTACAATACTGTTACGCCGCGCTCAAATCAGCGCACTAGCGCCATCTAGTGTCAGGAACGAGAGCGAGGGGAGCTTTGCAGTAAATGACATCACAAATCTTTCGACCGACAGCGCCACCCGAAGAACTAAGTTTCTGGAAAATCTACACTCGAATACTCGTTGCCTGGCGCGCATTTACTTGAATGTTCGGGACGCTTCTTTGCTAATTATATAAATAGGCGCTGCAAGATGCGATCGGGGCAGAGTTGAACTCGGCGACACAAGCGAAGCTTCGGAGCGGAATTAAGTGAATTAGTGTGTTTAATTACTAGTGTTTTAAGTTTTAATTTGTGTAAAGTAAATTAAAGTGTTAATTTAGGTAATTTTATCGGCAATTTTTATTGTCACGAACCTCAAGCTCGTAACAATACAATAGGTGACTAATGTAAGGTGCCAGTTGGCAGAAGTGTTGCTTGTTCATCATTAGCATCAGTAGTTGACAGCCCATCACAGGTCCACTGATGAGCACAGACCTCCCTCAAGGCTTACCATATTCTAAACCGCCATTGTTCATCGACTTCCTGCAGTTCTTACCTAGATGGTCATTCTATCTAGAGGGAAGCTGCCTTACACTTTAAGCGTGCGAAGAACGAAAACTTTGGCAAGTATTAACATTCGCACATTAATTCCAGCCGAGAGCATTAGAATGAAATTAGTTTCTTTAATTACCTTCAAAAAAGAGGTGGTTCTCAATTTGATTGCACACTTTTATGTGTTACCTCAGATTTTTTCTAGGTGAACTAATTTTGATGATTCTTTTTTATTTAAAAACTGGTGCTTCTTTTGTGGTCCCATATAAATTTGATAAAGATCTGACGAGTAACTTTTGAGTTATCTTTAATAATTCGTATTTAATTGACTCCGAATATTGTAGGTCTCGTTTTACTAATATTGAAGTCAGTAGTACAAAATTTTTAAATTTATCACTTGTAATAATCTATTAATAAATGCTATGTTTCATACACGCCTTCATCTTTCCTCGAATAAGAAAAATGCAATTGCATAGTCAACCCCGAAGACTGAAATAGAGTGCCAATAAACTAGAACGTAGGACTTCTTTTCGTCTAGGCGTCCGTCTGGGTGGGTATCACTCTCTTACCAATTCCTGTCTTCAACAAACAGCACTTACATTACTGTATTCTGGTCTGAAGAGTACAGAGAGCCAGTACAAGATGAAAGTTGCAGTGTCCATAGACTGCAGAAGCAATTTATCATTACGTGGACTTTACGTTCGTTTGTCATATCAGTTTTATAAACAAACAAGGATCTCTAAATCTACCCTCAATTAAGAAAACAGGTCTCCGATTCAGAAGCAGATCTGTTTTACTCGTGAGCTCCAATACAGAACATGACTGATTGATTTTAATGAGTATTTATAAATTAATTGTTATCTGTATCGAATAAAAAATATTCCATTTCAATTATCTTATATTCCCTCGCTTTCACTGCCCTTAATCAAACAAATTGATCTGTCTAAAGTAAAATTAAGTACGACAGTCGAATTATTTTATAGGGATTGATTACCCGTCAAGATCGGCTGAGGGCTGATAACACTGGTTTTAATTTCATAATCAACTTTTATTGAGCACTACTTGTGATGAAATATTATTAGTTGTCCCTATTTGCACAAATTTAAATATTAAAAAATAACTTTGCTAGATACACATATTAACAACTGTAATTATTTAGAGAAGTGGTAGTAAGACAGTTTGATGAGCATAGTCTTTCCTCAAGGAAAAATAAAAACACGGTCCTGAGCCATGTCTTACCATGTTGTCACTCCATCTAACTTGGTGCTTTAACTGCGCCTAATAGGGAGCGTTTTTGTCCTGAACTTGCTTACGGATCCATGGCCTCTAAAATCCGCGTTTTATCGATATTAAAGATAGCTCAATTATAAGTTTCGTATTATTAAATAACTTATTCCAAGAAAAGGGAAAGAGAATTATATTTATATATTCCTAATACGAAAGACATTATGTTTTCGGTTTTGTATAGAATTAACTAAAACTTATTAAAAAAATATTACAGTTTTTAGTTATTAGGATACCCTTTTTATAGAACGAGAGTAATAAACGAGCACATAGTCTATCTGATGGTAAGTGTTTATCAACCTTACTCCTGAAGAAAAATTCAACTCAATAATAAGCCGTCTAACTAACATCTCAAGTCATACGGTCTGTGACATACCATCATTTATCGGTATTACTAATCCAAACCCATCATAACGTCGTCGTAAAGGTCTTCAACAACAAACAACACATGAATAAATGAAAGTTGTATATCTGTAATATCAAAATAAGTGCCTTATATTTAGCTGAGGCCTTTATTTGCAGATGTGATTAGCCATATCTATTCAAAAATGTTGTCTATCTGGCTGTTCAACCTATTCTTTGTAATAACTGGACCTATTGTAATGGAACTTTACGTAAAAATAAAGATCAATGCCGAGAGAGAGCTAGGTTACGAGTATATTTTATCCGAATAATTATTAAATAAACAGTTTATGATTATATTAAATCCAAATATAACTACATTAATAGATTCCATCCAGCCGAGGCAGATTGCTAGTTCATAAAAAATACTTAATTATTTATTATGAAAACAAATGAAAACGCTGCTTTATAAAGCTAGGATGTAGGTAACAGGCTCCATTTAATGTACAGCAAAATTTACAGAGGCAATGAAAGCGGCTAGTTCTTTACTGCAACTTTTATTTCCGCAAGCACGGCGTGTGAAGTTACTCACGGGGTAATTGGCTTTAACTTTGTAGTGAAATTGCTTGGTAGAGTTTTCTGAGTTGATGGGCGTTGTTTAAAATTTTATACTCAACTATTACTTGGTAACGTAATTTTATGATTTTTTTTTATTTTCGCGGACAGTATACATTGATAAAACTATAATTTAACGGATTTTATATGTTATGAACATGCTTGTCATTCTAAGGGGTAGGCTGAGACCACGGTCTTCCATTTGGCACGAGCCTGAGATAATTCTCTCGCCGCTCTTACACCCATACGCGTTTAACTTTACCTTTTTTAATTAGCGACGTTTCGGGTGCTTTTCAGCACTCATAGTAAAAGGGAGACTGAGATGATTGACGTCCGATGACCAAGTCAACATGGATGACTTATCGCTATTAAATTATTTATTCTCATCTGATCTACGTAGAATGAGCTCACTGTATCTTTTATATATAGAATAAGGGTGACAAACGAGCACACAGTCCACCTGATGGTAAGTGGGTGCCGTGGCCCATAAAAATCTAACTACAATTAAGAATTAAAATGCAGATGCATTGTCACCCCTGATTACTGAGATGTCATGTCTCGTTTCCAATAAAAAGGGTATCTCGTACTTTACAATCACCATACGAAACACAGCAGCACTAAGCTGATATTTTACGCTGGTGTTCTGTGAGAGCGTGGTCCTACCACCATTGAGCTGATACACTCGTGCTGTAAATTCTCTCTTCAAATCTTGAAGTCTTGCAGTGGTATGCTTGAGTTTGTTTTGTGTCTAGTCTCTTCTAATAACATTGGTTATGGCAGTTAACAAATCATTCTATTCTAAAGAAAAGAAATAAAAATAAAAAAATTATTTCTTTTCTTATTCTCGAGGGATTTCAGACGCGTTAAAGCTTTAATGACAAAAAAAAACGAATAATTTGGCTTAAACTTTCAATGAGTGTCTTTTTAAAGTTCACTAAATTCATGTCAATTTTGACAGAAGAGTTAAACTTTTCCAATTTTCCAAGTCACAAACCATGGAATTGCTTCTTTCAGATAACGTTTGGTATTTTGCCAGTTTTCAAATTAGGAAGCATGTCGAGCATATCAATGGTGACAACGTTTTTTTTTTAACATAAAAAATGTAACAGTCTAGTGAGAATGCTTCTTCAAAGTAGGAAAAATGACTTGGAATGCTCTGTGCGTTAATATGACAAACATTAAAATATTTCTTATGAGGCAAAAAATATTATTTAACTGATAACTGCGTAAGGGAAGTAAATTGCCTGTTAGGTCATTGAGACCACAGGCATATGAGGATTCTGAACTATACATGGAATAAAAAGATTCATCATCAGACATTTTTAACTTCTATATAAATTTATATATAATATGTTTATAAGATAAATATATAAATAATAAAATATTAAATATATTAAGAGATAAAACAAAATATAAAATATCTACAACGCATTCGTATAAACCAGAAAATCAACTACTCCACTATCACTGCTCTATCCCATCAGTTGACCGATAAAGATAACAATCAATCTTTACAAAAAAAGAATACACGTAAATTAATAGAACAATTAAATACAGTATTAGAAAGTAAATACAGAAAAAAAATATAACAAAACATCAACATTATACAAAGAAGTCCACAACTAAGCTTTCCCAACGAAAACAAAATCAAACGTTTAATTTGTTAGTGTCTGGGCAACCAAATTTTTCCTTGAAATCGATGTTAATAGGGATACAGTAAAAATTGTAAATTTTATAATGGTATAAACTAACATCTGTTTGCCAACATATTTTATAAACATTAAAACACACTAGGTTGCAAGGCCTGTACTTGATGTATCGTAACTACAACAATATTATTTATCTTTAAGCTGGGTTTCCACTATGGGATATAATATATATTTCATCTCGAAACATACATTATATCCGGTGATTGCCTTTCACACTGTGAAATATATCTTTTAACCAGTGTGCGTTCGTTATTGGACGATCTGAGGACGTAGCAGAGGCACGGAAGGGTGTGCGGGGTACAGAAGGAGAACTATAATATGAAAATATCGCTCGGTCGATCGAAAAAATATTTATAGTATGGTATGTAATATATATTATACCTCAGTAGAAACAGTTCCATTTGAAAGTACGGTGAACGATATTAATTTATATCTCGAGATGTAATGTAAATTATATTATATCCCATAGTGGAAAGTGGGCTTTACAAAGTTAACAAATTAACAGTTTGTTTAATATTTATATTTTTCTACCTACTTTATTACTAACAATATTATAATACTATTATTAGCTGCTTTATTCTTGTTATAACAAGTAAATAATAAACAATATTAAATCCTTAGTAGTTTAATGTAACGATAATGACTACGATACGATCTATAGAAAAAATGAAAAGCTTAAATAATGCCAAGTAACATTGGATAAAGTAAACTTAATTATTTTAGAAATCGTAACAACCTTAAGAAAGTGTGTGAAAATATCAACAATGTCATTATTTTTTGGTCACAACACGACGTACCCTTTTTTTTTCGTTGCTTGGACCCAATTGTGCCCCTTAAAAGCGTGGGACCACTTCTTGTTCGCGACTACATTTAGATGTACTTAGTTGTGATACCCCAGAGACATTACCTGTGCTATCTTCGGTTTTGGGAGGTGATATATTTGAAAGAGGAGAACAAACTCTCTGACGAGTACTTGGTGACAAGATTATTAGTCTTACTCTGAAGTTACTTTTGCCCAAATACTAATATAGACTGTGCCATCAAGCGTTCACACATTCCTCATGCCAAAGTACTTCCTGGCCTGCTTGTGAATATTTTGATGCGTAACATTGTTAAATACACTTACAAACTAAACTGTGTTTCGTTGGAATCAGTATCTTTATTCGGGATCTAAGATTGTATTTAGACTCGAAAGTACACTTTGATGAACACGTAACGCACATAACCAATAAAGCCATTCAGCTTTATGGTTTTGTTATGTGAAAATATTCTTCGTTCAAACATCCCACCACATTTTTAACTTTATATAAAACTCTAATCAGGTCAGTTATATGTAACAGTACAGTTATATGGAGTTCAATATATAGTAAATACAGTTTACAGGTGGAGCGTGTTCAACGAAAATTCTTAAAATCTACAATGTACAAATGCTTTAAAAGTAATTCTAATGAATGTTATGAACTTTTATAAAGAAAATTTAGTATTCTTTCTTTAAAATCAAGAAGGATGCTCATGGATCAAACTTTGCTTTACAATTCCTGCCATAACAAATTTGATTGTAATGAACTCACCAATCAAATATACTGGTAGAGCGGCGGACCTATTCCCCGGTCGAGCCTTTACCCTAGTACGCGAGATGTTACACTATGTGGACTGTATACACGGATGATGCCTAAACTAGATGGCGGATTTGGCACGTGGTTCCCTAACAATGCACTCGCTCTTCCAAGAAAACCTATTGCTTGCCAAGGTTTATGAAGGAACCCCTGCTTGATCACATTAGGAGGAATGAAATTGGGGCGGATGAACTAATAAACACAAATTTCAAGCAGGGTAACGAAAATAAGGAATCGCACTTACCGGGGTGTTACTTCGATGCGGCTTGGACGCTTTGCTGCCGCGTTGCGACTTCTGGCGGATCTCCTGGGGCCCCAGAGATGCGGTCCTGGTAGAAAGCGGTGCGCCACTATATCTCACACGAGGTGAGGCGGTTACTCCTAGAGCTCGACTGCTCCAGGCTAATACGGTTGAATTAGCGGTGCGCGTGGGCAAAGGCACTCTAGGACACGACTGTCCTAGGCGGTGTGGTTCAAACTGGTGCTCGAAGGGAAGAGAGCACGCAAGTGCCGTTTGCTAGCTTATATTACTTCAGTTCATCTTTCAAGGCGTCTCGGAGGGGCGCGCTTCTTATTGGTTGCAAATCACGCGATATTCTAGAACCATCTTCTCTCCCCTCTCACCCCACCACCCCGGTGTGTCGGAGGGACGACAGGTGAAGGAAAGGTCGAAGGAAGGACAAGCTTGGCAAGCATACCCTCGAATAAAAATAAAATTAGGAATGGTTTTTCGCGCAACCATCCCCCCCGGCTTGAAGGGTCCCCTTCAAAATAACTAAAGAACTAAAGCTAAGATTAAACTAACAAAATAACTAACTAACGTTAACTAATTTCTAATCCAGAAAACTAATCCAATTTTTGAATGGGCAAAGGGCACAAACGGATTGTGTTACTCGACAAGACCTAAAGTCCGCATTTCCGGAAATGACGGCTTAGGACGTATTCGAAAGCAAGCTATACATCTGTGCACCCGATTGCGGATTAAGTTACGTGCGGAAAGAATCCAATAATTCTGACGCAAGATTGACATCAGCAAGTCGGGGCCAGCGTGAGAATTCAATTTATGATTGTAATCAACTAATAAATTCATGATATGGTCTTTACGCTGTAAAATTATAGGGTGCCGTTGGTCGAAACTCAACTGCGAGTTGGACAAGCGTCCACCTACCCTTTTTTTTTACATGGGGAAATGCCTACGCATACCCGCCTCGCGGGGGCAAGGACGGGTTATGTCGGACTCGCACCGACTAAAACCCCATGGTGTTCCACCTTCGTCGCATATTGGCAGGGCTACGGGAACGCTTTCGCACACTTCCGCGGCCCTACCAGCGACTGCCGCCCCATGGCAGCACCTCCTCGGGAGAGGAATACTCCTCCCCGTTCTCCTTCCCAAGTAAGGCGCACCAGAACACATGGCACGCCTTCCTCCACGGCCTCCAATTGCATCTGCGCAACAGACGCCCCCGCGTCCGATGCGCGAAGGCCATGGGGCCAGGAAAAACGAGCACTTAGAAGTACTAGCTTTCCCGACCCCAGCGGCGGATCTGGTCTGTGGCTCCGCCGCCAACCAAGATTGGGCTGCGGAGGATATAGAAGAGCGGCGCCTCGCAATACCGACAATCCTCTCCCCCCGCAGTTCCATCACCACCGCATCAACGGTGCGGCCCCGTTTGAGTCGCGGAGGATAGGGCGAGTGGCGCATCGCCATACCAACACTCCTCTTCCTCCGCGACTCCACCTCGGCTGCAGCGGTAGAGGGTGCGGAGTCCCCACTCGCTGCAGTCCACCAGCACACATCCGAAGTGGGCTCCCCAAGCCCACTCGGAGTGGCCACCTCAGGCCGGCCCTTCACCTCGGGCCAACCACGTGGGTTCCTCTTTGTTCACCGTGGGAGACCAAGCCACGGCTACTAAGCCCCCCCCCCCGCCACGACAAGGCGGGAACGCGTTCGGGGGGGGGGGGGCGTTGGAATCGACGGTCGCATTCACGGACCCCTGCAAAGAAACATTTGGCGAATATCTGCGGATAGTGCTATACTAAGCAAACGAAAATTTGCTATTATATTAAATAAACCGCCCTGTAAATTTTGCCCACTATAGAGGATATCGTTAAGAGACAGGCGAGTGCTAGTTTTAGCACTAGCGTCGAGCACTACACGTAACTTAGATGTAAGTTTGTCCTCCCTAATGACCCCGTGATGTGGTATGAAATACGACGGTGTGTCTTCGTAGTTATCTAATTTCGAAGCCACAAGTGATATGTATACTTCCCTTATATTATATTCGTTAATGACGCCGTTGTAAGCTTCTTTTAACTGAGGTGAAGCGAGCATCCTACGCTCCAAGCTTTAGAAACGTTTTCCGCCATTTAA
Organism: Parnassius apollo; assembly: GCA_907164705.1. Classification (NCBI taxonomy): domain Eukaryota; kingdom Metazoa; phylum Arthropoda; class Insecta; order Lepidoptera; family Papilionidae; genus Parnassius; species Parnassius apollo. The sequence goes on from CAJQZP010001217.1 coordinate 373,279, forward strand.
CGCGAATCGCCGAGAGATAAAACATCTCCTTTAAAGGGTAGCGCCACACTATATCGACCGTCGCGATCACGAACGGTCGTGCGGACGTAAATTTCCTCGCATAATCTATCATCTGGGCTAACTATAGGTGGAACGTTCACCTCCTCCATCTCCCAAAATTTGCGGACTAGCGACTCGAGCGGTTCGACTGCCATACAACAATAAGAGGTTGCCGAAATGCTATCCATGAAGGGGGCGAAACCAACGATGACATAGCCCAAGACGGTTTCCAATGCGTAAGGCGCGGTATGCGAGGAGTTGCCCCTGACCTTATTGTGTAACAAAAGATGAGGTAAAAGCGATGCTCCAATGAGCATGTCTATGTTTCCGAGAACGGCGTAAGTGTCGTCTGCCAGAGTAAAATTTTTAAATTCAATCATTGCCGAGGTGTCAACCGAAACGGTTGGCAGACGTTCAGTGACTTTATCTACTACTAGTGCATTTATATGAAAGTTAACATTACGATCTATCCGAGAATAAAATTTTAAATTTATATATCCCTGGGTAACTTTATTAGTACCTCCGATGCCTTTGACTACGGGACATGAAGGTGTCCTATTTATTACCAATCCTAAGCGCTGACAACATTGTCGCGTAAAGCTATTTTGATCCGCTTCCCAAACCTTTCTTCCACATACCTAACTACAATACGGGCTGTACCCAGTAACACGGTTGAAGGAGGCTGTGTTCCCATATTTGACAATGAGCACAGAGCGAGATCACCAGGTCGACCGCCAGAATCGTCGACTTTAGTAGGTGTGATTTCCTTGTCCGATTTACTTGACGCAACATAACATAAACACTCACGCCTGTCACCCAGAGGGGTAGGCAGAGACTACAGACTTCCATTTGGCACGATCCTGACACACCTCTCTCGCCTCCTTCACATCCATACACCTACGCATGCATGCTCGTCGGTTAAGGGTACTCCTAATTTGGCCCGTTTTCAATAAATCGCCAATTTGGTCGATAAATTTTCGCCTAGGACGTCCCTTTCCGACTCTGCCATTCACTTCTGCAACATAAATTTTCTTTGTCACTCTTTCCTCATCCATTCTTTCCACATGACCAAACCACCGAAGCATTCCTTTCTTAATCCTGGTCACAACATCATCTTGCAAACCACACTCTTCTCTTATCACACAATTTTTCACCCTGTCATTCAGATTCAGCCCTAACATACTCCTTAACGACCTCATTTCTACTGCATTTATTCTACTCTCGTGCTTCTTCTGCCATACCCAACTTTCACTACCATACGTTAAAGTAGGGACCAACACAGCATTGTGAATTGCCATACGTGCCTTTTTTGACACATTTTGACTCTTCACAATAGAGTGCAGGGCTCCATTTACTCTGTTTCCTGCGTTCACTCGTCGTTCTATATCCTTATCATATCTCCCATCCCTGCTAAATACGCAACCCAAATATACAAACTCATCTACTTGCTCGATCAACTCCCCTTCTATTCTTATTTCACATATCGTTTTACTTTCATCTCTTTCAAAAACCATAATTTTTGTCTTACTTGCGTTCACTTTCATACCCTTTTCTTTTAATGATCTGTTCATTAATGTAACCATCATTTGCAACTCAGCCGCCGCCGACGCAAGAATAACTTGATCATCGGCGTACAAAAGGCATTTGATGGTTAACTCACCCCATTCTTAATCCGCATTCTTCAACTTTCAAATTTTGCAAACAACTGTCCATAAATAGGTTGAACAACCACGGGGAAGCCACACAGCCCTGTCTGACACCTTTATGGATGCCAAACCAGTCCGAGTAGACCCCGTTGATCCTAACACAAGCACTAGAGTCCCTATAAAGAGATTCCAATGCCTGTATCAAGCCAGCGCTCAACCCAAATGAGTTCAGTGTTTGCCATAGCACATTCCTATCCACTCTGTCATAGGCCTTCTCCAAGTCCATGAACGCACAAAAAACCTTTTGGTTTTTGGCCAAAAAATTTCTCCGCGATCATGCGCATGGAGAAGACTTGATCTGTACATCCCATTCCCTTTCTAAATCCCGCTTGCACATCCCAAATTTTTCCATCGGTTTCTTTCATGACCCTTTCAATTAGTACCTTGGCATACAGTTTTCCCACGATGCTAAGAAGGCTGATACCGCGGTAGTTTTTACAGTCCTGCTGCGACCCTTTTCCCTTATATACTGGGACTATCACGGCTTTGCACCAGTCTCCCGGTACCCGCTTCAGTTCCCAGCATAAATTAAACAAGGTGTGCAGCAGGCCTGCCACCACTTCCTCTCCAGCCCTTAGCATTTCGAGTGAAACTCTATCATATCCGGCAGCCTTACCTGCTTTCATGCTTCTCATTGCTTTCATTATTTCATCTATACTTATCTCGCTACCTTCTTCCTCTTCTTTCGGAGTTCCTATTTCATTCAGTTCATACGTTGTCTCCTCACTCATAAACATGCTTTCAAAATATTCCTTCCATCTCTTTAAACTCAAAACTTCATCATTCAGAATATAGCCATTCTCATCTCTTATAGCATTCATTATAGGCTGTTTTGAACATCCCCTGGCAGTTCTTACGAGTTTCCAGAACATTTTAATATTTGCCTGGAAGTTATCCGATATTCTTCTATCATTCTTATCCGTTCTTTCTTGCTTTTTCCTTTCAACTACTTCTTTTACTCTTTTATTTAGATGTCTAAAGACTGCCTTTTTTCTTTCAAAATCATCATTCGTACCGCTTGAATTACCAGCCTTAGTTGCTAGTAAATCTAGCCATGCTCTCTTCTTTGCTTCAACTTCCGTACGTATCTCATCATCCCACCATAACGTATTATTTTTCCTTTCATTCTTTCTTTTACTAACACCACATACTTCGGTAGCTGCATCTACTAAACCTTTCTGAACATTTTGCCATACATTCTCCAAGTCCAACTCATTCATACATAATTCATCCAAACCACTTACGTTTTCTTTCAGTCTACATTTAAACTTGTTTTTCTCACCTTCATCTTGTAATCTTTCTGTTCTAATACGCTGTAACGCAGTGGTAGACACGGATGACCGATGGCGCCACCGCCTGAATAGACCATTAATTCGGCATAAAACCAAAAAATGATCCGTTCCTACGTTTGACCCCCGGTAAACCCTTGTATCCACCACTGCGCCCCTCAATCTTTCATCCACAATTATGAAATCTATCATGCTTCTATCATCACCTCTTTCCCAAGTGTACATGTGAATCCTCTTGTGGCGAAAGAAAGTGTTCGTCACAAAAAGATTCTTTTCCATACATACAGTGAGGAGGCTTTCACCATTCTCATTTATACTTTCATCACCAAACGTTCCCAATATCCTTTCATAACCAAGCCTCCTCACCCCAACTCTTCCATTAAAATCTCCTAGCATAACAACATTTTCATTTCCCTTACATTTCATTAATACCATCCTTACCATTTCCCAAAACTGCTCTCGGATATGAGTGGGCTTAGACATGTCTGGGGCGTAGACCCCTAGTACAAACAACTTCTTTAAGCCCACTTTCAATCGTATCCATAGCAGTCTTGGGCTTACACATTCATACTCTTTCACACATTGCACCATTCTTTCTGATAGGATGATCCCTACTCCCTGGCATGCCCGCTCGAGCTCGTCTACACCAGACCAGTATGCGGTATACATGCCATGTGTAGTGACATCCTTCCCCTTCCGTTTCGTCTCATTTACACATAACAAATCTATTCCTCTATCATACATCACCTCGCATACTTCACCCATTTTATCATTCATTGCTCCACATACATTCAACGTAGCCAGACGGGCCTCTGCAATCCACTTTTCGCCCCTCCGGGAGACAGAACGTGACGGGTGGCGAGCCTCGTCGCCGGTTTTCCTCCCGGAGATTCTTCGCACCCCTGCCCCATTAAAGGGGCGCCGGGAACTCGGGGCCTTGACGCAAATATGTTGCTATATTCGAAATGTAATAACGTGTGATGTTTTCTGGCGCACTTGTTACACACGGAACTAGAATTGCATTTAGCAACTAAATGCCTATCGCTTAGACAATTCAAACATAAGTTGTTTGTCCTTACCATCCTATAACGTTCGCTGGGTGAATGTTTACGAAAGGTCGCACAATTGTATAAATTGCCGTGTTGTTTATCTTTACATAGAATACAGGCATTCTGCGGCGGTACTGGTGCAGCGGTTATGTACGTTAACGATCCTGCGGTTATAGATGATGGAGTCCGTCTGCGGTCGACACCTTTCTTAACCTCCTGTTTAACGTTCGAGGAGCGCTGCATCACTATAATTTGGTCTCGCACAAAGGATGCTAATAAATGAAGAAATGAGGGCATCTCAGAACTACGATGCTCACTTTCAAACGCACGCACTGTGTCGGGGTCTAGTTTCTTTAGTGCAATATGGAGAAACACCACGTCCATAAGGTCATAAAAATTCAAGTTCTTAAGTGCAGCCACCGATGCCACAAATTTATCTAAAAACTGTTCTAAGCCGGTGATGTTCGCGGATGATATAGGTTTAATATCAAATATTCGGTCTAAATATGAAGAGGCTAACATTCGCTTATATTCATATTTGTCCTTAAGTGTTTCGAATATTAACAAATAATTATTTCCTGTTGGTGTGAAACCCGAGCAAATTGACTGTGCCCTGCCACTCAGTTTACTAATTAAATAATATAATTTTTCAGCGTCCGATAACGATGGATTATTATGTATATTGTTTTGAAAAGTACTAAAGAAGAAGGGCCATGTCTTAATATCGCCATTGAATACCGGAATGTCGATTGGGGCAACCTAATATAATCATGTGGGCGTACCTGGGCTTCCGGCTTTTCTTCGCTTTGAGATGGAGACTGCAAGAGCTTCGCCGTTCTTTTCACGTGACACAACATATCTTCAAATGCTAGAAGCGGCTGATAGTTCACTGTATACTTAGGGTCGATTTGTAATTCAAAATTATTAATTTGGTCTAATATCTTTTCGTAATCCGTCCGCAAAGAATCCACCGTTTCGATTTCACATAAAAACGTTTCCCGCACTGCTTCTATGTTAACGTTCTTTATGTGATCACCAATACATTGTATACGTGAGAAGAGTATTACCCTCTTGGCGCAAAGAGTTTTAAGTTTAATTTCATTTCCACTAACTGCCATTTTAAATTACTAGAATTAATATTAGATTAATCAAAATTAATCGCACAACACTGGAATACAACTATATCTCACAACACTATTGTCTTATCGTGCCGTATTACGTCGTTAAATTGAACACCTTTACAACGAGCCGAGGTGACGCGTGTCGGTCGCTAAACTCACACTGTTTTTTTTTTACAAATTGTCGGGTACACCGAATGACCATGCGGAACTAAACTATTTTGAATGAATGACTCTATTTGCGAATAACTAACCAAAGTTTAAATTTAAACTAAACAAACACTATTTAAATCTATTCAATATTAAATTAGAGTGCATTGCCTAAGGAATTAATCTAACAATTCGACGGTTGAGTGGACGGTGAGGCTATAAGCACCAGTCCAAATCCGGCCGAAGGATCAGAAAATGGTTGAGCGGCGGGCCTATTCCCCGGTCGAGCCTTTACCCTAGTACGCGAGATGTTACACTATGTGGACTGTATACGCGGATGATGCCTAAAATAGATGGCGGATTTGGCACGTGGTTCCCTAACAATGCACTCGCTCTTCCAAGAAAACCTATTGCTTGCCAAGGTTTATGAAGGAACCCCTGCTTGACCACATTAGGAGGAATGAAATTGGGGCGGATGAACTAATAAACACAAATTTCAAGCAGGGTAACGAAAATAAGGAATCGCACTTACCGGGGTGTTACTTCGATGCGGCTTGGACGCTTTGCTGCCGCGTTGCGACTTCTGGCGGATCTCCTGGGGCTCCAGAGATGCGGTCCTGGTAGAAAGCGGTGCGCGACTATATCTCACACGAGGTGAGGCGGTTACTCCTAGAGCTCGACTGCTCCAGGCTAATACGGTTGAACTAGCGGTGCGCGTGGGCAAAGCCCTCTAGGACACGACTGTCCCAGGCGGTGTAGTTCCAACTGGTGCTCGAAGGAAAGAGAGCGCGCAAGTGCCGTGTGCTAGCTTATATTACTTCGGTTCTTCTTTCAAGGCGTCTCGGAGGGGCGCGCTTCTTATTGGTTGCAAATCACGCGATATTCTAGAATAATCTTCTCTCCCCTCTCATCACACCACCCCGGTGTGTCGGAGGGACGACAGGTGAAGGAAAGGTCGAAAGAAGGACAAGATTGGCAAGCATATCCTCGAATAAAAATAAAATTATGAATGGTTTTTCCGCGCAACCATATACATTCGTATATCCAGTCGCTCGAACCGTATACGTGAGCTCCATTTACATAAAACTTTCTTTCCAAAACCAAGTAAAACAAATGCCAGTGGACGTGCACCTTTAAATCGTATAATGGAATTATACAACAACAAATTTAATGACATAAATATCTTTGGATTAGTTCTTCTAGAAATAAAAAAGCTGTGTATGAGGCTATTTCTGAATTTAATGCAACTTAATGTAATTGTTTATTTAGGGTTAATTTAATTTTTTATATCTATGTATTATCTATATATGTGTATGTTTATATATCGCTGCTTTGGAAGAATAGCGTATTATTACCAGATACTACAAAATTAAGTTTTCAACAACATTCAACGTAAAATGATCTGTTTTGTATACACAGTTAAGATCGTATTTCTATAACAACATTTACGGCCCTGGCGCCACCGAAAGACTGTATCCTATTGGTCAATTTTGGCAGCCATTTTTTATAGACAGCGTTGTATCGCCAGTTGCAACTTGTTCTTAGAAGTGAACACTCGGTTGGTTTTCTGAAATATGGTCATATTACAAAATAATACAAATTTTGAGTGCGTATTTATATAGAGCACTGTATTACTTCGAGATGTGACATTATTGTTTAAAAAAATATTCTATCAAAAAAAATTTTTTTGTAAATTAAATTTTTTTTTTTTTTTTTTTTTTTTGTAGGTAGTTAGATTTTTTAATGTTATAATAATAATAATATTTATTACCAATTAATAATAATAAGAATATTATTTTAAACTTTTTGATTTATGTTTTATTGGATACATTTTCATGTTCTGTTACAGGACAATCAAGCAGAGGACAGAATAGGTCAAACGGAACGCGCGATACTATCTCCTTTACCGTCTGAAAACAACAAGCTTCTAGATGCAGAAGATCCGCTAAACCAGGAAGTACATGACTATTGTTCAGATGACAGCGTTAAGGACCCAAATTACGTAAATACCGATGGCTATTATTCTGATTCTGATCATAGTGACTTAAATAGTAAGAAACGCGCAAAGCGATTTAAAAGAAATAATTTTGCTGAAAACATCGATCCCATGATTTAAGTTGCGACTAAAAATTTAAGTTCAAGGACGCCCAATTCTCACCAAAAAATTGAATATTCAAACAAGCCCAAACCAGGTCCTTCAAAAATATCATATGTACCACCGAGTAGTTCATATAGTTCAAGCTCTTCTTCCGACTCTTCTGACAGTTCATCATCGTCTAGCGATTCTTTAGATACGGAAGAGGATGCAAATAGAGTTGAGGAACAAGTCACAGAACCAGATACAGAAAAAAATACAGAAATGCATAGAGAAACAGATAGAAAACAAGATTTAGAACAAGTTACAGAACAAAAAATAAAAAAAATACAGAACGGGATATATAAATGGATAGAGAACAAGGTACAGAACAAGAAACAGAACAAGAAACAGAAAAAGATACAGAACGGGATATAGAAATGGACAGAGAACCAGAGAGAGAACAAGTTACAGAACAAGAAACAGAACAGGATATAAAAACGGATAGAAAACCAGATAGAGAACAAGATGTAGAACAAGTTACAGAACAGGATATAGAAATGGATAGAGAACCAGATAGATAATAAGATTTTGAACAAGTTACGAAACAAGAAACAGAAAAAGGTACAGAACAAGATACAGAAAAAATACAGAACCAAATACAGAGCCTTCGAAAAAAATTGGACGTAAACGCAAGGCAAACCCTAAGAACTGGATATCTGTAAGAGTAAAAATTTTAAGAAATCATGGCAAATCGTACGTGAATAAAAAAAAACAAAGTAATTCCCGAGAGACAATTGAAAACTCCATGCGAAGATAAATGCAAATTTAAATGTAAGGAAAACATTACAGAATTACAGAGAAAATGATATTTTAAAACTACTGGGATATGGGGGACTTGGAACGGCAGCGAGAATATATTATGCGACATATTTCCGTTATCAAACCTAGGTACTCGTACAAAGTACACAACAGTAATCGAGGAAATTATTTATTTTTCAATAGGGGATAATAAACTTCGAGTTTGTAAAACTTATTTCAAAGCCACTCTTGATATTAACGACAGGGTTATTAAAACTGTTAACGATAAAACGTCAGACATGGCTATTTTAAAATAATATCGTCGAGGCAAATACGAGAACCATGCTCATCTTGATCCTTTGGTAAAAGATAGCATAAGAAAACACTTAGATTCTATCCCGAAAATTGATAGTCATTACTTCAGAGCAGACACCAAGAGAACATACATTGAAGGTGGCAAGACTGTAGCTGATTTACATAGAGACTATGTTGCTAAATGTAAAAGTAAAGGTTTACCTTTTGGTAATTATCTAGCATATTACAATATATTTTTACCGAATACAATATGGCATTCTTCAAACCTAAAAAAGACCTATGCGAAACCTGTACAATTTATACTAATGCGCCTGAAGAAGACAAACAAATAATGAAACAGGATTATGAACTTCACCTAAATGAAAAACAACTAGCAAGGGATCAAAAAGATGAGGACAAAAACTATACTCCGGACAATTGTATAGTATCCGTTTATGATCTACAAGCTGCAATGCCTTGTCCTAAAGGTGATACGTCGACATTTTATTACCTATCCAAGTTGAACTGCTATAATTTTATTATTTATGATATTAAAACCAAAGATGTGAACCGTTACGTATGGCACGAAGGCGAAGCTAAACGTGGAGCTATTGAAATTGGTACATGTGTACTAAAATACATTGAAAGCCTGGAAGAGACCGCCAAAAAACTTTATTCAAAATAGGATTTGATATTTTACTCAGATAATTGCTGCGGACAGCAGAAAAATCATTATTTGATCGCAGTATACATTTTTGCTGTGCATAATTATGATTTTATAAATTCAATTTGTCATAAATTCCTCATAAAGGGTCATACACAAAATGAGGGCGATAGTGTTCACTCTGTTATTGAGCGTCAAATCCAAAGAAGCCTCAAATCTGGTGCGATCTATACACACAGATAATACGAAGTGCGATGAAGACTGGTCCCCCCTATAAAGTATATGAACTGACCCATGCCGATTTTATGATGTCAAAAGTTTAGCAACTACTAAAGGAAAAAATTATTCTAAAAATGCAAACAAGCAATCAGTAAAACTTACTGATATAAAAATTTTAAAAGTTGATCCAGACGACACTCAAAATTATGACTTCTACTACAAAACATCATAAGAAGAGGAACATTTTAATAAAGTTAATGTTGATAAGATAGGGAAAACAAGAAACACACAAAATAATAATATAGTTTTGACACAAGCATACAAAAATAAGATGAAAGTGTGTGAAAAGAAGAAACGAGGATTATTAGGTTTACTACAAAAGAATACAATTCCAAAATGTTACTCATTATTCTATGAGAATCTTTAGGGTTTTTTTTTACAGGGGAGTTAGTCATAATAATAAAATGACGCGAGTTACGATATGGCGGCGATCGAAAAACTTTTTAAAAAATATAATTAATTTAATTTCAGAAAAGTAACAAAAAAATTTATTTAAACAAATTGTAAATTTAAAAAAGAAGTTATGTTATCCGTGGATGGTGTCAGACTGCGAGACAGTTCTATTGTTTCTACGATGATACTTTTCGCAGCGCAAGCGTTCCACATATGTTCATTGTTATGTTTAACTGCTATGTCAGCCCGATTCCAGGGTTACGACACGTTAACTCTTCCCTCCTTAAGTTGGAAGCTGGTTTTGCAGCTTCCAGGAGCGTGCTCGCGACTTGTTTTGCTTGGACGCTTGTTTCAATTGTATATCTTCCAGATTGCAATAGATGCTGCTAGTATGTAAAGGAGCACCGTAGACCAGCTGGGAATTGCCATCATATATGACCAGTTCCAAGTTTCTATTTCTTGAATATCTTCAACCTTGTTCATAAGTTCATGGACACTATCTAGTGAGATGTCTTCCAGATGTATCTCGTACTAGACTTTTTCCTTTGATTGTATTGGTGTATTAGGTTCTCGTTGGGTAGAGGGATGACTTCGTCCATAGAGATGCTGCTAGTGTGTGTTCTTATCGTTGTATTCATGACATTAACTTGACAGTCCTGTGTTCCTGATAGTTTCCTATACTCTGTTTTCTGTTCGCATTAGGTTTTTATAATTTCTGGTTCCGTTGATACTACCGACCACTTATTTTCTTTAATCTTCTGGAATTTTCCTCGCTTCAGATTCATACGTGCCCGAGTGCAGTTACCATCTCTTTGCTTGATGAGTGAGTTGATGCAATCTTCAGATTTCTCTATGGCTCTAGTATCCAGTGATTTGCAGAGCCGGGTGTCTTCTGACAGCTCCTTGCAATCTTCTTCCAGGTAAGCGTACTCATCGCTTCCAAGTGCGAGGAATTTGGATTTGGGTATAATGGTTAGGTTTAGGTTGTTTGGCAAGGAATATATATGTATATAGTCATATAATGTAGGTTGGATGGCTGGGATTTCTAATAAATATAAAATAAAATTAAAGAATGTTCTGTACTATAGACTTTCACGCTAATAGACTTTTCTATCCTATGAATATTTTCAATACTAATCTCCTCGACTGGATATAGTGGAAAGTTATTCTGCAAATTACTAAGTTCCGAAATTAAATTACGTATGCTTATAATACTAGGGTGCATAATACCTAATTGCGAGAATGCCATAGCATCTTCGAGCAGCATTAACTTATCTAAAATAATCTGTAAACTAAAACTTATTTGAACGTATATCTCTAAAAAGTGCAGCTGGTTTCTTACTGTATCGGAATTAATTGTAATGTTTTTAGTATAGATGTTAATCATTTTTGGTTATCATCTATATTGCTTAGTTGTTTCGAAAATTCCTTTATGGTATTTTCAGCCAAAGATAGCGTTCGCTTCTGTGACCTTTGGGTTTTATGGACCGAATTACGAATTTTGTTGATTTCGTTTTCAAATCGAATAGCGTCTTCATTATCTAAATTACCAGTTATTAATATCACTACGGAACCTAGTCCATTTATAATACCGCGTCTAAATCTAATTCTAGGTGCAATAAAAATTAATTTCTTACTAATTAAATCTAACTTATGTTCTATCTGGTCCCTATATGTTTTGTGTAATTCCTCTGATGTCGTATTAATTTCAATTGCTTTAGCACTTGCGTATAATGCCATTAATTTTATCGATACTAGATTCAAGTGGGTAACATTATACACACAAGCAAGGTTGAAGGAATCAGTCTGTTTCAGAATACGACTTTGTCTAAGTAATAGAACTCCGTTCGTATTGTCTACGGGTTAAAATGTTATGTCGGATCTTGCCTGGAACACGAAGGCTTTACCCGAATGGACTTAGAATTAGGATGATTTCCTACTATCTCTGCTACATTATTCGGATGCAGAAGCGAAGTACTCAACAATAGAAAAGGAGCTCTTAGCCATTGTTTGGGCAGTGAAATACTTTCGGCCTTATATTTATGGACAAAAATTTGTTATATCCACAGACCATAGACCCCTGACATGGTTAATGTCACTGAAAGACCCTAACTCCAAATTGACTAGGTGGCGACTTAAACTCGCTGAGTATGACTACACGGTCGTTTACAAAAAACGCAGATGCTCTCTCTCGAGTTAAAATTTATCATAAGAACATTGATTCACTAGCAGTCAATCTGGATGACAATGATGATGACATCATAAATAGAATTTTCGACAACGCACGGCAAGAGGTAGATACGGAGACAGATGCAATACAACAGCCTAAGGATAGTAATGACAACAACAGCAATGACAATAACGTGACAGTTAGGCCTAACGTATCCTACCGACTGCGCCAGTTACGATATGGCGGCGATCGAAAGACTTTTTAAAAAATATAATTAATTTAATTTCAGAAAAGTAACAAAAATAATTAATTCAAACAAATTGTAAATTTAAAACAGGAAGTTAAGTTATGCGGTGGTTTGGATGGTTTCAGACTGCGAGATAGTTCCATTGTTTCCACGATGATACTTTTCGCAGCGCAAGTGTTCCACATATGTTCATTGTTATGTTTAACTGCTATGTCAGCCCGATTCCAGGGTTACGATACGGTAACTCACGTTGAAAATATTTTTTTTTTTTTGCGTATTAGTAACTGATTATTATGATCTCAAAGTGTTATAGTTAGATGGCTTTTTTAAAAGACTGTTCAAAATAGAGACTGATGTAAACTCTGTTTTGTGTTTAGAATTTATAAAATTCTTCTAATTTTTATGGTGATAAAAGCTACATTGTTCAATTTTGAGTTTTTTTTTTTTGAATTTTTATGTTTTGTTGCCAGACTTTATAAGATTCTATGCAACAATTACTTAATAATATTAGCTATTTTTAAAGAGTTAAACTTTCTCATTTTCTAATTTTAGTATATTTGATACTTGTTTTAAAACCAATTAATACTTTATTTTTCCATAAAACATGTCCCATACAGTAAGCATTTTTGTAAAAGAACGACCAAATTGGTACTGTAACACTATTGAATTAAAGTAAATAATACTAAGATGTCACAACTCACAATGTATCAGTATCTCTAAGAAAAACATAACGAATATTTTGTATTATTTCTTAAAACAACACTGTTATTAAAAATAACAGTAATCTTCATAAGTTTGTCTGTGTTATTTTGTTATAAGTCTGAGACCTAGTAGTCGTTTTCAATATTTAGTACTAAATAAGTATCATTTTCTTAAAAACATTTAATAAACATAAACTGTAATATATTTCACGTGTTTTATTCAAGTTTCATCAACATTTGCGCAGTAAATAAAAAATAAAGCATTTGAAGATTTGAAAAAACTTTAAAGTGATCTACTTGAAAATTCACTCAATTTGAGTTACGACAGTATCCTTCCAAAGTAGCGATATATATATGTGTGTGTATGTGTATGTATATGCGTGCACATTTACATGCATATATGTAAATTTACTTTTAACCTTAATTTAGTTGCAATCAATCTTGTCTTGAGCCTCGAGCACAGGCAGAGATTATCCAAGCTCTCGATATTTTATAGTATATATTGCGGAGAGTGTGCGTAGTAATTACAGGTTTTTGTTTCTCCCTCCCCATTTTACCATCGGAGAAACAGGTGATTAGCGGAGTTACCCGTTTGTTGTCGATATTCCAATAAAATTCAAGGATATAATCTGTCGCCATCTGTCTTTTTTCCCGATTACAATCTGAACATCTTCAAGGTAAGAATGAATAGGTTTTTATATATAAATACAGTGTGAAGCAATGAAGGGCTTCATTGCCAGACCCCACCAGGTGAAATTTTAGTCAAGAATTGACTTAAAAGAAGCAAAATCAGGAATTTCTAATAAAAAAATACGTCCACTCTAGAGGTCAGTTGTTCAGTTTTATCTTGCAGTTTACGTATATAAATTACACAAGAACAAGCATTCCCAAAACAGTTACTTATAGACCACAAAAATAATAATTTTTCCTTGCGGAAGTTGAACCCGCAGCCTCTAGAGTTGTAACTCAGTGCTACACTAGAGCAGTGTGGTATTTTTACTGCTACGTAACAATAACTATCTCAGAAATGAAAGGGGGTTGTATTCAGCAGTGCTAAATATAAATAAGTTGTAACTTTAGTTTTTTACTATTATATAACGTTGCAAGTAACTGTAAGTGGAATGGCAGTGTAGTTAAGCTTTGGCGTATAATAAATAAAAAGTATTTTAAAATTAAATATAATATATCAATATTATGATACGAAGGGGCCAGCAGCTGGCCGACTTTATGGAGAAAGAGGAACTCTTTATGATGAACTCTTTCTTCCAGAAGCGGCCCCACAGGAAGTGGACCTGGTCGAGCCCCGACGGTTCGACAAAAAATGAGATTGACTTCATTATGACGACCAGACGCCAACTGTTCAGTGATGTCTCAGTGATCGCAAGGGTGAAAACTGGCAGCGATCACCGAATGGTTAGAGGCACACTGAACCTAAACGTTAAATTGGAGAGGTCTCGTCTAATGAAGTCAACGCTCCGTCCCCCCCTCGTGCTCTAATCCAGAATCCCGAAACCTTTCAGCTCGAGTTACGTAACCGCTTCCAGTGCCTAGAAGATTGCAATGCAGTGGACGATATGAACGACAAGCTCGTGGAAACTGTCCATGCGGTCGGAGCTAAGTTCTGCAAGACCCGCCGCAGAAGAACACAAAAACTCTCCGATCACACTCTTAATCTCATGGCTGTTAGACGGGAGATGAGGCTGCAATCGTCAACAGATTTGACAGCATACAGGCAACTGAACAGACAGATCTCCAAATGCATACGGCGAGACTTACGCAACTTTAATACTTCTCGTATTAAAGAAGCGATCGAGCGGAACCAGGGCTCCAAAGTCTTTGCCAGAGATCTGTCTGCCAGAAAGAGCCAACTGTCAAGGCTGAAGACTGAGTGTGGCAACATCGTTTCCGGGACACCTGAGATTTTGAGTGAGATTGAGAGGTTCTTTGGGCAGCTGTACACATCATCGTTGGAGCCACACGCAAGTGTGAGTAACGATCCAAGAGCAAGTCTTATCCGACACCATTCCGATGATATCCCGGACTTCAGTCTAAGCGAGATTAGAATGGCTCTCCAGCACCTTAAAAACGGCAGGGCCCCAGGCGAGGATGGAATTACAGCGGAGCTTCTGAAAGCGGGTGGAACACCGGTACTTGAAGTCCTTCAGAAGCTCTTCAATTCCGTCCTCCATGGTGGCACAACTCCAGAGGCGTGGAGCAGAAGTGCGGTGGTCTTGTTCTTTAAGAAAGGCGACAACGCTCTCTTAAGGAACTACAGACCGATTTCCCTTCTGAGCCGCGTCTACGTGCTGTTTTCGAGAGTCATTACGAATCGTCTCGCACGCAGACTTGACGACTTCCAGCCTCCCGAACAAGCCGGTTTCCGAAAAGCCTTCAGTACCATAGACCACATACATACCCTGCGGCAGATTGTACAGAAGACTGAAGAGTACAATCTGCCACTTTGCCTGGCGTATGTGGACTATGAGAAAGCCTTTGATTCCGTCGAAATTTGGGCGGTGCTACAGTCCCTTCAGCGGTGCCAAGTTGACTGTCGGTATATCGAAGTGCTGAAGTGTTTGTACAGTAGGGCTACGATGGCTATCCGAGTACAGAACCAGAGCTCGAAACCTATCCAACTGCAGAGAGGTGTAAGACAGGGTGACGTTATATCCCCGAAACTCTTCACCGCTGCATTGGAAGACGTTTTCAAGCTACTGGACTGGAAAGGATACGGTATTGACATCAATGGCGAGTACATCACTCACCTTCGATTTGCCGACGATATAGTCCTTATGGCAGAATCGCTGGAGGACTTAAGCACTATGCTCAATGACCTCAATAGTGCCTCCCAACGGATAGGTCTTAAGATGAACATGGACAAAACAAAGATCATGTTCAATGTCCATGTCACACCTATGCCGGTAGTTGTTGGGAGCACTATGCTCGAAGTTGTTGACGAATACGTTTACCTGGGACAAATAGTCCGACTAGGTAAGTCCAACTTCGACCGAGAGGTCAATCGACGGATTCAACTCGGCTGGGCAGCGTTCGGGAAATTACGGCATATCTTTTCATCAGGTATACCTCAATCTCTAAAAACTAGATTGTACAACCAGTGCGTGTTGCCAGTGATGACTTACGGATCTGAGACGTGGTCCTTCACTGCTGGCCGTATGAGGACGCTTAAGGTCGCTCAGCGAGCTATGGAGAGGGCTATGCTCGGAGTTTCTCTGCGTGATAGACTCAGAAATGAGGATATCCGCAGTAAAACCAGAGTGACCGACATAGCCCAACGGATTAGTAAGCTGAAGTGGCAATGGGCCGGCCATATAGCTCGAAGAACCGATAACCGATGGGGAAGAAAGGTTCTCGAGTGGCAGCCTCGTACCGGTAGGCGTAGTGTAGGGCGACCCCCCACTAGATGGAGTGACGACCTGGTAAGACATGCAGGAAGTCGATGGATGCAGGTGGCTCAGGACCGTGCTTTGTGGCATTACTTGGGGGAGGCCTATGTTCAGCAGTGGACTTGTGAAGGGCTGTAATGATGATGATGATGATGATGATGATACGAAGTCAGAAGTTGCTGTAATTCTTAGTGCTTCTACAAACTAGCGGATAACCGCGGGGGCGGTTAACCGCACGGTTAGCCGTTTTTCCAGTTTAATATGCAACCGCTTGTGATCGTATGTACTTAACTGCCACAAAATTTCAACCGCAGCGGTTGAACGAAGAAGCGCGGCGCGCTTCGCGGCGGGCCGCTATTTTATTTTATACGTACTGACGGTTTAGTTTGCGGCTAGCCGCCGATGCATAGATAATACCTATATATAAGCGATGTGTTTGTACGCGTTGCGAGTTTAAGTTGCGCAGCCATGAACTTGGACACAGAGAAACTCATTATTGAAATTCAACAACGAGAAGTTATTTGGAATTTTAAAGTAGCATAATATAAGAATATGGATTTAATGTAAAGGATGAATCCAGTATCTTTTTTTACTTTTTTTTAGTTGTTTTCGGGAGTAAACATAGATAGCACACGCTACCTCGACGGCTTCCATTTCGTTTATGGCTTAACAAGCGTATTGAGTAATGTAACGCTTATCACGGTTTCATCGCGGTTTCGTCGCGGTTTCACGGCGGCTAGCCACTCGAACGAACCGCCAACGCCAATCCTTTAGTAACATAGGGGCCACAGTTACACTATTGCAGTTACTTGGATTCCATAATTTCAATTTATCTTGAATACGCACGGTGCGAACTTGTCCAATAATAGTTAGTGCTCACGTCGCACTTAATGACGTCACGCGCCGTCCGAACGCTTAAAGACCCAAATTTATGAAAGGTAATTCTCCTATTTTGGTCTCGAAGAAATTAGTACTAAATTTATTTGAAAAAGATGTGCTTCGGGTTTGACGTTTACTTTTAAGTATTGGTTTGAAAAACTTTACAATTTAATGTGATTTCTTTTATAATGAAACATAATGGTGACTGGTAATGAAAATTCTAAAAATAATAATCAAGTTTTTTATTAAATAAAAATAAATTTAAATTGTTTATTCATCACTCATTGAAATAATCTAAATTTTATATGTAATCATTGTTTTGTTTTATTGTTTTGTTAAGCAATATACATCTAAGCTATAAAAGAATGCTTACATAATATACATAATATACATTTGTTTATTTTGTTTAATTTGTGAAAACTTATCTTTAGTATTTTTCGTGTCTCGTATGTAATATATATTACATATAAATACTAAAGATAAGTTTTCACAAATTAAACAAAATAAACAAATATAATAATATTGTATTTGATCTAGAATATTAGTTTATTATTATTAAACACTAACGATATCAAATACATATTAACGAATTAAGAATAACTTGCAAAACCGCAATGGACGTCATATTTGATTTGTGAATAGAAAGATTCCACTGAGTACATCTTTGTAGAATACAGAGGAAAGGAAATGCATTCTCGTACATGCTGGACGACTTCGAATTTAGAATACTTCAGCACTACGTGGATAAAATTTAAATTTATATAGGACGTAACGTTTAGAAAATACATACATTGTAGTCGTACGATACAATTTTGAATTTAAAGCTCCTTGAAATATCGAATAAAAGGTACAGACTTATCTACATCTACATACAATCCTACGGACAAGGTTTTGACACACAACACTCTTTTTTGTTTCTTCTTTAAAAAAATAAACGTTATTCTAACACTAGGATTTTCTCCTAAGTCGTGGAGGCAGTTTACATACATTAATTTCACAAATGGAAAAACATTCACACCTGAAACAAATATTTGTAGGCCAAACATACGAGTATACTTGTTCCGTCGAATTTGAACCTGCGACCCATAGCGTTGCAATTTATTACTAAGGCACGGCGCCACGGAGCCGTCAGCGATTTATTTGGTATTCTCATTGCATCCTCATGGACTAAAATTGTATGAAAATACGCACAGCGTCCCTGGCGGTCGTAGATGGATCTATGTTTTGGCATACAAAGTCATTATAGGTCGAGACGAATTGGATAGGATAGGAAGCTCATTCTCAGGGTACTGATCCAGCTTCCTAGGGCTAATTGCAACTAACATTTATACATGAACACAAATTATTAGTTTTCAGGTTCAGCTTTAAACGAGGCATTTTTTTTTGAAAAGACTGCATTAACTAATCTATATGTACAAAAATTTGAAGCGACAGTAGCCTAATGGCAGGGCGCGGACCGCGAACTCAAAAATCTCGTGGATTTGAATCCGCCATTCGACTACTGGCGTGAACCACGCGGTTAAGGGGAATATTGGTAATGTTTATAGCATTGTTAAGATTCTTTATACAAATATATATTAAATTTGTGAATTTTCAAAGATTTAAAGTTTGAGTTTTATTATAGCTGTTGATATTTATATTCAGAGGTAAAAAGAGGATGTAATAATTAAATGCAATATAAATACATTTTCAGCGAGATTTGAATCCAAGGTTCCATACCACCACAGCCAAATGCTTAGCCATGCTCTCCGAGACATTATCATAAGCGAATACAATGTAATTCCTAAACATTACTAACAAACGTGTAAAACTATGAAAGATGTTGTGTAATGACGGCATATGAGAACCCATTATCCCGTATGAGGCTTTTTGCTCAAATTTGCGTGATTGGCATGTGCGGGAAGGAAAGATAGGGAAAGTATTGTGTCAGTCAACTTAACCAATAAAATAAATCGGCTTAAAAATAAGAAAGGTAAAGGTGTGCGTAGGTGTAAACACACAAAAATTTTACTATGCGTTCTGATTACCTATTAAATTATTTTAGCACTAAGAGGGACCTTATTTTCTTCTAATTCTTGATGTATTTTGGAGCTTTTCTATGCCACGAATGACCTCCGCTGGCCGGAAGTGTTTTATTGTCACGGCAAGCGTGAATCGCTTTTATATACACTATATACTATGTATATAAAACAGTCAACAAATCTAAATAATATTAGTTTTTTACGGATTATATCGCGTACATTAACTTTTTTATATACCCGACGTTTATATAACTAGGACATCTGGACGTTGAACATCTCAGCCCTCCCCGTGACCATGGGTACTGTTACATACGTACATACATAATACATAAACACTCACGCCTGTCACCCAGAGTGGTAGGCAGAGACTACGGACTTCTATTTGACACGATCCTGACATACCTCTTTCGCCTCCTTTACATCCATATATCTATGCATACATGCTCGTCGGTTAAGGGTACTTCTAACGTGGCCTATTTTCAAAATATCACCAATTTGGTCGATAAACTTTTTTCTAGGGCGTCCCTTCCCGACTCTGCCACTCACATCTGCCATATAAATTTGCTTAGTCACTCTTTCCTCATTCATTCTTTCTACGTGACCAAACCACCGAAGCATTCCTTTATTAATCCTGGTCACAACATCATCTTGCATATCACATTTATCTCTTATCACGCAATTTTTCACCCTGTCATTCAGATTCAAACCTAGAATACTCCTTAAAGACCGCATTTCTACAGCATTTATTCTACTTTCGTGCTTCTTCTGCCACACTCAGCTTTCACTACCATGCATTAAAGTAGGGACTAACACAGCATTATGAATTACCATACGTGCTTTTTTTGACACATTCTGGTTCTTCACAATAGAGTGTAGTGCCCCATTCACTCTATTCCCTGCATTTACTCGTCGTTCTATATCCTTATCATATCTACAATTCCTGCTAAATACACATCCCAAATACACGAACTCATCTACTTGCTCAATTAAATCTCCTTCTGTTCTCATTTCACATACCGTTTTGCTTTCTTCTCTTTCAAAAACCATCACTTTCGTCTTACTTGCGTTCATTTTCATTTCCCTTCCTTTTAATGCCCAGTTCATTAATGTAACCGTCATTTTCAACTCAGCCGCCGATGATGCAAATATGACTTGATCATCGGCATACAAAACTGTTTGACGGTTAACTTGCCCATTAACCCACATTCTTCATCTTTCAAAGTTTGCAAACACCTGTCCATAAATAGGTTGAAAAGCCAAGGGGAAGCTACACAGCCCTGTCCGACACTGTTTTGGATGCCAAACCAGTCCAAGTAGACCCCATTGATCCTGACACAAGCACTAGAGTCCCTATAAAGAGACCTTAATGCCTGTGTCAAACCAGCGCTCAACCCATATGAGTTCAGTTTTTGCCATAACACATTCCTGTCCACTCTGTCATAAGCCTTTTCCAAGTCCACGAACGCACAAAAAAATTTCTGGTTTTTAGCCAAAAACTTCTCCGCAATCATGCGCATGGAAAAGACTTGATCTGAACACCCCATTCCCTTTCTGAAACCCGCTTGCACATCCCAAATTTTTCGATCAGTTTCTTTCATAACTCTTTCAATTAACACCTTAGCATACAGTTTACCCACAATACTAAGCAAGCTGATACCACGGTAGTTTTTGCAGTCCTGCTGTGACCCTTTTCCTTTATATATTGGTACTATAACTGCTTTACACCAGTCATCCGGTACCCGTTTTAATTCCCAACATAAATTAAACAAGGTATACAGCAGGCCTGCCACCATTTTCTCTCCAGCCGTTAGCATCTCGAGTGATACTCAATCATATCCAGCCGCCTTACCTGCTTTCATGATTTTCATTGCTTTCATTATTTCATCTACACTTATCTCCATATCCCTTTCCACTTCTTTCAGAATTTCTAGTTCATTTAATTCAGACGACTCTTCACTCATAAACACGCTTTCAAAGTATTCCTTCCACCTGCTTAAATGCGAAACTTCATCATTCAGAATACATTCATTCTCGTCTCTTATAGCATTAATTATAGGCTGTTTTGTATTTCTCCTGGCAGTTCTTACGAGTTTCCAGAACATTTTTATATTAGCCTGGAAATTATCAGACATCCTTCTATCATTCTTATCCGTTCTTTCTTTCTTTTTTCTTTCAACTACTTCTTTTACTCTCTTATTTAGACGTCTAAATTCTGCCTTTTTCTTTCAATCTTATCATTCATACCAGAAGTATTACCAGCTTTGGTTGCTAGTAAATCTAACCATGCTTTCTTCTTTGATTCAACTTCCACCCGTACCTCATCATCCCACCACAACGTATTACTTTTCCTTTCATTTGTTCTCTGACTTACACCACATACTTCCACCAAACCTTTCTTAATATTATCCCACACAGTATTCAAGTCTAAATCATTCATACACAACTCATTCAAACACCTAATATTTTTTCTCAGTCTACATTTATACATCTCTTTCACATCTTCATCTTGTAACTTCTCTATTCTTATATGCTGTAACGAAGTGGTAGACACAGATGTCCGATGCCGCCAACGCTTGAAAAGATCATTAATTCGACATAAGACCAAGTAATGATCCGTCCTTACGTTGGACCCCCGGTAAACCCTTGTATCTACGACTGCGCTCCTCATTCTTTCATCCACAATTACGAAATCTATCATGCTTCTATCATCACCTCTTTCCCATGTATACATGTAAATCTTCTTATGAAGAAAAAAAGTATTCGTCACAAAGAGATTCTTTTCCACACATACGGTGAGGAGGTCTTCACCATTCTCATTTATAATTTCATCACCAAACGTTCCCCATATCCTTTCATAACCAGACCTCTTCACCCCAACACTTCCATTAAAGTCTCCTAACATAATAATATTTTCATTTTCCTTACATTTTGTCAACACCATCCTTACCATGTCCCAAAACTGCTCTCGGATGTAAGTGGGCTTAGACATGTCTGGGGCGTACACATTCATACTCTTACACACATTGATCCATTCTTTCTGAAAGGATGAAACCGACTCCCTGGCATGTCCGTTCGGTCTCGTCTACACCAGACCAATACGCGGTATACGTGACATATGCAGTGGCATCCTTTCCCTTTCGTTTCGTCTCATTTACACATCCTCTGTCATTCATCATTTCGCATACTTCATCCATCTTATCATTCATTGCTCCACATACATTCAGCGTAGCCAGACGGGCTTCCGCAATCCACTTTTTGCCCCTCCGGGAGACAGAACGTGACGGATGGCGAACCTCGTCGCCGGTTTTTCTCCTGGAGATTCTTCGCACCCCTGCCCCATTAAAGGAGCGCCGGGAACTCGGGGCCATTTCTTTTATTTCTTGACTCATGGTGCGAACAAGGCGTGGTGGTAGATTTTACGCCGCTACCACACGGCGAGGAGCCGAGTCTATTTTTTCGGCTTTGTCGCTCGTTTAGCACCACCCGGGGGACACGTGTAGGGTGGGTCTAAGGTCAGGTGGTCGAAGCCTACGGACGCGAGCGACTCATCCCCCCATGGGTACTGTTATTTACCTTTATTTTTACCTATATATTACCTATGAACTTAATGTAAATTATTTTAGTACTAAATTACTTATTTTCTTCTTATTCTTAATGTATTTTAGAGATTGTCTGTGCCACGAATGAACTCATAAATTACAAATCATTATTTTTCATTTTTAGTTTGTTTTCTCAGTAGCTTCCCGGAATTGTAAAGATGCCGTTGTGTAATCCCCGTCCCTCGGATAACACGTTGAGCTATTGGTCCTGCACCTGATCTCTCCGACCGTGTCAGATTGACGTGGTATCGGAAAATGAGAGTGAAGTAATAGAGAATGCGCCTGTATTTGCGAATACACCAAGGTATTATAATACTCTCCAAGCAGATGGCTAGTCCCCGTCAAAACGAGATGATGTGGACATAATTTGGTCTGGAGAACAATAATATACTCAAAATAAAACCACCTTAATTTGTGATCGAGCCAAAAAGAGAAAACGCAGATTTATAAATCATAGAATTTTATTTTGTGTTTGGATACACTACATAACAGCCGCATTCTACCCGGATAATAAGCAATAACAAACTTCATATGTATATGAAAAATTACTTGGTAATTTTCTGCGGAACATCTTTTGTGAAATATATTTTAATTTAAACCTGAGACTAAAAGTAACCTCCATTTTTAATAAGGCCGATTGAGTCCTAAAGCGCCGCACATGCTTTACCTTGGAAGTTCAAAATAATCTTGGTTTTAAACTTTAACAACATCTTCCTTATTTACTTTCGAAGATAATAAAGATACACAACCACTTAATATATCAAAGATTTAAATAGATATTTTTTATACTACTACTGTGGTCCATAGATATTTAAATCTATCCTCGATTAAACATTAAAGTACACAAGAATTGTGACCCCTGAGGATTACGATGAAATGCCTCGTTCCCAGGAAAAATGTTGTCCAAATATAAGCTACTACTTTAGCTACTATTTTGCGCTGATATTATTTGAGAGCGTGGTTCTAAAATGGTAGAGCTGAACTATTCGTGCCACGACGATAATATTGCCGCAGCATTGCTCTACCATGCAAAGAAATTATTTTCATTGTTCTTTGTTTTTCTATTTTTGAACATAACGCCAGCAAATTAATGAGCTCCCTACTTAATGCGTAAGAATATTTCTTACTTGTATTTTACGATTCAAATAGGATAAAACCCGTCAAGAAATGAAAAGATATGTGCGATCTTAAACAAAACTCCCTTGCAACAGAGTAACAAGACAAAAGCAAGAGAATCCTTTTAGAAAAGTCCTGTGTCTTACCTATAAATTGTGTACTATATACTATGGTCGTACTACTACACAATTATTTCAAGAATAGCTTGTTTCAGTTTTTTCAGTTATTTTATTCTATTCCATTATATTATATCAGTACCTGGTAATAAATATCCTTTCAACAGTATCTTCCTATTTAGTGGCCCATAAAATTAGATAGTTTAACATGGATCTTCTTGTAACATTTCTCCTGACTGGAATAGGTCCACTTTCTCCCAAGGACTTTGTTAAATATGGCAAATGTTTAAGATCCTTATTTCCAGTAACATATCCTGGATGCACTAAATACGTAGTACTACATACGTAACGAGTATATCCGGAGCAACATTGGAATACGTAACGTGGCGTATAAGCTTCAGGAATGTCGGTAAAAGTGGTACGGACACTTCCAACGTAAGCCGTTGGAACAGGTTGAAAGGACATGTCTTGATACTGATGGGGCAGCAGCAAATTAACGAGACATACGCATAAGCGCTGGCTCAAAGTCGTAAAGTCGTATACCAAAACGCGTTCCCTAAACGTTGCAAGATAGCGTTTAATATACTGTACGCATTACCGATGACGCCTAGAACTGATCAAAAAGTAGACGGATGAGAAAGATAGTGGTCGGGATATCATGTAGCAGAACAAGAAGAATAAACCATCCCTTTTCTAAAAAAAAGTCTTATAAACTTTCGTTTTGCGGAACACATCAAAAAAAAAAACTCTCAATTTGGAGCAATCAGCTCACGCATGCGTTTTAAAACAGAAATGGACAACGCTGTCGAGTGTGACTGCAATTTAGTGCAGGAAAAAAGTAAAAGATTTTTGCTTTTATTTTTAGCGTTTGCATTTGCTCTAATTGAAATAAAACGAACTCTCAGCGCTCGTTGCAATAATTTTAAAGATAAAATGAATTTAAAAACTGAACGTAAAAAGCGTATAAACAGAAAAAACATTTCGTTATAATTTGCAAATAAATTAAACTATGGTAGTACCTGTTAACTTGGTAGTAACTATTCTGAGCTTGTCCACGTCAATATCATGTTTTGTGGCATGAAATGTCCGCTGCCGAAAAGAACTTCCCTCAGATTTGCGCAAAGGACAGGTATATGCCACAGCTGCTTCGCTTATCAGGCGGGTGGGCTATCGTACTTTTTATTACTTTGAGCTGATATCAGGAAGAAACTGCTGCCTATCTTCAGTTTCATCTCCCAGTGCCGTTTCTTACGATACCTCTCCGGATGAAATGGGGTCATCTCTAGTAAATACTTAGTCCGCCATTAAACCGCTCATCACCCTCTTACCTCTTCGTATTTCTGCCACCAATCATCAATTCCTGTACTGCTGTGATCCAATCCAGTTACATCATTATATTTAATTCCTAAAACGTTCACCTTTTACTAAAGCATATTTCAAATATTTAAAGAGCTAATAAAGGGTAATCAGGAAAGCTGTCGAGCTACGTTTTACCCAACTGCAGCGGAGAATAAACTGACGGTGAACGGAAGTATTAATATTTTCTAGTATCTATGTCGGTGAAAGATCACCGCTCACTCTTATTTCATAAGAAATTTAACCATTATTTCAATAAAATTGATCATGATAATATTTGTGTCTTTATTTATTTTATCATATTTCATCATCATTACAGCCCTTCACAGGTCCTCTGCTAAGATAGACCAAAAAAAGTCTGATATATTCCATCCATCGACATTGACATACTAGTACCAATGGACTACTCTATCAAATGCGAGTGCGCCCTAGTCAAGACTACTTATGCCACTCGAGAATATTTTAATTTCACATTTTATTAACATAACATAAAGCAAATATATATTTAATTTTTATTTTACAAAATAAGATTGACAAACTGTATTTTACTGTCCGAATAATAGTAAAACTCAAAAAAAAAACTGCGATTGCCAATCCGCTTACCAAGTGTGAAAACCATGAAGGAAATCCTCCCCTACTAAGCAATTTATGGGGAAGTTTTGAACTCTGCTGTGGAATTTCGATAGGCTGTTATGTATGGAAAAGAGATATACTAAGATAATATAAAATTTATTCAAATTGAAATAAGTTATTTATGTCTTAAACGCGTGCAAATTAATAAGGTCACTAAATCCATGTCAAAAAAATATTATGTCTAACATAATTTGAAAAGCACCTCTCCCCCTCCCACGAATACACTCCAAATCCAAACGCTGGAGGCGTTTGCTGTACTAAGAAAATGCACCATCATCAATAATGCCAAGCGGCAAACCTCCCGATACCCGCCACACCGTCTGGATGTTTTGCGGTCCACCGCTGCATGTTTCACTAAGAATTTTCTTCCGTGTGCGACCTCTTTGTGGAATGGTTTACCACCTGCAATTATTCCGGACCGATACGACCTTAGGACCTTCAAGAAAAGAGCTTACTCCTTTCTAAAGGGCCGGTAACGCACCTGCAATTCCCTTGGTGTTGCGGATGTTCATGAGCGGCGGTAGTCATTAAACATCAGGTGAACCGTATGCTCGTTTGCCCCCTCTTCTGTATAAAAAATACAACACGTGTTTCGCCTCTAAATGAGGAATCATTATGAGAAAGAGACTCTACGATGGTTAGCCGCTGTTCAGAATTCTGTGACGTAGTGTTTAAAAAAATTATTTACTCTTTTCTTAAATTTTATGAATCAAATGGAAAATATCTAAGATTTCATAATAAAAAGCCATAATTTGCTTCATTACCACTTATCAACAGGAGGGGTTGTGGATCACCTGATGAGTGTAACTTGTCCAATTTTTGTAAGCTATTATTATTTATGCTTATATATATCTCGTCTCCATGAAATCAGTGATTAATTCAAGCGGCAATGTATACGATATTAACACAAACTCCCAAAAATATAAAAAGTTATCGTAGGTACCTTGTTCTGGATTCGATATTATGTTATCCTTGAAAATGAAGTGGTCGCTTTCAAACTGTTTTCTAAATAATTAATTTGTAGTTTTGTGTTTGTTAAGTAGTTTGTCCTACTTGTTTTTACTGTATTACTTTAGGCTAAAGAAAAATCCCCCTGGGTTTCTTGCTGTTACTTCCCATGACGGAAGGTTTTTCTGAACTAGTGGTAAAAGGTGAAAGTAAAGAAATGACTTCCACTAAGAACTACTTTTAATCTATAAAAGATTATATTATACTCCGTTCTATAAAATCGTCTCTACTCAATGTATTGTATATAAGAAATTAAAATCGTTTACTCCAAAGACGCGAGTAAAGGCAGTTGCAAAAATATGAAACCGTTTTAAGAAAATTGCATTTCGGTGAAGTATACTTTTAAAAAAGTGATATTCTTTTCTCCGTACGTAATGGAATGAAATTTCTGTCAGTTTTAATTCCAACGAATGTAACGAGCTTTTAAGTGATGATTAAAATATAGAATAGATATACCATTGTATATCTATTCTATATTTTAATCATCACTTAAAATATATATATATATATATATATATGTTTGTAGTCTATGTATGTTTTGTTATGTGTATATATATATATACGTATGTGTATATATATATATATATGTATATGTGTGTATGTATGTATATGGTATATATATATATATATATATATATATATGAAATGTGTTTTCTTTTTTTTATCACACCAATGTGCCCTACCCTTGTAATTTTTGTGTAATCCTGTCCATTCACTGGTTGTCTGGAAGAAATTGCTATCAGCAATAAGACCGCCCATTGCATACTTCTTTTGTATATATAATTAGCAATTTTTTTTATATGGTGTGCAATAAAGAATATTAAATAAATAAAAATTGTAATGCCTTTGACCGTGGAAAAAAAAGCGGAGATATTCCTCTGCGCGAGGCTTCTGTTATGCAATGTTAACAGGTGACTTTGATCATTTACCAACAGGTGAGGCGTGTTTTTTATAGGGTAACGTTTCAAACGAGCGCACAGTCTCCCTGGTGGTAAGTGGTTGTTGTAGCCCATAGATAACTACATCTATCCTCGAATACGAATCAAAATTCAAATGCGTTATCACCAAGAGGACTAAGACGGAATGCTTCATATCCTGTACAAGGGTCTCCGGTTCTCTACACTCACCAATCACACATTCTTTTAAAGAATATTAACAATGCTATAGACATTACTAATATTCCCCTTAATCACTCGTGGTAAGCTTAAATTGCTTGTAGAGTGGTTCACGCCAGTAGTCGAATGGCGGACGAACCCACGACCTTTTTGAGTTCGCGGTCCGCGCCCTGCCATTAGGCTACTGTCGCTTCAACAACATTCACACAGCAGGTTTAAGCTGCCTATTTACGCTGGTATTCTGTGAGAGCGTAGTCCTTCCTCGGTCGAGCCGACCCATTCGTGCTACAACTATACTAGTAATATAATTGCAGCATGGCTCTACACCGTAAAAAACGTGTTCTCGTTTGACTCCTCTTTCATTACAAAAGCCCGGGAAATGACGAACGCACCCTGTAAGGAGGTATTTTATTTATAAAGTCGTTCGAAAACTTCGATAGCATGATTATCGTTGAGTTCAGTTTCTTTTACGCTTTCGCATTCTCCATAGTGCTATTTAACGACGGTGCTGCTAGCCACGGGTTGAAATCCACGCACTCTGAGCAGGTGCGTTTGTAAATGCAAATCGGTCCCCTTGCAGTAACATGCGTTGATGGAGTCAGCCTATGTGTTTCGTGTTCGATATATTTTTTTGTGTTTGTAGCCATTAAATACAAGATGACTAAGACATACAGGAAGTCGATGGATGCATGTAGCTTGGGACCGTGCTCTGTGACATTGCTTGGGGGAGGCCTATGTTCAGCAGTGAATGGTGCTGTAATGATGATAATGATGAAATTAATTTTTGAAAAAAAATTTTTTTGATGCTGTATATAAAATAAAGATATATTTTTCCGAGCTTATGTTTAACCACTATACTAATGCAAATTTAGAAGGCATGAAATATAGCACCTCATTTAAAGATCAATTTCTTGAAATATTATTACATAGTTCAATTTATTCCCGTCCTTTAAAAAGTTTTAGAGTGTCGCAATCAACTTTAACAATTTTACTCTTCAAACTCAAGCAGTGTTTAAAAACTTCAATTTAAAATGTTTCACTCAATTATTAAAACTGAATTTGATTTTATACGAACCAAGAAAAAAATGTTAGGAAAAAATCAATTCTTTGATATTGTATTTTAACAATTAGGAGTTTAATTGTTGATTAAAGAACTTTTTCTACAAATTTAACTTCACATATTCACGATCAAATCTGCTTATTGATGTGAGTGACTCCGGTAACAAATAGATGTGCAAAAATATATGTAAATACCATTGAAGTAATATGTGCCACGTACTAGAAGAGACGCCGAAACTTGGTTGCTTGCAACACGCGTTTGAGCTCAAACTTACTTATTCTGTGCCATAAAAAGTACTCTGTGTCTACCACCACGTGACCTGCATCACAGATTAAATAATTTTACTACGTAGCCCACACTGCAGCACAGATGTTGTTCGCGGTGTCTGTTTTAGTATGTAGTAGACACTATTTCAATGTTAAGTAAAATAAATACATAACAATACGTAAAATTAAATACATACATTTTTTTATCGGTTCCTCGAAGTCCACCACTGGTCATAACTTTCTCCCGTTTTAGAAATAGTTTGTCTACGCCACCATTAGCTAGCTGATTGATGATTATAGTACTAGACATCTCCCACTTTTGACGCTGCAGTCCCTCGCTTACATGGATAATTTTCGTTTACTGCTACAACACCGATACAGCCCGTAAAAGTCCGCTGCTGACGACAGCCTCCCCCCCCCATCTATATTGACTCACAAGGGGGAATTACCATAGTTGCCGCACTTCTTGGCAGGTGTATTGGCAACTGTATGCTATAAGACCCGAAATACTGAGATCATTTTCATTGGTTGATATGGAACACATTTGAGTTGAAGGAAGTTCCTTAAAGTCTCGCATTTAATAAAACGTTTCTATTATTCCATATGGAAAGCAGTCGCGGTGCGGGAGATATTTAAATCATTTTTCAAACTTGCAGATTATGCGAGTTCTAACAAATCACATATTCTAGTTGCTTCATTGTGTATTCTGTGTCAGGTTTCCGCATGCTTTATTAGATGAATTTAATTGCCCGTACCTGCGGCGAATTACTGTTCTGCTATTTTATCTAGCTTTTTTTCTGCTTGTGAAGTCCTACATGCGTTGTATTGACCGAGTTATCAACCAAATAAAATGAGACCCTATGCTTCTACGTCAATCACAATACGAAAGATAATGGCCATCGAGAACCAAAAATCCTTTTGTACTGACAACGAAGCATCTCTCAAGTCTAAAATCGAGTTTTGTTAGTTTTCCGCGGTGATAAAACACCGACCTATCAGCTTAACCTTACTTAAGCTGCAACCACAGTAATCTAAATGATTTAACGACAGTCACAAGATCATTCCCATATCCCTGACGCTATATCCGATTTCGCCTCCGATCTCAGCGCAGTTTTGTGTTATAACGGAAAGTTTTAGGTCAGGACCTCTTTGTTTACGAGTAGCTACATTTTGTTACATCATAATATTTTTCTGCACAATAAATATCTTTCGGTAAGTAATATCAAATATCACCGTGGTAAGTAACGAGCAAATTGTTAACGTGGTAAATGATTGATCCCAGAAAATTTTATCATTAAACAAGTTTAAATTTTTATTTATAGATAAATTGTAAAAAAGGATTATTATAATATCGAAGAATACATAAATGAAAATAACCCCCGCCAAAATGCTGGTTCTATAAAAAATCATATAAAAATGGTACAAAAAATACTGTTAAGTGAAATATGTATTATAAAGTTCCACTGGGATTTTTGCCAGTTCTTCCCAGGACAGAGGTTTTTTGGAACCAGAAGTTTTTCCAAATCAAAAAAAAAAAAATATCAATAAGTATCATACATAGACATTTCATTTCAAAATAAAAAATTTCATTTCAAAATATATAAAAATATTCATTTCATGCTATAGCTCATAATCCATTAGGCATCTGTTGCTAACTCTAAAGTAAAGAAAAATTAGGTTAAGTGTAGTTACTTATAAAAATTATGACGAATGCCTCAGTTAGTAATTATTAAAATATAGTCAAATATAGTCACAGTATCCAATCACCATCAGATGGGCTTTTTTCTCGAACATTCCAAAAAAAAGTAAGTTTCTTATGGTTATATATTTTGTCTCTTATTTACACAACGATAAAAGAACTGTGAGGATATTTCTAGAGCCATGCATTCCTCCAAAACTCACTTTCGGTGTTAACGGGAGACTTCAACGCAAAACTGGGCACAAGAAAGAACGGTTAGCTGAAGGTAGGGAAATTTGGGATAGGGCAACGGAACCCGAGGTCAGCTAATCCAGAATTCCGAAACCTTTCAGCTCGAGTTACGTAACCGCTTTGAGTGCCTAGAAGATTGCAGTGCAGTGGACGATATGAATGACAAGTTCGTGGAAACTGTCCATGCTGTCGGAGCTAAGTTCTGCAAGACCCGCCGCAGAAGAACACAAAAAACTCTCCGATCACACTCTTAATCTCATGGCTGTTAGACGGGAGATGTTGCTGCAATCGTCAACAGATTTAACAGCATACAGGCAACTGAACAGACAGACCTCCAAATGCATGCGGCGAGACTTGCGCAACTTCAATATTGCTCGTATTGAAGAAGCGATCGAGCGGAACCAGGGCTCCAAAGTCTTCGCCACAGATCTGTCTGCCAGTAAGAGCCAACTCTCGATATTTCTTTCGACAACGATATCTCTTAAACGAATCAACCGAACACAAACACGCACTCACGCACGCACGCACACAAACACGCACCCACACACACACACACACACACACACACACACACACACACACACACACACACACACACACACACACACACACACAAACACACACACACACACACACACACACACACACACACACACACACACACAAAATAGCCAGAATAGCTAACTAGGACCTTGCAAAATTTACTTAAATCTTAATAACAATATATTGATAGTACCATGCGAAGCCAGGGCGGTTTGGTAGCATTAAAATTAAATTAAAGAGATTTCGAGACCTTAATTCTTATAAATACTTTGTCTGACTTTAGAAGCTACTTATTATATATAAATTCTTAATTTCGTTTTAGTTATTTGAAGGCCTTTCAACCCTTTTGAGTGGATTAAGAAAGTTAAAGTTAAGAACAGGAGTATCGTCTAAAAGATTACATTAAAATTTTCATCTAATAAATTATGCAAAACCACGGTGTAGTAGCTGTGTAAAAATATCTACTACCCCGTATCGCATATATATAAATAAATGTGTTTGGCGATTCGTGTGCCAAGCGTTGCCACTATGGCAAAATTCCCCTATGAGACAATCAATGGGGAAGCCTTTGTTTGGCAGTAGTATTTAAAGCCTGTAATGCATGGATGATTGGAAGCAAAACATCTCTCATCAATCATCATCATAATGAGAGGTGTTTGAAAAATTTTCGTACGAGTGGAGTTCAATCTACAACAGAACCAATGAAAATGCTAACACGGCGTTGGAAGAAAAGATCATCAAAAACCCGTATGCATGCGGAATTAAAAACATTTTGGAAACATGTGATATCATTCAACATGCATTGAAAAACAGGTGGACTCATCCTGTTCTCAAAACATCTCAGAAATAGGAGGCTAAAAACTATGGGACGCGTGAATTCCTTTATTTAATTTAGCTTTTCCGATAATATGGCCTTAGATACCTAAATTTATCCTGATTAATAATCAATCAAATTCCTCACCCCTAAATATTAAAGTGGAATGCTTTTTACTATTACACATAGACACCGGTTCCTTATACAGTCATATAACAGTCGCAAATCATTATACAAGTGGTAAAATTAAAAATTGTGTACCACCGACTTCAATATAAATAAAATGAAAACATCATCAATGTATTCGAAATGAGTTCAATATGCATTACAAAGGATAACTCAAAAACTAATGGTCAGATCTTGGTTACAATTATACGGGACCACACGAATAATACCAGCTTTTAAATAAAAAAAAAACATCAAGATCGGTTCACCCAGAAAAAGTTCTGAGGTAACATATATAAAAAAAACATTCAGAAAATTGAGTACCTCCTCCTTTTTGAAGTCGGTAAAAAGTAGGCGGAAGCTATACGAGCAACTATTATTATATTATCTTTCATAACAAATAATGAAAGATAAATAATAGTAATGGAAGAACACATCGCTTAAATATATTATTTCATATAGTAATAGATTGCAGAAAGTTATAATCAATGGTAAAAGTTCTTCCGAGTCATTTGTACTGATGGGTGTCTCTCAAGGCTCGATTCTCGGCCTATTCCTATTTCTATGGAAACGGCCCATTTCGATTATATTACTTACCATTCCTTGTAGGGGATAACGTCTGAAATTTCTGAATGAATGAATAAATGTCAATCACATAAATGTGATGAAGTTAATAATGCTATATGAAAATTAGTGCATTGCAATTACGTTAAGTCTATATTTAAAACACCGAATGTTAAAAATCTGAATACTGTTCTCTACACTCACTTTAAGAAACACAACAGCGTTAAGCTGCTACTTCATGCTGGTATTCTGAGAGAGCGTGGTCCTTCCCCGGTCGAGCCGACCCATTCGTGCTAAAACTATACTAGTAATATAGTTGCAGCATGGCTCTACCAAGTATAAAATTCCATAGACAATTTGTAATTAAAAAAATGTGAAAAATTAATTAATTCATTTAAATTAAATTATCACAATTACTTAAATTCATATGAAATACACAAGTACAACATAAAAAATGAACAGCTCTAACGTCATCTAAATTTAGGTTCAAATCCGGAGTGCAAAATATGCAGTCTGGTCCAGTGTCGTATTATAAGGCAATGCAGATCCATTCGTCAGGCGAACACAAAAATAACAGTAGTTTTGCAAAAATAAATGATAGTCATTCTGTAAATACTGTCAAGCTACTAGTACCAGTTACACGACTTCACCGAGTCAGTAATTCATTAATATAAATATTTAACATACACAAAGTTCGAAAACTTTATTAAACTAAGTTTGTATGAAACGGGTTATTAACCCCTGGGAAGGGTGATCGCTCCCAAGCTAATTCAAATTCGATTTATATTGTTAATTGTAACATACATGATTATAAGCTCTTATTTTTAAAAAAATTGCCCGCTGTGTTTCTTGCTGGTTCTTCTCAGGACAGAGGTTTTTTTTTTTTGCAAACAAGTGGTAATGAAAAAAAAAATTGACCTTCAATAAGTATTATTAATAATCCATATTGAATAAAAAAAATTCTATATCTGTTTCTGTTTCTGAACAGTTGCAAGTAGTTGCTGGAGCCGCTCCGTATGCAGCGCATCAGGGACGCGATTTTCTTCTGAATAAATCCGTCTATATAAGCATTCGCAAACATCCCCGATACGCTAGAGTAGCGTGGGAGCTTTATCAGTGCCCTGAAGGCGTTATTGTATAGAATGCGTAGGGTGTCGTGAGATTTTTTGCGTACTTGACCTATAGGCAACACGTGTAGAATGATTGGCAGAATGCTCTAAACAACGTTACCTTTACTTTTGCAGTGCAGCGCGCGAACGTAGGTGCCAACATATTGGCCCGATCGGATCATGACCAACACCATCCATATCAATATCGTCTGAAAGCATCTCAGTGACCCAGTTGCCCAGATATTTGAATTGCGAAAGTTTTTAAGAACACTGCCATTTATTATGAACGATGGGACAGTGAAATTTTTTAATCCCGCCTTAAATACCGTGAGCTCGCTTTTAATTGTGTTTTATCTGAGCCCATGGGTCGCATTACGCTCGCAGATTGAAATTAGTTTCCAAAGGGCACTGATCGATGGACTCAGCAGCACCATATCATCTGCCTAACCCTGATGTTTTTGACAAAATCGAACACCCAACACCAGCGCCACAAAGTTCTCGGATCAGTCGGTCAATGTACAGGTTGAAAAGGGTCGCCGATAATGTCCTGTAGGAATTTGCTATGAGGAAATGCGGCTGATTTAGAGACTACTTTGTTTTGCAAAAAAGGGCCTGAGGTATTTACAACCGAAAACCGAGAGGATGTCCGAGAGAAAATTTTAAAGAAATAAATAAATAAGCTTTGACCTCTCAGTATATTTACGAAAATTAATTTATGTTCACAAAAACAAAAGTATTATTATTTTTATCACTTAAGGTAGTTCTAGTAAAAAAAAGTGATACACACTATAAACACGAGGAAGAACTAGTGATACCAGCTTCTCGACTTCACTGAGTTCGTAATTCATTCTTGGGGCAACGTATAGGCAATTACAACAAAGTTTAAAAAATATACAAGGTCTCGCTATAACCAAGTTTTAATATTTTGAAATAATACTAATTTTTACGGAATTTATCGCGTATATTTAACTTTTTTACCCGACGTTTCGAGAGCTTTACAGCACCCATGGTCACGGGAAGGACTGAGATGTTCAACGTCCAGCTGTCATAGTTAACCGCGGTTACCATAGATTAAAATTTAACTTTTGTTCCGATCTACACAGTATGATGCCGTGGTTAAGAATATCCACTACCCCATATCTTCCCGTGGGTGTCGTAAGAGGCGACAGAGGGAGACAGGCAGGAGATGGGCAGCAGCGTCTTCCTGATGACAACTGTGACGTAATAAAAAACTGCGGTTGCCAACCCGCTCGCCAAGCGTGGCAACTATGGCAAATACCCCCCAATGAATAAATACACAAACAGACGGCCCCCAGTCCCCGGCGGCCCCGCTATTCCTGGCTACGGTGGCGACCATGGTAACGGCGGGGCAGGGGGTGCTAAGAATCTCCGGTGGAGGTTCGGTTGCCACCTACGACGACTCGACCTGGCAACATATAACGCACGCACCCCGAGGACTGACGAGAAGATACTGGAGCTGGAAGAAGAGGTAGACAAGTTGCGCTGGCATATTATTGGATTATCCGAGGTCCGAAGAGAGGGGGGAGGACACGGCAATCCTCGAGTCCGGCAACTTGTTCTATCACCGGGAGGGCGACCATCTGTCCCAAGGAGGTGTCGGATTTATCGTCCACAAATCTCTCGTCAACAACGTTGTAAAGATTGGGAGTGTGTCGACGAGGGTCGCGTACCTGATACTCAGAATCACCAAACGGTATTCGCTGAAGGTCATTCAGGTTTACGCACCAACCTCGGCACATCCCGATGAGGAGGTGGAAGAAATGTATGAGGATATTTCCAGAGCCATACATTCCTCCAAAACCTACTACACGGTGTTGATGGGAGACTTCAACGCAAAACTGGGCACAAGAAAAAGCGGTGAGCTGAAGGTAGGGAAATTTGGAGTAGGGCAACGGAACCGAAGGGGCCAGCAGCTGGCCGACTTTATGGAGAAAGAGGGACTCTTTATGATGAACTCTTTCTTCCAGAAGCGGCCCCACAGGAAGTGGACCTGGTCGAGCCCCGACGGTTCGACAAAAAATGAGATTGACTTCATTATGACGACCAGACGCCAACTGTTCAGTGATGTCTCAGTGATCGCAAGGGTGAAAACTGGCAGCGATCACCGAATGGTTAGAGGCACACTGAACCTAAACGTTAAGTTGGAGAGGTCTCGTCTAATGAAGTCAACGCTCCGTCCCCCTCGTGCTCTAATCCAGAATCCCGAAACCTTTCAGCTCGAGTTACGTAACCTATTACTACCCTACGTAAATTTTTACGTGGCAGAGCCATGCTGCAGTTATATTAGTAGTATAGTTGTAGCACGTATGGGTCGGCTCGACCGGGGAGGGACCACGCTCTCACAGAATACCAGCGTGAAATAGTAGCTTAATGTTGCTGTATTTCGTATGGTGAGTGCAGAGAACCGGAGACCCTTTTTACTGGAAACGAGGCATTCCATCTTAGTCCTCACGGGTGACAACGCATCTGCATTTTGATTCGTAATTGAGGATAGATGTAGATGTCTATGGGCCACAGCAACCACTTACCATCAGGTGGACCGTGTGCTCGTTTGTCACCCTATCCTATAAAAAAAAAACCGCTTCCAGTGCCTAGAAGATTGCAATGCAGTGGACGATATGAACGACAAGCTCATGGAAACTGTCCATGCGGTCGGAGCTAAGTTCTGCAAGACCCGCCGCAGAAGAACACAAAAACTCTCCGATCACACTCTTAATCTCATGGCTGTTAGACGGGAGATGAGGCTGCAATCGTCAACAGATTTGACAGCATACAGGCAACTGAACAGACAGATCTCCAAATGCATGCGGCGAGATTTACGCAACTTTAATACTTCTCGTATTAAAGAAGCGATCGAGCGGAACCAGGGCTCCAAAGTCTTTGCCAGAGATCTGTCTGCCAGAAAGAGCCAACTGTCAAAGCTGAAGACTGAGTGTGGCAACATCGTTTCCGGGACACCTGAGATTTTCAGTGAGATTGAGAGGTTCTATGGGCAGCTGTACACATCATCGTTGGAGCCACACGCAAGTGTGAGTAACGATCCAAGAGCAAGTCTTATCCGACACTATTCCGATGATATCCCGGACGTCAGTCTAAGCGAGATTAGAATGGCTCTCCAGCACCTTAAAAACGGCAGGGCCCCAGGCGAGGATGGAATTACAGCGGAGCTTCTGAAAGCGGGTGGAACACCGGTACTTGAAGTCCTTCAGAAGCTCTTCAATTCCGTCCTCCATGGTGGCATTACTCCAGAGGCGTGGAGCAGAAGTGCGGTGGTCTTGTTCTTTAAGAAAGGCGACAACGCTCTCTTAAAGAACTACAGACCGATTTCCCTTCTGAGCCGCGTCTACGTGCTGTTTTCGAGAGTCATTACGAATCGTCTCGCACGCAGACTTGACGACTTCCAGCCTCCCGAACAAGCCGGTTTCCGAAAAGGCTTCAGTACCATAGACCACATACATACCCTGCGGCAGATTGTACAGAAGACTGAAGAGTACAATCTGCCACTTTGCCTGGCGTATGTGGACTATGAGAAAGCCTTTGATTCCGTCGAAATTTGGGCGGTGCTACAGTCCCTTCAGCGGTGCCAAGTTGACTGTCGGTATATCGAAGTGCTGAAGTGTTTGTACAGTAGGGCTACGATGGCTATCCGAGTACAGAACCAGAGCTCGAAACCTATCCAACTGCAGAGAGGTGTAAGACAGGGTGACGTTATATCCCCGAAACTCTTCACCGCTGCATTGGAAGACGTTTTCAAGCTACTGGACTGGAAAGGATACGGTATTGACATCAATGGCGAGTACATCACTCACCTTCGATTTGCCGACGATATAGTCCTTATGGCAGAATCGCTGGAGGACTTAAGCACTATGCTCAATGACCTCAATAGTGCCTCCCAACGGATAGGTCTTAAGATGAACATGGACAAAACAAAGATCATGTTCAATGTCCATGTCACACCTATGCCGGTAGTTGTTGGGAGCACTATGCTCGAAGTTGTTGACGAATACGTTTACCTGGGACAAATAGTCCGACTAGGTAAGTCCAACTTCGACCGAGAGGTCAATCGACGGATTCAACTCGGCTGGGCAGCGTTCGGGAAATTACGGCATATCTTTTCGTCAGGTATACCTCAATCTCTAAAAACTAGATTGTACAACCAGTGCGTGTTGCCAGTGATGACTTACGGATCTGAGACGTGGTTCTTCACTGCTGGCCATATGAGGACGCTTAAGGTCGCTCAGCGAGCTATGGAGAGGGCTATGCTCGGAGTTTCTCTGCGTGATAGACTCAGAAATGAGGATATCCGCAGTAAAACCAGAGTGACCGACATAGCCCAACGGATTAGTAAGCTGAAGTGGCAATGGGCCGGCCATATAGCTCGAAGAACCGATAACCGATGGGGAAGAAAGGTTCTCGAGTGGCAGCCTCGTACCGGTAGGCGTAGTGTAGGGCGACCCCCCACTAGATGGAGTGACGACCTGGTAAGACATGCAGGAAGTCGATGGATGCAGGTGGCTCAGGACCGTGCTTTGTGGCATTACTTGGGGGAGGCCTATGTTCAGCAGTGGACTTCTGAAGGGCTGTAATGATGATGATGATGATGACACAGTATGAACTTATGGTATCATGGAGTCTTGCAGTTGTATGCTTGGGTTGGGATTTAATTTTATTTATTATAGGATCCCAAGCAGATGGTAGCACCCAGCCATCTTCTCTATTGAAATTAGGATGTTTTTTGATTTCAATAGCCTCGCGAATCATCCTTGGAAGGAATCGGTGTTCTTTAGCGAGGATTTGTGGTCTATCAAATCTGATGTAGTGACGGGGGCGATCCTGTACATGTTCACAGACTGCAGACTTCCCGGAGCGTCGATTCTTCACATCAGCTATATGTTCTTTGACGCGGGTTTTAATTGATCTTTTAGTTTGTCCTATGTAGGAGAGACCACATTCACAATCAAGCTTGTACACTCCTGCATCTTGCAGAGGGACGTTACACTTGACTGATGGTAAAAACTGACCAATCTTCTTGGGCGGCTTGAAGTATGTTTTGATGGAAGCGCGCTTCAAGATGTAGCCAATCTTGTCAGTGACTCCTCTAACATATGGCAGTACAGCAGGTACACGCTCGACTGTGGCCGGCTTCACTCGTTCTCTGTGACGTAGGCGCGGGACCCGAAGCTTGTTGTCATGCAAAACTTGCTTGACATGTTGGAGCTCGGCAGCCAGGTGTTTACTGTCACAGATCCCTCGTGCTCTCTGAAACAAAGATTTACCCACGGTAGCTAACTGTGAAGGATGGTGGTGAGAATCACCGTTTAAATATCTATCTGTATGGGTCTTTTTTCTATACACAGTATGGCTCAAGGTGTTATCAGGATTCCGAATTACTAACACATCTAGAAAAGCTAAGGAATTGTTTGCCTCTAACTCCATTGTGAACTGAATTTTAGTATTTATAGAGTTAAGATGGTCTAAAAATGCAGTTACTTTATCTAAAGGTAGAATTGTGAAAGTGTCGTCTACGTACCGCTTGTAGAATCTTGGATTTATGGGAGAAGTAAGCAGGGCTTTCTCCTCAAAGTCTTCCATGAATATGTCGGCGACAATCGGAGATACAGGTGAGCCCATCGCCACACCATCTACTTGCTTGTAGAACTCCTCCTTCCACAATAGGTAGCCAGATGTAAGGCAGTGTCTGAGTAATACTGCATTTTCTACGGGCATGTTGTTTTCTTCCAGCCTTCTAGTTACAATTGAGATGCAGTCTTCAACAGGTAAGCATGTAAACAATGACTGCACATCAAAACTGACCATAGTTTCATTGTCTGCCAGACGTAGGTCTTTAATCTCGCTGACAAAATGGTAGGAATCCTTTATGTGTGCTCTTGTATGTCCCCTGAGCGGTGAGAGTATTTTCGCTAAGTGTTGAGCCAATCTGTAAGTTGGTGAATCGATTTGGCTCACTATGGGGCGTAATGGAGCATTGGGCTTGTGTATTTTTGGTAACCCATACAACTTTGGTGATTTGGCGCACGTAGGTATTATCCATTTTACGTCCAGATTTAATTTTTCGGAGTGTTTCTTTATGAGGTCACTAGTTGTTTTTAGTGTGCTGTTTGTTGGGTCGTTTTTAACCTTTTTATAAGTACTTACATCCGACAAAAGTTCTTGTATTTTAGAATTATAATCTGACGTATCCATGACCACCGTGGCGTTTCCCTTATCTGCGCGGAGAATCGTAAGTTCTGGTTTATTGCGTAGGTTCTTTAACGCTATAAATTCGTCTCTGGGAAGATTCGGTTTAGGCACTGAACATCGACGTAACATAGACGAAATGTCTTGACGTATCGCCTCCAAATCTTCTTTCCGCATATTGTTTTTAAATAAACAGTCCTCGACACTACAGATAATTTCTTTGTACGGTAATCTGCTTGGAGTTATAGCGTAATTTAGTCCTTTGGATAACACCTTTATTGTACAATTGTACAATAAAGGTGTTATCCAAAGGACTAAATTACGCTTGTAGCCTACGGGCATGTTGTTTTCTTCCAGCCTTCTAGTTACAATTGAGATGCAGTCTTCAACAGGTAAGCATGTAAACAATGACTGCACATCAAAACTATACAAATTACGCCTGTACCTTTATTGTACAATTGTACAATAAAGGTGTTATCCAAAGGACTAAATTACGCTATAACTCCAAGCAGATTACCGTACGAAGAAATTATCTGTAGTGTCGAGGACTGTTTATTTAAAAACAATATGGGGAAAGAAGATTTGGAGGCGATACGTCAAGACATTTCGTCTATGTTACGTCGATGTTCGGTGCCTAAACCGAATCTTCCCAGAGACGAAT
Organism: Parnassius apollo; assembly: GCA_907164705.1. Classification (NCBI taxonomy): domain Eukaryota; kingdom Metazoa; phylum Arthropoda; class Insecta; order Lepidoptera; family Papilionidae; genus Parnassius; species Parnassius apollo. Next base: position 414,831 of record CAJQZP010001217.1, read on the forward strand.
TTATAGCGTTAAAGAACCTACGCAATAAACCAGAACTTACGATTCTCCGCGCAGATAAGGGAAACGCCACGGTGGTCATGGATACGTCAGATTATAATTCTAAAATACAAGAACTTTTGTCGGATGTAAGTACTTATAAAAAAGGTTAAAAACGACCCAACAAACAGCACACTAAAAACAACTAGTGACCTCATAAAGAAACACTCCGAAAAATTAAATCTGGACGTAAAATGGATAATACCTACGTGCGCCAAATCACCAAAGTTGTATGGGTTACCAAAAATACACAAGCCCAATGCTCCATTACGCCCCATAGTGAGCCAAATCGATTCACCAACTTACAGATTGGCTCAACACTTAGCGAAAATACTCTCACCGCTCAGGGGACATACAAGAGCACACATAAAGGATTTCTACCATTTTGTCAGCGAGATTAAAGACCTACGTCTGGCAGACAATGAAACTATGGTCAGTTTTGATGTGCAGTCATTGTTTACATGCTTACCTGTTGAAGACTGCATCTCAATTGTAACTAGAAGGCTGGAAGAAAACAACATGCCCGTAGAATATGCAGTATTACTCAGACACTGCCTTACATCTGGCTACCTATTGTGGAAGGAGGAGTTCTACAAGCAAGTAGATGGTGTGGCGATGGGCTCACCTGTATCTCCCATTGTCGCCGACATATTCATGGAAGACTTTGAGGAGAAAGCCCTGCTTACTTCTCCCATAAATCCAAGATTCTACAAGCGGTACGTAGACGACACTTTCACAATTCTACCTTTAGATAAAGTAACTGCATTTTTAGACCATCTTAACTCTATAAATACTAAAATTCAGTTCACAATGGAGTTAGAGGCAAACAATTCCTTAGCTTTTCTAGATGTGTTAGTAATTCGGAATCCTGATAACACCTTGAGCCATACTGTGTATAGAAAAAAGACCCATACAGATAGATATTTAAACGGTGATTCTCACCACCATCCTTCACAGTTAGCTACCGTGGGTAAATCTTTGTTTCAGAGAGCACGAGGGATCTGTGACAGTAAACACCTGGCTGCCGAGCTCCAACATGTCAAGCAAGTTTTGCATGACAACAAGCTTCGGGTCCCGCGCCTACGTCACAGAGAACGAGTGAAGCCGGCCACAGTCGAGCGTGTACCTGCTGTACTGCCATATGTTAGAGGAGTCACTGACAAGATTGGCTACATCTTGAAGCGCGCTTCCATCAAAACATACTTCAAGCCGCCCAAGAAGATTGGTCAGTTTTTACCATCAGTCAAGTGTAACGTCCCTCTGCAAGATGCAGGAGTGTACAAGCTTGATTGTGAATGTGGTCTCTCCTACATAGGACAAACTAAAAGATCAATTAAAACCCGCGTCAAAGAACATATAGCTGATGTGAAGAATCGACGCTCCGGGAAGTCTGCAGACTGTGAACATGTACAGGATCGCCCCCGTCACTACATCAGATTTGATAGACCACAAATCCTCGCTAAAGAACACCGATTCCTTCCAAGGATGATTCGCGAGGCTATTGAAATCAAAAAACATCCTAATTTCAATAGAGAAGATGGCTGGGTGCTACCATCTGCTTGGGATCCTATAATAAATAAAATTAAATCCCAACCCAAGCATACAACTGCAAGACTCCATGATACCATAAGTTCATACTGTGTAGATCGGAACAAAAGTTAAATTTTAATCTATGGTAACCGCGGTTAACTATGACAGCTGGACGTTGAACATCTCAGTCCTTCCCGTGACCATGGGTGCTGTCAAGCTCTCGAAACGTCGGTTAAAAAAGTTACATATACGCGATAAATTCCGTAAAAATTAGTATTATTTTAATATTTTATTAAAAAAAAACTGTATAAATAGGGTTTTGATAATATTAATGAATACGTGGTCGATAATAACCCCTGGGAACGAGTTGGTCGCTTTCAAGCTGTTTCTGAAACAAATTTTGTAATAGTTTGTACAACCTTTCATATTGTAAAATTTACTTGAAAAAGATCCCGCTGGGTTTCTTGCTGATTCTTTAAAGAACAGAGGTTTTATTCCGAACCAGAAGTAAACTAAAAAAATATTTTCAATAAGAATTAAACACCAGTGATTTATATCGAAAAAAAAAAGTATTCTTTCTTTCTTTATACTCATCATACAAAACACAGTAAAATTATGCTCGTATTTCTCGTTGATATTTTATTTGAGTAGAGTTCTTCCCTGATAAAGCTGAACAATTCATGCTGCAGTCATGATACGCCGCACAGTGGCTACCACGAACGATATTCAAATCATACTTTATGACACCTTACCGAACTATGAACTGCCACAGAAAATGAGTTTCTTCCATTATAAGGTAGGAGTCGCAATCTTAAAACTTGGCGAATTCGAATTGGCGGTCCCGAAACCTTATAAAGCACCCATTTTCTTTTCTTTTTATAAGCATTTGTTTACGTATTTACTCACAGGGCAGGCGGCGAGCGGTGGTCCCCTAAGTTATTTATTTATAATATTAAGAAGCCATTCCAAAACCACCGCTGAACATAGGCTCCTCCATAAGGAGATATTTGCCATTGTTGTCACGCTTGACAGGCAGTTTGGCATCGACAGTTTTTTTTTAAATTTTAGTTGTCATTAGAAAAACGCTGTGGCCTATCGCCTAGTTTGTTTCACTGTCTCGGCTTTTGTGGCACCCACGGTTCGATATTTGTGTACCTTGGGGGAGCCAATTAACCAAGCTAGCTTTAATATGTAGGTTCTTCTCAACACGTCCACAGCGTGACTCTGCTCTCGACATGATACTGTGCACAATTTTTTAGCAAAACACATAATTTATAAGTACGCTTGTACTTAACACGTCATAAAGGCTAACATAATATTTTTAAAGTAAAATAAAAAGTAACGCACAAAAAAGTAAAAAAGGAAAACAAAAGTACTTCTTATAATGTAAGAAATAATAACATTTTTATATGTATTTATAAATTAATATTTACTTAAAAATGTTATTTATAATTTTAGAACAAGAACTTTTACGTCACAAAATCATTCATTATTATATGAGTATATATAATAATGAATGATTTTATACACACATATTTAAACAATTTGTATTATACTTAACGATCCTTCCTAGGCTGGCATGACATGACTTCTGGAACAAGTTCGTCTGGGTCACGTCGGTTTGGGGGAGATTTTGGGCAGCCTACCTTTGGGGGCGGGTTTGCTTCTCGCCGGACGATCCCAACGTTGTTGCTGATTCTTTCGATGATGTGGTACTACATGGTATGGAACTTTTTATTCCTTCTTCTGTAGTATCCGTTGGAGACGAATCTCAACCATGGTTTGGTCGCTCGTAAAATAGCATCATGCTATAAACAGGAGTGCTACCAAACCTGGGCTGACGCATCAACGTCCCGGGATGTAAACACCAGCGCTCTAAAAAAGAAGTATAATTCCGCTTCCAGGTTCTTCACCCTTCACTTTGTCGTAACTTAATAACTGTCGTTTTAATTTGAATATTAATGAAGTATTATCAGAAAATAATACAATATCATGGTTTTCCCCTACTATGTAAGGTAAGTCATTAATACATACAAGAAACGGAAAGGGGCCGAGAATTGAGCCCTGAGACACGCCCATTTGTAATATCGACCCGGAAGAACTCATACTATTAATGACAACTTTTTGCGTTCTGTCACTTAAATATGAAATAATTAATTTAAGAGCATTGCTTCTTACACCGTAGTGTTGATATAAATTAACTCAACCAACAATTACAGCCTATAAAAGTCCACTGCTCTACATAGGCCTCCACCATGGATTGGCTCATAATGGTGATTTTGCTATAGTTAACGCGCTTGGTGTGAGAGTGGTCAACCGCAGTTTTTTTATTATTTCGAGTTTTTATCAGGATGATGCTGCTGCCCATGACCTGTTTCAATTTCCATATGTCAACTTTAACGACACCCACGGGTACCGGATAATCTTACACCGTCATTATACCGTTATTTTTCTTAAACAAATTATAAAAATAATTCCCATTCAAACGCAAAAGTAAGTTTTTTTTTGGATATTTTACCATCTTAGTGGATAAAATAATAGTATATTTTACAATGTTATGGCTATTTTTGCCTAGCAATCCACTTGGTTTGATTCTTCTTATGCGCTTTAGCCGCTAAGCAAGATGCCGTGATTTGCAGCCACTGTAATAGGTATGGTATTTTACACCATGTGAAAAATTAAATAATATATATTTATGATAGATTTTGTAAAAAGTAAACGACAAAGATTGATTTCTATTTATAAAATTGCAATATAAATTTTATATTTCAATTTTAAGAATTTTTTTTGTCTGTGCCTCAAATCTGCAAAACACTGTCCGCCATATTAAAAGCAGTAGTGACGTCACTGATTAAGAGAACTAGCTAATTTGCTGTGTTATTTCGAAAATTTTCGAGTTATCATTACTAGTTTTTACGGATTTTAACGCGTATGTTAACTTTTTTTATATTACCGACGTTTCGATCACTTTACAGCACCCATGGTCACGGGGGGACTAAGGTGTTCAGATGAAGGGTTATCCGCAGTTACCCACAGTTTCAGTGCCTAAGCCGAATCTACCCAATGACGAATTTTCAGCGTTAAATAACCTACGCAATAAACCAGAGCTCACGATTCTCCGCGCAGATAAGGGAAATGCCACGGTAGTCATGGATAAGTCAAATTATAATTCTATAGTACAAGATATTTTTTGTCCGATGTGAAAAAGATTAAAAACGATCTAACAAATAGCACACTTAAAACCACCACATAGTCATATTAGTTTATTTTTATTACGAATTTTTTTGAAAAGGCATCATAGAAGACGAGTACGTAAAAGCAGAAGGTACTAATCTACCAAGGATAAATAAAATGATGGTGGCAAAAACTTTTGCATGCCATCCCAACTTATGTTATGCTGAGTTAAGGAATGTTAAAACATCAATGTAAATAAATACCTATTACCAACTTTTGTTAACACATAAACAAAACTCGTAGGTCAGAGTATATTTTGATAAAACATAGTTTAGTTTTTATATAATTACAATCATTAGCAATCATGAGCAATCATTAGTGATAATGTCCAAGTAAACGTAATTTAATACAAAATTTGATTTGCGTTACCCTTCACCTCATGATATTTTGTTTTGGATAAATGATAGTTAAATATAAGTCGTACTTAATACAAAACGATCTTCACGTATAGTCTAGTTTTTGTAAACAATGTATTCGGGTATCTTCTGGTCAGTATTTCTTATATTTAAATCAAAGGGCACATGAATCTATATTTTTCTTGGCGTTCTTATGTTCGTATTCCATAATTGTTCTCAACGGTGACGACGCATTTGTGGTCTTAATTTTGACGTATTATGGGAATGTATAATTTAGGTATATTATGCAAAAAAGTAAACTATGTAACAGGAAGAGTGTATAGAGTGGAAAGAGAGACATCGTCTATAAAGTGGATGAATATAAAGGTGGAGCAAGCCAAGCAAGTTGGACTGTGTTAGGGATGATGTACATAGGAAAGTAGTGAGTGAAGATTTGACGGCTAAAAGAGGTGAATGGAATTGGGAGACACGCTATGCCAACTCCAAATAACTTGGAATAAAGGCAGGAAGAAGAAGAAAAATAAGCGACAGGGGTAATAAAGAAAGAGGAAAGTGAAACATACTTACGTGAGTAGGTATGGTCCTGTACTATTTGCTGGTGGAGTTTGGGTAACTTGGCAGTTTCCAACTATAACTTTAGGGTTGGGATTGATTGTTCCCAAGTGACTGATCCTTAGTAACATGCGGATGAATCTGCCAACTGACTACGCTTGGCAGACCTTTGACATGCACACACCCCAGGAAAGAATATTAAATCTTAAATTAAATTCAGATTTTATCTGCAAAATATTTTGAAACAAGAACTTGATAATCCAGATGAAGTTTAAATTCCACAAAGATATTCATGCACATAAGTAAAAAAATAATTCTACAATTAAGTTATATTTTGAATAATGATTAGTGTTAGCAGAATACGCATATTAGTTTAGATAAACAGAAGTCACTTTTTTGACGGCTCTGTTCGAATACCTAATGAAACAAGTGTAGGCATACAAGCCTACAAATAATTGTGAGGGTCTTTCCCTGCCCTGAGAAATTGATATTAATTGTATGTATGTTACCTCTACAATACAGTAGAAAATCCTTGTGTGAGGTAACTTCTTTAAAAAAATCTTCCACTCTCTCGCTTCTATTTATCAGCCTATCGAAAATTCACTGCTAGACACGTATCAAGCCGATTAGCGATTACAGTGCCAGACGTTTTCCACATACGACGCTACTCTTCGTCGCCAGACAGACATTTTCGTCTCGCATAAACGAGATCGTTATACCGTCATCTATCAGAAGCTATGCAATCTTTCTGCCACTTTCTATAATAACTTTGGCCCTCAACGAATGAAAAAGATGAATTCAAGAATGTTTTTAGATACATTAAGGAAAAAATAGCTTTGCTTTTTGAATGGTAATACACTATACACATCATCATTATCATTATCATTATCATCATCATCATCATCATCATCACCACCATAATTTCCGATCATCACAAGTAAACTGTTGAAGATAGGCCTTACTTATGGATTCAACAAAACACGACTCTGAGCCATCTAAATGCAACCATGCACATAATAATACCTTTCCTTTTTTGTCTTTTATTTTATTTATAACTTATCCATATAAGTGCGCCAATTTATGATTTAAGTAATTAAAAAAAAATACTACTAAAAAATCCGGTACTTACATGAAAATATCTTTAAGCTCTATCATATGGATTTAAGTCGGTAATTTTTTGTCAACTTCCTTATCTGCCAGTGTGATTTCAACGAGACAGTCATCTTCATCATCATCATCATTACAGCCATTCACAAGTCCATTGTTTAACATAGGCCTCCCCCAAGTAACGCCACAAAGCACGGTCCTGAGCCACCTACATCCATCGATTTTCTGCATGTCCTACCAGGTCATCACTCCATCTAGTGGGGGTCGCCCTACACCACGCCTACCGGTACGAGGCTGCCACTCGAGAATCATTCTTCCCCATCGGTTATCGGTTTTTCGAGCTATATGGCCGGCCCATTGCCACTTCAGCTTACTAATCCATTGGACTATGTCGGTCATTCCGGTTTTACTGCAGATATCCTAATTTCTGAGTCTATCACGCAGAAAAACTCCGAGCATAGCCCTCTCTATAGCACGCTGAGCAACCTTGAGCGTCCTCATACGGCCAGCAGTGAAGGACCACGTCTCAGATACGTAAGTCATCACTGGCAACACGCACTGCACCAGTGCGTGTTGCAGTGGCACACTTTAGTTTTCAAAGATTGAGGTATACCTGACAAGAAGATGTGTCGTAATTTCCCGAACGCTGCCCAGCCGAGTTGAGTACGTCGATTGGCCTCTCGGTCGAAGTTGGACTTACCTAGTCGGATTATTTGTCCCAGGTAAACGTACTCGTCAACAATTTCAAGCATAGTGCTCCCAACAACTACCGGCATGGATGTGACATGGACATTAAACATGATATTTGTTTTGTCCATGTTCATCTTAAGACCTATCCGTTGGGAGGCATCATTGAGGTTATTGAGCATAGTGCTTAGGTCCTCCAGCGATTCTGCCATAAGGACTATATCGTCGGCAAACCGAAGTTGACGTACTCGCCATTGATGTTAATACCGTATCCTTTCCAGTCCAGCCAGCCAGCCAGCTTGAAAACGTCTTCCAACGCAGCGGTGAAGAGTTTCGGGGATATAACGTCACCCTGTCTTACACCTCTCTGCAGTTGGATAGGTTTCGAACTCTGGTTCTGTACTCCATCGTAGCCCTACTGTACAAACACTTCAGAACTTCGACATACCGACAGTCAACTTGGCACCGTTGAAGGGACTGTAGCACCGCCCAAATTTCGACGGAATCAAAGGCTTTCTCATAGTCCACATACGCCAGGCAAAGTGGCAGATTGTACTCTTCGGTCTTCTGTACAATCTGCCGCAGGGTATGTATGTGGTCTATGGTACTGAAGCTTTTTCGGAAACCAGCTTGTTCGGGAGGCTGGAAATCGTCAAGTCTGCGTGCGAGACGATTCGTAATAACTCTCGAAAACAACACATAGACGCGGCTCAGAAGGGAAATCGGTCTGTAGTTCTTCAAGAGAGCGTTGTCGCCTTTCTTAAAAAAACAAGTCCACCGCACTTCTGCTCCACGCCTCCGGAGTAGTGCCACCATGGAGGACGGAATTGAAGAGCTTCTGAAGGACTTTAAGTACCGGTGTTCCACCCGCTTTCAGAAGTTCCACTGTTATTCCATCCTCGCCTGTGGCCCTGCCGTTTTTAAGGTGCTGGAGAGCCATTCTAAACTCGCTCAGACTGACGTCCGGGATATTATCGGAATAGTGTCGGATAAGACTTGCTCTTGGATCGTTACTCACACTTACGTGTGGCTCCAACGATGATGTGTACAGCTGCCCATAGAACCTCTCAATCTCACTCAAAATCTCGGGTGCCGGGACACCGACAACGGTGCTGCCACACTCAGTTTTTAGCTTTGACAGTTGGATCTTTCTGGCAGACAGATCTCTGGCAAAGACTTTGGAGCCCTGGTTCCACTCGATCGCTTCTTTAATACGAGTAGTATAAAAGTTGCGTAAGTCTCGCCGCATGCATTTGGAGATCTGTCTGTTCAATTTGCCTTTACGCTGTCAAATCTGTTGACGATTAAGAGTGAGATCGGAGAGTTTTTGTGTTCTTCTGCGACGGGTCTGGCAGAACTTAGCTCCGACCATATGGACAGTTTCCACGAGCTCGTCATTCATATCGTCCACTGCATTGCAATCTTCTAGGCACTGAAAGCGGTTACGTAACTCGAGCAGAAAAGTTTCGGGATTCTGGATTAGAGCACGAGGGGGGACGGAGCGTTGACTTCATTAGACGAGACCTCTCAAACTCAACGTTTAGGTTCAGTGTACCTCTAACCATTCGGGATCGCTGCCGGTTTTCGTCCTTGCGATCACTGAGACATCACTGAACAGTTGGCGTCTGGTCGTCATAATAAGTCAATCTCATTTTTTGTCGAACCGTCGGGGCTTGACCAGGTCAACTTCATGCGGGGCCGCTTCTGGAATAAAGAGTTCAACATAAAGAGTCCCTTTTCCTCTATAAAGTCAGCCAGCTGCTGGCCCCTACGGTTCCATTTCCCTACTCCAAATTTCCCTAACTTCAGCTCACCGCCTTCTCTTGTGCCTAGTTTTGCGTTGAAGTCTCCCATCAATACCGTGTAATGGGTTTTGGAGGAATGCATGGCTCTAGAAATATCCTCATACATTTCCTCCACCTCTTCATCGGGGTGTGTCGAGGTTGGTGCGCAGACTTGTATGACCTTCAGCGAATACCGTTTGGTGATTCTGAGTATCACGAGACAGTACTGTGTGAGAATCGAATCATCGTTTGGCCACTCTCTACGCAGGCACTGATCGAAGGTACCTAAATGATTCTAAGCTCCGTAGAATTGACCAGTGGGAAACTGGATACTATCCCAAACTAGAAAATGGTAGTATAAGATAATGGGCGATACACAAAAAATTAATTGTATCACGGAAATTCGGTGGGTAGGAAACTTGTCAATATTAAAAAAAAATACTTTTAATAAAAGTAAAGGCTCAGAGAAATAAAATATTAAAATAATTTTACACTCTTCCAGAGCTAAGAGAAGTTGTATAAAAAATTTTACCCGAATCAGACTGTAAAATTATTTTATCCTTTTAGTTGTTTAAAGTCAACTTTTAAAAAATAAAACTAGTTTTACAGATTCTATCGGGCTTAAGTTTACTTCCCGATGTTTCAGATACTTTATAGTACCCGTGGTCACGGGGAGGGTGGACTGAGATGTTCGAAGTGCCAATGCCATTGTTAGCCCTTTGTTTTACCTTAAGGATATAGTATATTTCATTACGAGTACGGAAAGCCTGTCATTGCTAAGAGTTCCGATAAATGTCTACCCAGCCGAGGCGCAGCCGAAGGTGAAGGTGTTGACAGTCGGAACAAGATGCAATGACGGTTCCGCACATGTACTGAACAACTATTTTTAATACAGTTGCGAAAAAATGAAGCAATTTAATAAAATAATAAAAACACAATAAACTCAACTAACTAATCATTTATTTCTTATAAAAGTTATAATTCACATATACATTAAAATTGGTACAGTTTTTTATACTAACTGGGAAAGTTTTAGGTTGCATATTTACTGTTTGAGACAAACTATTATTAATTTCGTATGATTGTTCATATAATATGCTATTTGATGGAATTAGATCTGATGAATTATCATTAACAACGAAGGTAGATAGACGAATGTTCTCTTCAGTACTGTCATGTGAAGGAGACGGGCTGGACTTTAAGTTAATGGATTGTGTGATTTTTTCCCAGTTTCTAGTTTGTTTTTTAATGTATCAGCAATATAGGCTTCTGCAACTTTGTCTGACTTCCAACCTCCTAGTCGCTTTAACGACGTTAAATTAGCTCCGGAATCTGCCAATAATATAGCAGAGGTTCTCTTGAAGCTGTGCCCAGTATAATACTCAGCATCCGGCAGACCAAGAAACGTAGCTATTTTTTTGGCACATTACCAAATTTATTTATCCCGGTTGCTTGAGCTGTACACTTCGCTTTTTGATAATTTTGGAAAAACGGTCGGTTTTTGCTTTTTGGGATCGCTGATTTATATATTTTTGCACTATTCTAAGAAAATCTCCTTCAACATATAAAATAACGTATCCTTTTCAGTCCAGTTTCTTGAAACGTCTTTCAATCCAGCGATGAAGAGTTTCGGGGATATTGTAATATAGGAAAGATGTCAAATCAAGCAGACGTGTGTTTGGTACTAAATCTTTAATTAGACTGCTCTCTTAAACCTAAGAGTAAGTACATTTATTAATATATGCTAGTAGGGTGGAGGCACGTACCCTACACCTCCCCCTATACTTAAAAAAAGGAAAGTTCTCTATTTAATTTTTTTACATTTTATTTTTCTTGAATCTTATAACATAATAATAAATTTAATATTGAATAATTTTTAATATTTATTTTTAATCTTTTAATATTGAAGAATAAAATAAAATACAATATTACATAGGCTTAAAATATCTATCGAATAAAATAAAGTAGTTAAACAAAATATAAAACTAACTTCATTTAAAAAAAAATTAAAATCTCATGAGCATGATCAGATTTAACCATGGTTATACATAATTATATTATTAAGTCAATCCGTCATACGCATGCGATTTTACTTCGTTAACCTTTTTATTTCTTACGACATTAAGCCTGTCGTATTTTTGATATTAATCAACGTCACAACTGCACGTTAACATGAACATATCACCTATCATACCAATATTTAATAATATTTTTTTACATTAATTTTCACTCGACATTTATTACATAAACTATAGTTTCTCTTTTAATATATACAATATGTTTTAATTAAAAGTTATGATTTAAAAGTTCAAACAATATAAAACTGAAAATAAACTATTACATTTCATATTAAGCAGTACCTGCTCTACCTTTATATATATTTATTCACATTTGTATTTATAATTGTATATCCTTTATATTTAATTTATTCATACCTTTATATTTGTTTAACTATTGCTTTCATGATCCACACAAAAAGGTTAGACATTAATATTCTACTATATTTTCAGAAATTAATGACTTATACAAGTTAAAAGCATGTGATTTGAAGGTTTAATGAATATAACACCGATAATATTACATTTCATTTAAATATGAAAAGAGCAAAAAAACATAATGTAATGCAACGTAAATATCATCGCTATCATAATAGGTAACGGGAATCAAAATACAACTTGCAATCCTAGCCGCGTAAGCGGTTTGTGACACCTTTGCTTTAAATTTCTAAGTACATATAAGGCTACGTTTGCAATTACATCGGACTATGATCACAAGGTGTGGTGATTCATACCTAACTTTAAGTAACTTGCATAATATGTTATAATATGAATGTAAGTAAAATATACCTTAAAACTTGGAACAGATATTTAGAAATAGTTACATTGTTAATAATAAAATATTACTTTTACGTTAATAAACAATCATTATTTAATTTATTTATAAATTCGAACACTCATTATTTCATGAATTCTAAGAAATACGTTTATCTTAATTGGGACAGAAATTTATATAAAAAGAGAATACACTGTTAGGTACATAGCTAAAGTTTTTTTTTTACTAAATATTTATTTACATTGGAAAAGATAATTTTATTTCAAGCAGGTGACACAATTTTAGGTTTTCGTTGCCTTTTTTATAAATAAAAAAACGATTACATTATAAAATTTACAATAATAGTGTATGGATAACCATGGGACTTGATTATAATAAGCTTTATATAAATGTAGTTCAAAATTGTACACATTTTACATAAGAAGACATGAGACAGAAAAAAATTTATTTAAAGTAGAATCATTGTAAATGTGAATTAATGTGCCTAAATATGAAAAAATCTTGTAAATTTATATAAATTTACGCGAAAGTGTACTTATCATATTGGGTTGATATTTTTATTTGTTTACGTGTAGTTGTGCGAATCGAACCCTATAGTTGTTATATGTGCAACTTGCTAGTAGCATTTTAGGTAGCGTTAATAGTCCTAATATAGAACTGCAAAATAACTATCTATCCAACCCTATGGATTTGGTCGGGGATCCCCTTATTACCTTGTATTTTTGTAGATTGTTAGGCCTTTTTATTATCATTTCTTTTCATAAATCTTGTACGTACTTTCTCTTTTTTTAATTAATATTTTGACTTTTAGCTAGCTTTATTTCTCTCTATTCACGCATATTACGTAGGCGGTCCCATAATGAATTGGCCTAACTATGAACCAATGAAGGAAATGAAACGAAACCAATTTTATTTTTCAATATAATCACCATGAATACTAACACACTTCTGACATCTGTGAATCAACATCTCTAAACCTTTATAAAAATAATCACATTTTTTATCCTCAAAATGACTGAAGACGGCCGCCTGCAACTCTTCATCGCTTGAAAATTTTCTTCCTCTTAAGTCCCGCTTTAAATTTGGAAATAAATAATAGTTGGACGGGGCCATGTCTGGACTGTAAGGTGGATGTTAAACTTCTGTAAACCCGCATTGACGAACTGCATCCTTCGAAACACCAGCGGTATGAACAGAGGCGTTGTCATGGAGTAACAGGACACCTTTAGACAGCTTGCCTCTTCGTTTTTCCTTTATCTTGTCTCGTAATTTATATATTAAAGAAGCATAATATTCGCCGTTCACGACTGTATTACGTTCTTTAAAATCCACCATCAAAATGCCTTGAAAATCCCAAAATATTGTGCACATCAGTTTTTTAGTCGATTGTTGCACCTTTGCCTTTCTAGGGGGCTTTTCACCCTTATAACGCCATTCCATTGACTCGCGCTTGCTTTGTGGATCATAATACAAGATCATAGTTTCATCACCAGTCACTAGCCGCTTGATCACAGTCTTTGGTTTTTCGCCACAAAGATCCAAAAACTCCGAAGCGCGGCGCACTCTTTCCTGTCTCTGTACCGCTGAAAGAAGTTTCGGTATCCATCTTGCACTCACTTTTTTCATGTGAAGATGTTCATGGATCGCGCGATGAACGGTACTCATAGAGAGCCCAAGCCTTGCTGCAATTTCTCTAATCTTCAAAGAGCGGTCACTCAGAACCTCCTCTTCGATAAGAGCAATCGTTTCGGGAGTGAGCACTTCCACAGGTCGACCGTCGTGGCCAAAGCCTTCGACGGTTTCTCTCCCGAGGCGAAACTCTTTCACCCAAATTTTCACTATGCTATAAGAGGGGGCAGACTCCTTATACACGTCATCCAATCGTTCTTTTATTTGGGCAGGGGATAAACCTTCTTTAAACAGAAACTTTATGACACTTCGATACTCAGTTTTCGACATTTTGAAAAAATACGCGACTCTCGTTATTCAAATGCCTGTTAAACTAAGACTAAGCATTTCATGTCGATGCATGTTTCTTATATTAAGTGCACGATAAACGTACTATTTAATGCAACACAACATGTAGCGACATGTCGCGTTGAACTATATCAGGCCAGTTCATTATGGGACCGCCTGGTATGTATTTATTTATTAAATATCGGGAGCCGGAGTTTCAATTCACTTCAGTTATATTTCATTACATGATATTTATCATGCGGGTACTTTATACACATACATCTGGGCCCCCCATTTACTTGGGTATTTACTTTATTTGTACATTTTTTTTTCATACTGTATCAAGGTAATAGTGTACCTTGGGTTGTGCGCACAACCTTGAGGTCTACGTTTTTTAAGTCAATTTTAAAGGACTCCAACAATTGTCACAGAGGAAAACTATGTTCGCACCATGATCCAACGAATGATGTGACCTCAATGTACCATTATTAAGGGTAACAAATTTAAGACTTCTCTTAACAGTACTAATATGAGTAAACTCATGTACATCACTTGTACTGAAGGCGTTGTTCCCTAGTACCCGTAACTCCTTATTTTATCATCCTATCACGGAAGCATACCCAGCTTGAGGACTATGTGCTTTACCAGTGATGGACGTTCCCGTATCTCTGCATTACTTATTGGCCAATGTCATATTTTCTTTTATTTTTATTATTGCCATAAATATTTATTCCTTCTTTATTTCTTCATTACCTTCTTCTTTATTTATGTACTTTCGTGCTCCACTTCTACACTTATTGAGACTTATTAAGTTGAGCACTATGTATAATTTAAAATCCAATTGTATATTCATTATTATTATTTATTGTTTTATGTACCTAGTTTTATGTTCCTAGGCTGAAGCTAAATGTGGCGAAGACGATGTATATGGCCTGCAACAGCACAGATCTGACGTCTCTCCATATAGGTGACGACACCGTCGAGCGCACGGAAAACTTCAGGTACCTCGGATCTGTGCTTGATGCGTCCGGGGACATCAATCGCGACATCAAGGCCCGTATATCAGCGGCCTGGGCGAAATGACGCGAAGGTGACAGGTGTCATTTGTGACCCCAAAATGCCGGTCAAGCTGAAGGGACAGGTCTATAAGACCATCATAAGGCCTGTCCTTACGTACGGCAGTGAAGCGTGGCCGGTGCTAGAGCGACACCGGCAGTTATTGCATGTCACGGAGATGAACATGCTGCGATGGATATGTGGCATCACGCGAAAAGACCATGTACGGAATACATACATCCGTGGCAGCCTCCATGTCCGTGACATTGCTGACAAGCTCCAGGAAAGTCGCCTCCGCTGGTACGGCCACGTCTTACGACGACCGGCAAGCTACGTGGGAAACAAATGCCTGGACATGACCCTACCTGGTACCAGAAATAGAGGACGGCCCAAGAAACGCTGGCTTGATGTCGTGCAGGATGACATGCGCGCCAATGGGCTAGTTGCGAGGGAGGCCGAAGACCGGACAAAGTGGAGGAGGAAGTGTAGGAAAGCCGACCCTGGGTTCTTCCGCGCTGGGCGGGATGAGCAACCGGGATAAACGCTAGGTAGAAGAAGAAGAAGAAGAAGTACCTAGTGTTAAGTTAATAAAGTTATGCCTTGTAAACAATCTGACATTTTAAAAGATAAACTTCCTGTGGGTTTCTTGCGCCATTTCTTCCAATAGATATATGTTCTTTCCGAATCAGTGGTAGTTTATATAGACTTTCAATAAGTTGTACGATGTATGTTAATTCCGTTGAATAAAATATTAAAACTTTAATTTAAAATAATAAAAGGGGGAGGGGGGGGTGAATTTCCGGGTGGCCCCCGTGGTTATTTGTTTAAAACTTTGAACCATATTGGTCACGAAGTGATTAAAGTTATTTTGCGGTTGTTTCGGTTCGATTTTAGGTAAGTATGTGTTGTATTAAGTGATTTAACAAATAAACTACATTATATACTATTACTAATATTTACTATAGTTTTGTTTAATTTTACTGTATTTTTTCACCACTTCAATTTTAATTTTTAATTTAGCTGTGTCAATGACTAAATTGGCGAGACTTCTATAACTTAACACGTACTATTTGCTATATTTTAAAATAAAAATAATATAAAAACTTCAGAATATATTTTCATTCATGATAAGTATTATGACAATTGTTAAATTTTATAGCAAATAACTCGTCATCTACTTCATTCTATAGGTTATTTTATCGAACGAATTGGATGACACTTGACTCTCAAGGCGACATTAATAATATTATGCAAAATTCATGATAATTTGATAAAAAAGGTAAGTCATAGAAACGTGAATTTTGATAAATGATTCAGATATTATGACAATTTTATTCGTAACTATTAGTGTTTTTTTTTTCTAAAATGTATTTTTAATTTTAATTGTTTATTTTGGGAGGTAACAAAAAAAAATGTAAAACCACAAATTTATAGGCGTGATTAATGTCTATAACTATGCCAAATTACAGCCTTTTAGCAAATAGGGTCTCTGAGTAAAACCATGAATGGACGGACATGGTGAAACTATAAGCTTTCCTTGTTCTCACACCACTATTCCAGGAAAGACACACCATCGAAGACAATACGACACGTGTTTCGCCTCTACACGAGGCATCCTCAGGTCACCTGAGGATTCCCACAAAGTAACGCCTGATTTTATCAATTATCTTGAAATTGGAGTTATTTTTTCTTCCACTGCTATTACTCGACACTCCAGGTATCTCTAATGATTGAGCATTGTGATGCGGCGTTGAAGAACCGTCGGTTCGAATTAGGGTTGCCTGCTTCATTTTATGATGGATAGTATTTTTAGGCTCTTAACTGTAGAAATGCAGTTGATATCGAAAAAAACATACAATACGTTTTAATAGATAGAGTATCGGTGAGGCTTGCAAGTGACTTAGGGCAGTGTTTTCTGTCATTCCTTGAGAGAGGTATATTTTTAACAGAGGAATATTGAAGGGCTGTTATGATGTTGATGAAAATGATGCTTCAAATTGATATTTTATACCATGTGATGCGATATGGGTGCAAAGCTTTCAAGAGGCGCTAGTATAGATAATTTAGAACCATTTGAGCCATGCTTGTCTTAGATGAAGTCTAACCATTTTTTTAATGTTTTTATTATTTTTAGCGTAAATGCCCAAAATTTTCTAATTAACTGTTATTTATGGCCAAATTAAACAATAGAAAATATGTATTTTTATTCTATTAAAGTGATATGCAAGCAATCTAATAAGGCATGTTTTAAGCACATGTATCTTAAGGGGAAATAATTAAATACTACCTCAAATGGCTTAGCAAGATCCTCCGTTATGCCGAAATTATTGCACCATTAATTTGAAATAAATATATGGTAAAGTTGAAGATTAATTTTAAGTACTATATTAGACGAAAACATGATTCCGTAAAATTTTCTCGATAAAAAAAATCCAAAGTTACCTCCAAACTGAAATATACACCGCTGGTATTTATAAAATACTTTAAATTAGATCATGAAACTCTGCATACTAACTGAACTACTGTACTGAACTGAACTGTAAAGCAGGGCTTATGCTTTTTATTTTTTTTTTAATTACCATTATTTTCACTGTAAAAAGAAATTACCTAAAGTATCGGCGTCATGAAGCTTGTTTCCTGCCGCCCGATCAGTCTCCATCAGTCTTGCTTCGGCTTTTAAAGGAGAAAGCTTTGTCGCTTACAATCAGAATAGACATTAACCAACAGGACGACATAAAATTAAATTGGGAAATAACCGTAATAAAAATAAGAAGAGACTGGGTTGGCGTAAAGAAACAGGCATAAGTATGGTAAACCTAATGAAATAAGTATCTAACGACCTATCTACTTACAGTATTGGTGATTACAAACAAGTCCGTACATAGCATACGACGCGTGGGGAAGTGGGGGCGAAATTAGAATTTGAGCTGACTTTCTATATCCCTTAAAATATTTTTTTTAAAACGTTTGAAGTTCACGAAAAAGATCTAAAATTTATAAATATTATTTTTAGCTCTCATTTTAAAAAACTAGGCCAGGTTTTTTCGTTCAAACCTTTTTGAAAACATGCTTGATTATCGTTCTTTATTTTGAGGTATCATTCATGCAGATATCTTAAAAAATGTTGAATCTATATCTTACAAACCTATTTGAGGGCGTAAATTTGAATTTTTAGCTAACTTATTAAAACGAAATGTTAATTTGAATCTTTTATTATTCATGTCCAAACTGAACGCCATTATTTCTAATGCAAGCACGGGCCCGGTTTCTCACTTCTGTGGTCGTGATTTTAAGTTTCATCTCCGCCTTCATGGTTTCAAATGCAGAATTTATTCGAGTTATTAGTTCTTCCTTTGTGTTTATTTCTATGCTCGTCCACTCCATTTCCAAAAATTTCAAGTAATTCTCGCCATTTAAAGAGTCCGGCAAGAGGTAAGGCCCGGTCAATGTTCTGCCTGTATTACTCCCACAGCCCACACATTTACTGAAAATTTTCTCTGGCTGGATACTTATTTTTTTTTCAATGTGGATTGTTGTTCTTGTTCGCCAATTCGTGCAGGTTATGGAAATTGGTGATTAGAAAATTCACTTTCATCTGCCCACAAGATCGATTTTAAAAACCATGCATCTTCGTTTAAAAAAATTACTGTGACAAACAAGTACACAGTCCACCTGATTGTAAGTGGTTGCTGTAGCCCATAGAAATCTTCATCTATTTTCGATTACGAATCACACCTCTGAAAACTATGTAGGACTGAGGACAAAGTTTAAAAAAAATAAGTGTGACAAACGAGTGCACAGTCCACCTGATGGTAAGTAGTTCAAAATGCAGATGCGTTGTCACCCGTGAGGATTAAGACGGAATGCACGAGACATTCGTATTCTTATTATTAGCAAACAAACACAAATAATACTTTTCTTTTGGGCTCTGTCGCAGTTGGGTGAAAATTTTAGGCAAATATTATTTGTTTCAATGTTGTACTCAATATATATTACAAACTGAAATAGGACTGTACATTATGACCATCGCCATATCGGTAAAAACGTTGCAGACTCCAAAGCGAAAAGGCACTACAAGTTTTCACATAAACCCCTTTTTATAGGTTCAACTTGATACGAAGGTCATGTGCGACCGATTATGTGTGGTACAAGTCATAAGTCATAAGAGTTTTAATTAAGAACTAGCAATCCATCTCGGCTTTACAATAATATGGGTATCGTGTATTGGCGGTGTAAGAATACCCACTACCCCAAATCGTCCCGTGGGTGTCATCAAGAGGCGACGGCGTGAAATTAAATCGGGTGATGGGCAGCAGCACCTTCTTGTTGACAACTGAAAATAATAAAAAAAATGCTGGTTGTCGATTCTCTTACCAAGCGTGGCAACTATGGAAAATTGTCCATTATGAGACAATATGTGGGGGAAGCCTATGTGAACTCTTATAGGCTGTAATGTATTTAAATGTAAATAACGATATAGAAGACGTCGGGGTGCTAACGCTTAAGATGAGTTATTTTTCCTATGATAAGTTGAAGGTATATATTTGGTGCTATGTTAGGAATGATTAACTGTAGTCAAATGACAGATTCAAGTTCACGTTGAAAGTCCACACCACATAACAATAGATGAGATTATAATAATTATCATTAACCATAATCAGGATTAGGTGCTCAGCGCTTACCGCTTTTTGTAAATTTCACAGTACGTGAACATCCCGGGTTCGATCCCTGCCGGCACCAATGAAATTGTTAATTGCAATTTTAAGTGATGATTTACCACGTGCTCGGCGGTGAAGAAAAACATCGTGAGGAATCCTGCAAGTCAGAAATAAAAAAAATATTTTGGAGACATCTGAAAGTCAAACAAAAGGCGTCAAGACAGCGCGGCGAACACTTCCTTGCCCTAAAACTCTCTTATGCGTGAGACGAGGCCTGTGCCCAGCGGTGGGATATATGTTCGTATAGGCTGTAACTTTACTTAACCTTACTATATAATTAAAAATAGATAAAAGTCACCTGTAACGTAATTATTTTAAGGGTAAGTAATCGTGTAGTGGCGGTGTAAAAATGTACACTACCCCTTATCGGCCTGTGGGTAATTTAAGAGGTGACAGAGGGTACACATCAGGAGATGGACAACAGCGTGTTTCTAATAACAACTAGAAAAAAAAACAGCGGTTGCTAGCCCGCCTGCTAAGTATGGCAGAATGACTAATATATTTCATTAAGCCAGAGTCCTTATGAGCCATTCTGTGGGCCTCCTCATATTATGTTTTGCAGTAGACTTTGATAGTCTATGAAACTAAACTAGACGATCCTTCACAGAAAGTACCATCATTATCACCACCATTAGAACCTATAGTAATTTACTGCCATATATAAGCCTTGCTCATGAATAGTCACAAAGCACGTTCATGAGCCATCTGCATCAATAGACGCCCATTAAAGTTAAAACTACTACGTATAGAGAAGACAACGCCTTGCATGATTTTGCGCCACGCTTTACGGTTCACTGTACCGCAACTGTTTAGTGAATGTCCAACGCCCACACAGACGAGTCGTGTTTCGCTTTGCATAAATAACCACTTTAAAATGCCTGGTTGTCTCCTTAAAGACTGCAGTAAATACTGCAGAACATCAAAAAAGTGATGGTTTAACATTTCATCGGTAAGTAAGGTAAGTTATCCGCGTTGTTACAATGCTCATGAGAATTGGGCAAAATGTAAAATCTATGGGCCAGGCTATGGGGGAATTTCAGGCCAAGAATTTTATGGCGCTTTCCTGGCGCTTATGACGTTTTGGTCGCAAAAAAAACTAATCTAAATTTTAATAGTTTGGTTAGACGACGTAACTATTATTTTAGCGCTGCAGCGAACTTTAGTTCTAACTCTTACCAAAATGAACCAATCTTTTGGTTCTGGGTGTCTGTTCTATACTCTAGTAATATAATTCGATGTAGACACCCTAAATATTTCATCAGGTTATCACGAACGCAAAACTGCGCTTTACTGTCATAACAATACTGTCACTCAAGCACCATTTTTCTTTATCGGTGATCCTGATCTACTTCTGATATTCTAGTTACCGATTTTCTCATCAACAGATATTCCGAGCATAGTTCTCTCCCTTGTTGAGTGACTTTGACCTTCTTAAAACCTACGGAAGATAGTAGACATACAATTTGGTTACAGAAATACAATTTGGTTAGAAAATTATCAATTGGGCCACACTTCAACGATTCGTACAGATACAGCGTGCGCTCATAAAACACAACCCACCCCTTGGTTGGAAATAAAACGCAGATTCCTAGAGGACTCCGTAATAGCAGATGAATATGTGTCCATCTTTTTATTTCTTTACTAGAAGCACTCTAGTGTCTTCGAGTTATGAATATCTCTCGACATACTTCCATATTTCCCGGTCAGAAGTACAAATCGCTATTCAAGTGCAGCATTTCAAGGACGATATTACGATTAAAGAGCTTTTCAAACCAAATATTAATATAATGCTATTTTCTAAAAAAAATATAGCGTAAAATGTACATTACGTTACCTCAAACTCTTAGAAGGGACTAAAGTACTACTAAAGTAAACTAACTTATAACGCTATAAAATTTTTGTAGTACACGGTGACTTAAAACCACGTTTAAGTCACCCTCATGCAGGATTCAACTAGCCGATTGTTGTACGGTATGTTTTACTTAAGTCACGCAAAAAAATTATAATATTTTATAAATTTAAACATTTGTTGAAACATAATCATAAATACAGAACAATAGAACTTTAATTAGTAACATCTATTGGAGTACATTAAATGACAAACAAAACATTAAATAATTTGATCAAGAAATATAAAAAAAAATGCTTGACATAAAATCATTTAAATTATTTGTACATTCTTAGCTTGAACTATGTATATTTTAGCTTTAATTGTATTTTTAAAGTTAAATTATTTAAACACAATTACTTACTTACTATTACCATTTACCGTCACATAACAAAAGCCAAAAAAATAACACCGTTGTGAATTCAGATTTGATAAATTATTTAGACATAAGCCAACATCCGGATCATACAAAACTTCTGTCAATAGTCTCGTTGCACCTTTGGTTTTATTTAATAAAATCTTTAGATTGATGTTTTAATTCTTGTACTGAAACTTTTTGATTCTCCGTATTTACTAACTTTGGTTTAATTTTATTTCAAATAATGTTTTTCATGAATTTGGATCAAAGTCAAATTTTCGTGAATTTCACTTATATTAAAAAAAAGTGACGATACACGGAACTTAAGTATCCAATTATTAAAACGAGTAAATTTAGTGCACTCGCTTCACTCGTGCGCTAACTTCACATGATTCAATAATCAGCTACTTAAGTCCCTTTTATCGTAATGTACTATAATTCAACGTTTAGTGTTCGTGTAAGTTAATTGACTAATATGTTAATTTAATTATATCATTGTTTTGAAAGACATAAAAATAAAAAAAATTTATTTCGACACAATATCATAACTATACGAATCGTTTTAATTTATTGTTTTTATTTTCTTTTTGTACTTTCTTAATTTTGATAAGTTAAAATATACTTCATATTTTAAGAGGACGATAAGTCTGACAAACAAGCACACAGTTTAAAATTTAAATGATGACAAGATCAAGTATCCTCGATTAAGAATCAAAATGCAAAGACGTCAAATACGTAATACGTGGTAGAGCCATGCTGCAGTTATATTAGTAGTATAGTTGTAGCACGAATGGGTCAGCTCGACCGGGGAAGGACCATGCTCTCACAGAATACCAGCGTGAAATGGTAGCTGGATGCTGCTGTGTTTCGTATGGTGAGTGTAGAGAACCGGAGACCATTCCATCTTAGTCCTCACGGGTGACAACGTATCTGCATTTTGATTCGTAAGCGAAGATAAATGTAGATGTCTGTGGGCCACAGCAACCACTTACCATCAGGTGGACTATGTGCTCGTTTGTCACCCTATCCTATAAAAAAAAACGTCGCCACCCTGGAGGGATAGGAATGTTACTCCTTGCCAGTAAAAATCACCTATGGTAGGTACTCATCACTCTCCAAACGAACCACAACAGCATTATGCTGCTATTTCATGGTGGTCCACTATCGGTTCAACTCGGTGTAGTCAAAACATATAATGCCTACTACGTGTACAAGCCGATTTTATTTCTTATTTATGCCTACGTCTTTAGATAAGAATTTTCAAGAATGTATCATTCATTCATGAATACAGCCCACCAAAAGTCCACTGGTAAACATAGACATCCAACATAGATTGCTTTATAGGGGAGGTATTTATCCTAGTTACCACTGCTTTTTTAAATTTATTTATGTACACTCAACGAGATACAGAAACAGTCTTATAATTAGTTCGTACAAAGGTTCTACTTATTCTATAAATTGCTGATTTATCTTCCAGTAGACCCATAAAAGAAAATATATTAACAAGGGAAAACTTAATGAGTATATTACTAAATAATTAAATATATAAAAATAATTAATAAATAATATACAAAACGTTACGTAAATTATGTTTAATTATACTATAAATGAAAGTAAATTAATGCAATAATTAAAAATAATACAAACAATAATTATACATAATATATATAAACAAATTACATTCAAAACAGCCTAGAATGAATGCTATAGGAGACTTTAAACGAGACTTTGAAGTTTTGAGTTTAAAGAGATGGAAGGAATACGTTAAAAGCGTGTTTATGAGTGAGGAGATGACGTATTAATTAAATTAAATGGGAATTCCGAAAGAAGAGGAAAGAGCTAGGGAAATAAGTATAGATGAAATAATGAAAGCAATGAAAAGCATGAAAGCAGGTAAGGCAGCGGGATATGATAGAGTTTCAATCGAAATGCTAAAGACTGGAGAGGAAGTGGTGGCAGGCCTGCTGTACACCTTCTTTAATTTATGCTGGAAACTGAAGCGAGTACCGGAAGACTGGTGCAAAGCCGTGATAGTCCCAATATATAAGGGAAAAGGGTCGCAGCAGGACTGTAAAAACTACCGTGATGTCAGCCTTCTTAGCAATGTAGGAAAACTGTTTACTAAGTTACTAATTGAAAGGGGTTTGGTTCATACGGGCATTAAAGTCTCTTTATAGGGACTTTAGTGGTTGTGTTAGGATCAACGAGTTCTACTCGGACTGGTTTGGCATCCATAAAGGTGTCAGACAGGGTTGCGTAGCTTCCCCGTGGCTGTTCAACCTATTTATGGACAGTTGTTTAGAAAATTTGAAACTTGAAGAATGCGGATTGTGAATGGGTGAGTTAACCGTCGAATGCCTTTTGTACGCCGATGATCAAGTTATTTTTGCGTCGTCGGCGGCCGAGTTGCAAATGATGGCTACATTAATGAACAGATCATTAAAAGAAGGGGGTATGAAAGTGAACGCTAGTAAGATGAAAGTTATGGTTTTTGAAAGGGAACAAAGTAAAACAGTATGTGAAATACGAACAGAAGGGGAGTTGTTCGAGCAAGTGGATGAGTTTGTATACTTGGGATGTGTATTCAGCAGGAATGGGAGATATGATAAGAATATAGAAAGACGAGTGAACGCAGGAAATAAAGTAAATGGGGCTCTACACTCTATAGTGAAATGTCAGAATGTGTCAAAAAAGGCACGTATGGAAATTCACAATGCTGTGTTAGTCCCTACTTTAACGTATGCTAGTGAAACCTGAGTGTGGCAAAAAACACGAGACTAGAATAAATTCAGTAGAAATGCGGTTGCTAAAGAGTATGTTAGGGCTGAATCTGAGTGATAGGGTGAGAAATTGTGAGATAAAAAGAAGTGTGGTTTGCAAGATGATACTGTGACCAGAATTAAGAAAGGAATGCTTCGGTGGTTTGGTCATATAGAAAGTATGAATGAGGATAGAGCATTGACTTATATATTAGGATAGAGTGACAAAGTAAATTTATGTTGCAGAAGTGAATGGAAGACGGAAAGGGACGTCCTAGTCGAAAGATTATCGACCAAATTGGCAAATTAGGAGTACCCTTATCCGACGTGCGTGTACGCGTAGGTATAATGTGGAAGAATTTCTTATTCTATGCAACCACTAGACCAAATAGAGATAAACATACAAAAAGCAATGCAATAAAAAACAAAATAGAAAAGGATGATCAAACGTGAATTTACATGTGTACATTACAGTTACTCAAAGAAGATGCATTACATACAGGTTGAAAATGTTACTCTTGTTTATTTATTTATTTAACAATTTAAGTACACATAGAAACAGAGATGACACATCACAATCAACAGTTTGTACAAGGGCACTATTTATTACATACTGAAATTTCTTCCAGTAGGCCAATAACAACGATATATTAAAATATAAGATGTGTGTTTTGGAATTCTATAAAGCATACAATCATAAAATAAATACATATAGGTATATATACATACACATTCCCTTTTTCAGTTGCAGGCAAGAAAACTGTTAAATAAGCGAAGATAAATCGAAAGAAACATTTTCCAATTTTGGAACGAATATTAAAAATTCTCAACCTGCGGAAGCTTTGAAAATATTTAAACATTATAAGCACGAGACATTGATTAATGACTCGACTCGAGATATTGTGTTACGCGAATAAATAATATTTTCCCTGTAAGCTTTCGTGTTTCGGGGCGAAATTAGCCGTCGACGCGCGAAAACAACTCTGCCTTTATTAGGGTTCTGTAAACGGATGTTAGAAAATAAGGGAGGTTAATTGAACGAAGATGTTTTCCTTGTAGGACAATAAAGAGATTCAGCCAAGTTACGTTTCGAATTGATTTCCGAAGTATTTACATTTTTTGTATGTAAAATAACTGTAAAGGCAAAGGCATTTGTGTTATATTACGATTATTAATAGAGGATGTATATATGTCTATGAGCCACAGTATCTACTTACGTCCAGAAACATGTACTAAATTTAATTCTTTCTTCTTCACAATCTACTGCTGAACAAAGGCCTCCCCCATGGAATGCCACAAAGCACAATCCTCTCATTTGATATACTAATTTTCTAAACTAAAATGAAATTATGTTAAAAATTTAAATTCAAAAGTAAAAAGATAAAATAATTTCCACATAAAAGCTTCTGAAGTTTATGTCTAAAGAAGAATTATGTTTAAAGAAAATGTTGTTCTGAGGATAAACTATTTCTTAGCGCACGACATACATATGACATTGTTTATTGAATAATTAAACCCCCGATTTCAGAAGCTATTCTTGAAATTATTTCATTATTTTTAGTTATTTAAATTCGGATCTTGCTTTTTATTTAAAGTCTAATTTTTTGATCCTTTTGACTAGGCTAAGGGATATCAAAAGCTGGAATAAACATGAAATAGAATATGATTTAAAAGCTTCAATTTTGGGGCCCATCCCGAAAGTGTAACCTATTTAATAAAAAAAATAATTATTATCGGTTCACAATTGACGAAGATATTACGTAACAAAATACGTGTAAAAAACATACAGTCGAACAAACAGTCGAATTTAGAATTTCCTCCTTTTTTGAAAGCGGCTCAAAAAGACAACAGTTTGGAATCCTATATTTTACTGGATGATGTTAAGTAGATAAACACTTTCTGCAATTTCTTTATAAACATTATTCTCTGCAAAGGCCGTTTCACGAACGACTTTACTAAAACTCGTCTCCTAAACCAGACCTATTTTAGGAGTAGACTTGTAGGATTTTTTTCTTCCTAAGTGACTGCTCCGTGACGTTGTGGGTTATTAATGAGTTGCAGCGTTGAGCGCCACGGGTTTGAACTCCGAGTATTTGTATGGCCAACAATTATTTGTTCTGGGTCTGAATGGTTGTCCTTGTGCAACTTATGAAGGTAGTTTACATCTACCTTCGCGTAACAGAAGAAAATCCAAGTGCGAAGGTAACGTTAAAATAAAGTGTCCGGAGGCACCATCTTAACCTATTTCTGCAGACAAGCATTCGTACATCGACAGCTGTTGTCCGTTCTGATGGTATGCCAAATTAAAGAAAGCCAATATAATGATTGTGGTAGCTGCTAGCCTGGCTAGCTCAGGCTAAGTGCTCGCTGTAAACTTCACAGTACGCGAGCAATCTGGGTTTGATTACCGCAGGCATAAATGATATTTTCAATTGCAATTTTGAGTCTTGATTAAATACGTGCTCGACGGTGAAGGAAAACATTGTAAGGAAACCTGCATGTCGAAAAAATAAGAACAAAATATTTCGAAGACATGTGAAATTAACCAACACGCAGCACAGTGGATATTTCCTTGCCCTAAAACCCTCTCAAAAATGAAAGGAAGCCTGTATCCAGTACTGGGACTTTTTATACGAGGCAACGCACCTGCAATTCCCCTGGTGTTGCGGTTAATCATGGGCGGCGGTAGTCACTTAAAATCAGGTGATCCGCATGCCAGTTTGCCCCCTCTTCTATAAAAAAATGTTTATAAACTGAAGTTACAAAATAAGTTGTACACCTGCAACTAACTTCAAACCAGTAAGATTACAGCTACGTTTACACCTTTGAGATGGAATGCGTCACAGATTGTAATTATACAAAAATCTCGTAGATAATAATGTAGATATCCATATATGTAGGTATCCATATATGTAGATATTCATATATGTACATATCCATATATGTAGATATCCATATATGTAGATTTCCATATCCACTTACTTTCAGATGGACTGTGTGTACATTATCAGTCTTATTTACATGTGGTAGAGCCACGCTGCAGCTATATTATGGTTGTAGTACGAATTTCGGTTCCACCGTAGAATGATCACGCTCTTACAGAATACCAGCACAAAATAGCAGCTAAATGCTACCGTGTTTTGAATAGTGAATATAGAGCATGCGTTCCATCTTAAATCACAGGAGAAAAACCGCATTCTGCATTTTAGTTCTAGATGTATTTTGGCCACAGCATCCACTTATAATCACTTACAATGTTTGACACCCTTATTCTACAAATATATATATAAAAAAAAAAAAAGTTGGTTATTAATTACGGAACCTTAAGCGCGTACATAAATTTACTTTCCATCTACCAGTAAATAAAGTTTGTAATCAAGTTTTGACGAGTTTTTTATTGGACGGCAGCTATGGGCTCAATGTTTTCACAGGGTAATCGTGTTTCCTATTTTTAACAATTTATTTCACTCTAAGAACTTTTTTGAAAAGAAAGGAATTCGATGTTATTTTTATTTTCGTTTTGTCCTGTATGCGAGGTTATGTTTCTGAAACTGTAATTACATTTTTTATTGAATAAGGGTGGCAAGAATGATCCCTAACTTTGATGACCCTAGATGACTCTAGATTTGATGCTAAGTCTGTCAGGTAATGCGCTGTGTGTGTACTACCTGAAGTGTCTACACTTTCGTACAGGTATACTTCTCCGGTGCTACTATGAATAATCCTCCTCTATTATGCAATATAGATTATTTTATGGGGCGGATCCCCATAAGGGGGGAGACTTACGATCAGCAGTTGACTTATGATATAATCTATTTATATTATACAACCTTTAATTTTTTGGATTCAAGGAAGTTAAAAAAATCTAGGTGTGTTGTTTCTCGGTTGTATTGATATTGCATACTAACTTTTTCATTGAAAAATATCTATGCATTGCGTGCCGATCAATCTCACAGGATTAAAGTTTGGTTGCATATCTGCAAGGTCACGTCATCTTTCATTCATTTTCAAAGCTTTCAAGCTTTCACCAGTGTAAACCGTCTTATAGTGGTTACTGCTCGGGAGAGAAAAAATTTCATTCCTTTAGTCTCAGGCAAAAAACTGCTGGTATCCATGTGGCCAGTAATAAAGCCTTGTAAAACCAGTCTTCCAAGTCTCAGGATATTTTTTAATGTCAGTACGTAACTAGGACCTGATCTATTAGCATCAATTAAAAAAAATTAAAAATGTTTATTTCAAACACACAATGTTTTAACATACATGTTCTGGAGAACACCTTTTAAGCAAGGAGATGCTTGTGTTAGGTAACTCCGCGCTTCCACTTCAGACAGACAGACACAGAAAATGCAATTATTATTATATTTTTTATATCAATTACAGAGTATGCAATTGATATAAAAAAAAAGAAATAAAAAAAATTTAAGTACAAAATACAAAAAGGATATGAAGCGCACATGAGTGAAGGTGTGTGTGTGTGTGTGTGTGTGTGTGTGTATGTGTGTGTGTGTGTGTGTATGTGGGTGTGTGTGTATTGTGTACATGAGTTAAATTAGTTTGCATGTTTGTAGATATAAGTTTTAGTTTTAAGTTTAGGTTAGCCCTGCGACAATACAAGCCAGGCACTGCTTCTTCCACTAACGGTTTCGTTACTGAGGTTATAACGGTTTCTAGACAGATTATGATAACGATGATACCATTGCCTCAATATCATCGTAAGTTTTAGTCTTAAGCCATTCAGTGACAATTAGTTTACAGTCACGAAGTTTTAGAGGATAGATGTGTAGCTCTTTATTCAATTGGTTGTATAAGCGGGAAGACTGTCTTGTATACTGCCTTTTAGCAAAAACAGATTTAACTGGGACAACTGGAGCGACCAAGTAGTTTCTTCTGCGAACCATATTCGGCTTATTGGGTTCATACGGGAGGGATTTGTGTTTTTTTAGAATAATATGGAGTAAGTAGAGTTTTCTTATGCCCCATTTACATTCATCCCTGTTGGGGGCGTGAGCGGGCGTGAGGCAGGGCAGTGAGCAGGGCAGTATGTAAACAGGCTACTCGCGCTGACACTGCCGCTGCCGCTGCCACTGCCCGACGATCCCTCAAATGTCGGTTTTTCGTGCGGAAGTCAAAGGACGGGCAGCGCGAGCGGCAGTGAGTGTTCACATTCTGCTCCATCGCTCACTTCGCGCCAAGCGCCTGGATGAACGGACGTGCGTGGCGTCTTGTTATTAAATAATTACGATCTACCAAAATGCCTTTCGAGTGGAATAATGAAAATACAATAAAGTTTTTAGAACTACTGGAATCAGAAAAGATATGGGATTTCAACGATGAAAACCACAATTCATCATCTTCTACGAACACGAATTTTCTTTTTTGAGATAACATAGTACCTATGTACATAATTAATTATAATTTCGTCGAATTTATTATTTTAATATAAAATTTAGTTTAAGGAATTAATGAACATTGACATTTTATTTCTAAAAACGATTAGTAATCATATTGATTATTTATTTATTAAAATGTAAAATAAGTTAAATGGTAATATTTGCATAATAGCCTGAGATTTTTAAATTATAATTTTATTGTAATTAAAATTATGAATCAATTTATACTGTAGTGTAATTATTAAAATAATAATAGCTTAACTAATCTCATATAATATTTAATATTATTTATGTAACAATAATGTAATAATTCAATTAATAATTTATGAACAATTTATTGTATAAGAATTCAAATAGAGTGGATCTGTATAAGTATTTCATTAATACATAATATTTTAATTCAAAAAGAATGTTTGTACCTAACTTTTTAAGCAATGCAATAATTTTAAAACATAACATTGGGTTTGTGTAATTAGCTGTATTTCATAAGATCCAATGCCTCGATTCCAGTAAAACGGGTCTCCGGTTCTCCACACTCACCATACAAAACACAGAAAATAGCAGCTTAAATAGCTGCTATTTTACGCTGGTTTTCTGTGAGAGTGTGCTTCTTCCCCGGTGGAGCCAACCCATTCATGCTACAAGCATAATATAGCTGCAGCGTGGCTCTACCATGTTGACCTTATTCCTTACATTTGATTACCCCATAACCATTATCGAATTGTTCCCAACCACTTCGATTACATAAAAAGATTTTTGACATAAAAAGATTTGCTTCAACAACGTTCGAAGTGGCTCGTATTCCGTTTATAGCAGCTTACACATTTTATTGACCATAGATAACGATTTTATACGACCGCCGCCCTGTTTAAAGGTCTATACTAATTTATTGTTATATTTGCGACTAAGCATGTTGTTTTTAATTATTCACTTCACATAATGTCAGTTCAGAGTTGACAAGTATTGTAAAAAACTCTTGCTAACGCAGTATCGCAATATGTTTGACGGGAATCGCATATCGCCGCATGAACTATTTTATTATATACTAGCTGTATAAATTTTTTGTGCGAAACTATTATTCTTTTCCCAAAATAAATGTAGCCTAAGTTACTCTTTATAATATTAGCTATTTGACATTAAAAGGTCTGTCGAAATCAGTCCAGACATTTCTGAGATTAGCCGGAACAAACTTGCAGGAAAAAAAGACAGACAGACAGAAAAAGCTTGAAAATAGTTTTTTGTTAAAGCACTATTGATAATTTCATATGCATTTAGTAAAAAGCTCTCCTTTAGACAATATAAACAAACACTTTAATTTTATTTAATTGTAAAGATTAACAAAAATTATTAGTGGGCCCCAATTTATAACAAGTTTAGGAACCTTGTTTTTTTATTAACCCTTGCAAAGTAGGCTATTACAGATCATTAAATTAGCATCTCTTTTATAAACTAATTTACGGATGTTTATCTCGCTTAATTTTAAATTCCCGACGTTTCGGGTGCTTTACAGCACCCATTGTCACAGGGAGGGGCTCTGCTCTGCTACGTTTAGTTTTTGAATATAAAATGAAATCCAAACCTAAGTATACCACTGCAAGACTTCAAGATACCGTAAGCTCGTCTGCGTAGATCGGACCAAAATCGGGGAGTCAAACACCTTATTGATCATGATCATTGGTAGCATAAAGCACCCGAAACATCAGGTATTTAAATTTTTAATTAAACGCAATAAAAATTCGTAGAATTTTCTTAATTTATTGTGTAGTATTAGCGTAAATATAAGAAATCATTGTGCATATATATCAAAATTAAATAGCGCGCTGGGCGGTTAATTGCGGTGTCGTTTGTCGCTGCTTTAAATCCAGCACAGATGAAGTAAATGTATGACCAATTCATAATTATTTGTGATTAGCTCTTTGTCCTTGTGCAACTTTGTTAGTATGTAGAATACTTACAAGCTAAAATAGAAATATCTAGTATCTAAAAAGAATAAAACATACGTGAAAACGCAAAGACTTTTATTTTAACGTCTGATCGCGTTCGGTTACAAATCTAACGCTCAATCTAAGGCGTCGTCATAATTAGCAACGATCGTACGAGCAAACGATGCGATTTTGTCGTACGACAAGACTAAACACACATATTTCTCTAGTGTTCTAATTGAAGCTTGCAAGTCATCGCGCGAGCACAAGTAATGCTTAACAACGATACGTACGGTGGGTTATATCGTACGATCGGGCAATCAAAGCAAAAAATATATTTTTAATATCCTAATAGGTCCAATTAGGATACTATTATTAGCGCAGCAACGCAAGGGCACCGGTGAGTCAAGTTAGATACAGCTATTGTAGAAATGGTGCCGTTTTGGCATCGTGTGATGCCCGTCGGGTGATGAGCATCATTGGCGAGCACATCACTCACCTTCAATCCGCCGATAATTTAGTCCTTATGGCAGAATCGCTGGAGGACCTAATAGTGCTTTGCTCAAGGACCTCAATAGTGTCTCCCACGGAGTACCCTTGTGTTAGTGTCTCTCGACGGAAAAGTCTTAAGATAAACATGAAAAAAAAACAATGGTCATGTGTAACGTATATAACGTTATGGAATAAGGGTGACATACGAGCACATAGTCCCCCTGATGATAAGTGGTTGCCGTGGCCCTTAGACCATCCACCCTTTATCCATCTATCCTTTTAGAATTAATTAACAATGAAAATGCAGGTGCGTTTACACCCCTGAGGACTAAGATGGAACGGCTCGTTTCCAGTTAAAGGTGTCCCCGGTTCTCTACACTCATGATATGAAACAAAGCAGCATTAAGCTGCTATTTTATGTTGTTATTCTATCAGAGCGTGTTTCTTCCCCTGTGGAAAGTTAAAAAAAATGTCTCAAAATTTACGTTTAAAATTATTTTCCTAATATCCTAGATACTAAATTATAAATTATTCTATAAAATGTTGTTTCATCATAAGAATTTTTTATCCAGTAATGTAGTTAAATTAGGTGCGTTAAAGATATTAAGTACTTAGGAAAATGAGCTTTCTTTGGTGTTACAAAACTTGATTTATACTATGTCATGGAACAAACCTGTGTGGATAAATTTGAAAAGTAAAACATTATCTAAATATATAATTTCATCTAAATCATTGGAATTGTGGCCGATGAAGGAAAAGGGAAGATGTCCCGCCGGGCAAGGTGTTCTACCCGGGGAGCGGCCAACACTCCATGT
The DNA here is from genome assembly GCA_907164705.1 of Parnassius apollo. Lineage (NCBI taxonomy): Eukaryota > Metazoa > Arthropoda > Insecta > Lepidoptera > Papilionidae > Parnassius > Parnassius apollo. The sequence continues at coordinate 448,303 of CAJQZP010001217.1, forward strand.
GATAGTTCGGAGATGTTCTATATATGCTGTTTATGATTCGGAATGTTAATAGCGTGATTTAGGCTTCGGTACGTTTCGCTTACGGCGCGACGACAGCGCCGCCACATCACCCCCTGCTCAGACCAGTGGTCGATAGTGCAGTCCGATTGCCGGTGCGTCCTTAATATCGGTGGGGAATGCATGCTGTGTGCGTAAGGGCAAGTGACACCGGTGCGAATGATATGCCGATGTGTAATGCATGCCGTACTACGCATCAATGGACACAAGTGCCAGAAGTCTGCCTTATAAATCTGCGGTGAGTCGAGACGAAGACAAGTTGGACTGGCTTGCTGTAGTTGTTGTAGTTTCCGAAGGTTGTTGGCGTTAAGGGTGTCACCACTGTGGCCGTGGAAGGAAAAGGGGAGATCTCCCGCCGGGCAAGGTGTTATGCCCGGGGAGCAGCCAAGGCTTCGGTGTGTTTCGCTTGCGGCGCGACGACAGCGCCGCCACAGAACCATTTCCTAGAAATTAATAACATTTACACATAGTATAAGAATTGCTAACTTATAGTATAGGATTTACAGGTTGCGGTCGTCTAATTTAAAACGTACGCGCCTCCCTTTTATATTTGGTAGATTTTATAATTACTATCGATTAAATTATAATGTAAATTATAATATAACTATCTTCTACACACTAAAAAGGCGTATGAATACAGATATTATATATGTAGTTTAATTATAGATAACAAATGCTTGTTATTGGTTACAGACTAATAAGTCTGTAGAAGTCACAATGTAGTGGAGTGCGTGGGTGTGCGTAGCGGGTGTACAAATAGAAGATAATTCTCTACTAACTGTGTATAGTGTAAATGTGTGTGTATGTGACTGTATGTGTGTACGTTTGTGTGAAATGTATGAGAGTCCCCTACAAGTCCATTGCTGAACAATATCCACTGGATATTGTTCAGCAGGAGCCTACCAGGGGCTCGGCCTGCCTGGACCACATCTTCGTAAGGGGTACAGATTCTGCTGTTGGTATAGTGTGCCATGCAGATCTTACTGATCATGACATTTGTTTACTTGGTACTACCATCAACCAGGCGAATCACCCATCTCGAATCCACGGTAAGGTCAAAATGGATTTTAATCGGATTGTTGACAAGCTGGAGTCGACTGATTGGTCATTGATAATGAATATGGAAGATGCTAACGAGGCAGCTGATAATTTTTACACAATCTTAGAAACGGCAATAAACGAAAACACAAGTTATGTGGTGCCCAAACGGTCAGATCGAGTTATAAAGCCATGGATAACTCCAGGCTTAATGAGATGCCAAAAACACCGTGACAATCTGCATCTCGAAGCCAGGAGAAACCCTTATAACACATTTATCCAAATCACTTATAAACGATACAGAAACTTCCTTTACGCGCTACAACGAAAATTAAAGACCGAATACGAGAATAATCAAATTCAGCAAAATAAAGATAACCCAAAAAAAGTTGTGGAAAACGCTCAAAAATATATGTAATCTCACACGTAACACTACCGAGGCTACTGAATTGTTGTCCGTAGACAAAGACCCTGATTCTTCTTTAAACGCTTGTAACGAGTACTTCACTAGAGTTGGCAGAGAACTGGCTGATGACACGCTCAGAAGATTAAACACCCAAGAAGACCTGTTAGCTGCAGAATACAAACCAAGAGTGCTTTGCAAGGACTCCCTCTTTCTGCAGCCAACGGATCCTTATGAAGTTGGTACGCTTATTGACCAGCTAAAAAACGATACTGCACCGGGTATAGACAGCTGCACCCCAAGGTTGATTAAACAGATAAAACACATAGTTCTGCATCCACTTACCCACATATTTAATCTTAGCTTGTTATGTGGCGTTTTTCCTAATTGTTGGAAATTAGCAGTTGTTACTCCAATACACAAAGATGGGGATAAAAACTGTCCTAGTAATTACAGGCCCATATCTTTGCTAAGTATATTTTCCAAGTTATTGGAAAAAATGGTAAGCAAACGTCTCACCAACTTTATAGAAAATAATAATCTGCTCTCTGTAAATCAATTTGGCTTCAGGAGGGGTAAGTCCACGGAGGATGTGGTAGTACGACTGACAGATGCTGTGTCTAGACATTTGGACAATAAACGCAGCTGTTTAGGTATCTTCCTAGATCTTGCTAGGGCCTTCGACACCGTCTCGGTCCCTATTCTGCTGCGGAAGCTTGAAACAAAAGGAATTAGAGGAGTGGCGTTGGCTTGGTTTCGTAGCTATCTCTTAAATCGGCGTCAATGCATAAGAGTGGGCTCACATACAAGTAAGCAATTAAAAATCAGTATTGGAGTTCCTCAAGGAAGTATTCTTGGTCCAATCCTATTCTGCATTTACATTAATGACATCCTAGAATTACCCATACAAAGAGCAGACGTCATATGCTATGCGGATGATACAGCCATTATATTTAATGATTTAAGTTGGGACAGCGTACTCGAGACGGCTCAAAAAGGCATGATAGTGTTGAATAAATGGTTAAGTTCCAATTTACTAACTCTAAACTATAAAAAAACTAAGTTCATAGCCTTTCACAAAACTCTCGCATCAAAACCATTTTCGCTGGTAAACTTAGTAATTCACACTTGCGTATCTGAAGTACCCTCTTGCGGATGTAATACAATCAGCAACACAGATAACATCAGGTATCTAGGAGTGATCATTGATGATAAGCTATCATTTAAAAACCATCTAAGCCGCTTGTCGGGTAGTGTTAGGAAAACCATTTACATAATGAAAGCTTTACGACGTTGTGCTACTAAAGAAACAATGAAAATGGTTTACAAAGCACTAACCCAATCCCTACTATACTACTGCACGCTGGCTTGGGGTGGAGCTATCAAATCAAAAATGCTTGAAGTCGAGAGGGCCCAGCGAGCAGTACTAAAAGTAATGCTGTCTAAAAACTTTAGATTTCCTACTGACGAACTGTACAAGGAATGTAAGGTACTACGGGTTCGCCAAATCTACATTTTAAAGGCAGTAATACTAACCCACAGAAAAATAATAAATTCCCCGAATTATCTTAGCCTGTGCCAACGTCGGATCTTTCGAGTGCCGATTCCCAATTCACACAGTAGCTTTATCAAACGCCACTCACCATTTCTTCTGCCTAGCATTTACAACAAATTCTGCTGTCTCTTCCCAGATTTGAGGTCTTTGTCCACAAGTAAAGTCAAACACAAAATAACAACCTGGCTGCTACATGCTTCTTATCAGGAAACGGAAAACTTACTTTCCTTTCATAGTTGACCCTATACATGCACACGCGTAGACTTACACTCACTCACACACACGCGCAAGCACGATCCCCCCCCCACACACAAACACACTCACACAGACACACACACCACACACCCACACGCACGCACACACACTCGTTCGCACGCACACAACAAAAAAAAAATTTATTTTTTCGCTTCATTTTAATTTAATCGGAGTTCTATGTATTTATCGGTGTAAACGGTGTCAGTCAATGTTCTTGGTTCCTGCGATACAAGCCTAGAGCTTAGTGCAGAAACCAGTGTATTGCTTAATTATGTAATGTTTTTTGGTTAAATAAATACATTTTCTATTCTATTTCTATTTCATTTCTATATTGGCACTTTTTCAACGTGGTAGAGGCATGCTGTATCTATATTATTATGGTTGTATCACAAATAGACCAGTTCGACCGGGGAAGCTTAATCTGTGTATTTCGTATGGTGAGTGGAAAGAACCGGAGATCCTATTTAGAGGAAACGAGGCATTTCATCTTAGTCTGCAGTAGTCACATGCACACATTTTGATTCCTAATTGATTATGGTGAGGATAGATGTCAATCTCTATGGGCCACCGGTATATGAGTGATATATATGAAAAAGTGATACTAAAAAGAACAGAATAGCATAATTTTATTCAATATAGATTACATGTAATTCTAATTGAAAGTCATTTTTTACCCTACTTCTGGTTCGAAAAAAACCTCTGTCCTGGGAAGAACCCGCGATAAACGCAGCGTGACTTTTTTTAAATAAACTTTACAATGTGAATGGTTACAAAATGCTTACAAAATTTGATTTATAAAATGCTTGGAAGCGACCACTGCATTCTCAGGGGTTATTATCAACCATGTAATCCAATGTAATCCAGTAATGTAATGTAATCCAGGGATTATTATTAACCATGTAATGTAGTCATTTTTATTATAATAAACCTTTTTATACCGTTTTTTGTTTAATTAAATATTAAAACTTGGTAACCCTTGTATATTTTCTGGGACCTTGTTGATATAGCGTACAGTACATTGCCCCAAGAATGAATTACTGATTCTGTGTATTCGAGAAACTATCACTAGCTTGGTAATAGGGAGACAAAAATATACATCTACACGGTATAGCTTGTACGATATTGAGATAAAATACAGTATACTCATAAGTATAAGTATAAGATTGAACATTGGAGTCTGTACAATATGTAATGTATTATACATGAAATTATTTTTAAACATGATAACAATATTATAATAACCTATCTGAACCCGGCAGACGTTGTGCTACAAGTTAATAACATAGGTTGTGTTCAGCGACTTTTGTTATTTTAGCGCAAGCAATTTAATTTATTAATACCAATATACAAATTTTCATGGTGATTGATCAAAAACATTTTGAGTTGAACGATTTCATAATATATACAAACATCCTGACATTAATATAATAAATAAACTCTGCAACCGTACTACTCTTGATAATCTGCATTCGTCTCATTCTCTCGAAGTTTAGTTTTTTAAGGTTTCACTTCCACCGCGTGTGCACTGCACACGTGTTTTTTTTTTATTGAGTTGTTATAAGGATGCGGTATAAGGCTGCTGCTTATCTCCTAGTTTGTTCCCCTCTGTCGCCTCTTACGAAACCCACGGGACGATATGGGGTAGTGGGTATTCTTACACTGTTATTACACGGCCAGCATTGACCTTTCACTATCTTCTTTATCATCATACCGAAAAAGTTAAATGCTGAAACTTTGGTAATATCCGTTGAAAGTATTTAACTTAATCATCACGCTTGGTAGGTGGATTGGCGCTAGCAATAACAGAAGTCCAAGACCTTTGATGCTGCTTATCCACGCCGGTCTGGACATTTAAGGCCTGGTGTAAACGATATCGTTTTATCGCCATCTATCAGAAGCAATGAGTTTTCGCTAACAGAGTTTACAATTCCATATCATCCTCTGGGTGTCGTGAGAGGCGTCATTTGGATATCTTAATTTAAAAGCCTTACTCCACTACAAACATATACAATCCTAAATTGAAAAATTTTTTCGAAGACAAGTGGTATCAAAGTAAATAAAGGTAAAAAAGGTTTATGGGTTTGTTGTTTCTTGGTTGTATTAATACTGAAAAATAGCATTTTCGTTGAGAAATACCTACGAATTACGCACCAAATAACCCCACAGGTTCACGGAAACGCTTATCCAATTACCGCACACATACCTGTAGTCTCACCAGCTCAGGTATTTCACCTTATCCTCAAATAAATGATTGCTTGTGTCCATGGGGCCAGGAAGAATGATCTGAATGAGTACCAGACTTCCAAGCCTCAGGAAGTTTTGTAATGTCAGTACAGATGCAGCACCAGGCTTGCAAGCCTCAGGACATTTTGTGACGTCAGCAGGTCACTAGAGTCTGCTTAATTAACAGAGTGTGACGCTTATTATGCATGAGGTAGGCGTTTTTGTACAACGACATAATATTCTCAATTTATAAACTGAAGTAACAGGAGATACTTATAGCCCACCTGGTTGTAATTGGCTACTGTATCCCATAAAACACTTGCAACTAACGTGAAACGAAGAAGGCTCTAGATATTATGTTGTCACTCTTGAAGACTGAGATGAAGTATCCCATAGTTTGTAATTCTACCGACATTTTTATACTGTATCAAACCGGAATACAGTACTGTTATTTGGCGCCAAACGTAGGTAAGAGTGTAATACAGAACTAGGCGAATTCGAAGCGAAAAAGCTCTACCTAGTAAATTTTCTTTCTTAAACTTATTATAATTTTTTATAGAATTATTTGACAAACGAGCACCAGTTAACCCGATGATAAATTAATGCTTTGGCCCATAGACTTCTACATCTGACCTCGATTAAGAATCAAAATACAGATGCGTTGCCACCCCTGAGAACTAAGATAAAATGCCTTATTTCCCGTAAAAATATGGTCTCCGTTCATCAACACTCGAAATTGAGCTGCTAATTTACGCTTATATTCTGTGAGAACGTGGTCCTTTCCTGGGCGAGCCCACCCAATCTTGGTACTACAATAATATAGTAGCGTGGCTCTATGCGTAAAAAATTCCCATTATTTTTAAAATTTAACTTTAATCGATTATTTATTCATAATTTTATAAAAATCAACACATAAATTCTTTATATTCGACGTTGAATGTAAATTGCTGAAATCGATTCCGGTTTTGTCAAAATTCTTGATAAATTAGGAAAAATTTGTTGCGGAGATATCAAGAAACAATTTATTAATTTAAGGCTCAATCACAATTACATAATAGTGATACTGTCACGTTTTGGTATCGTTTTTGACATACGAAATTAGTCCTTAAAAACTGATATCATAACTAATTAGGCTGTAAAGCCTACTTTAGCTTAGTCATTTTTAGCCGTTAATCCGCCAATTAGGATAAAAACGGTGAAATGGGTACAAAACTTTGTATAGGAAATGCTAAATCATTTAACCGATTTTGACGGAATTTGATATTCAGATAGCTGGAAAGATTTAGAACACTAAGTTACCTTTTATCCTTAAAAAGATAGCGAGGTATGACTGAACTCCACGCGGATGAAAACGTATTCGTATACTTCTTCAAATTTGTATTTCTTTGTTATTTGTTATTTTTGAAACATGTTGGTCTGTTTATCTACGTTAGTTAACATCAACTAAATTGTAATAGGTTGCTGTGAATACAAAATAACTACAACTAAATGTTGGTCTGTTAAGAAGCTACTTACTAACTTTAATAAATAAAACAATACTTCGGAATAATAAAATTTATTCAATATAATATCTTATGGAATAGTTAACTTTAATGGTTAACTTTAAGTTAACTTTAAGCGACAGTAGCCTAATGGCAGAGCGCGGACCGCGAACTAAAAAAGGTCGTGGGTTCGAATCCGCCATTCGACTACTGGCGTGAACCACTCGTAACACAAGTAATTTAAGCTTCTTACCACGAATGGTTAAGGGGAATATTAGTAATGTTTATAGCATTGTTAATTTTCTTTTAAAAAATAATAATAATAAAGTAATGTCAACTAGTCAAATAGTAGTCAAATGGTCACTAATCAGCTGGTGATCCTCAAGGTACCGTATGAGCTGGCTGTTTATAATGGATTCCATTATTTTAGAGAACAAGAAGGCGATGGTTCTAGGTCTGTAGTTGGATGGGTCAGAGCGGTTACCTATTTTAGGGATCGGGTGCACAAAGGCTGTTTTCCATGATTTCGGGAATAGGACTAGGGGTAGAAGTACCGTAAAAGACGCGTCAAAACCGGTGCAAGCTCCGGAGCACACGTCTTCTGCACAATAAGCGGGACACCATCAGGCCCACTCGACTTGTTGATGTCCAGGGAGAGGAGTTCTCTGCGCACCAAGCATTGGTAAACAGCACATCCTTTATGGAGCACTCACACCGCGGTCGGCGATGGTCGGCGGTGTGTTCCCCCGTCATCAAGAGTCGAGTTGGACGCAAAGATAGAGCCCAGCAGATCGGCTTTATCCTTTACGGCATGGGGCAGTGAGTCGTCGTCCCTGTGCAAAGATGTAAGAGATGTCTGACAGAAGTTCCCTTGGACAGCTTTGGCGAGAGACCAGAATGCACGTATTCCTGAATGAAGACGAACTAGTTTCTTGCCAATTCTACCGATTTGCTCTGACTTTGCCTTAACAATGACACTTTTGAAGGACCTAGAGGCAGAATTATACTTATTTTTAAAAGCGCTGGTATTTACATTCCGAGACGTCGATACGCGAGCCCAGGCCTGGTAGCACTCTTGCTACCAGGCCTAGGCTCGCTCTTTTCTTTTCCTGGTAGCGTAATAGCGCAATTCAAAAAAAGGGTGGGGGGCCCCAACAGGTAGCACAGATGTTTTAATCCAATAAAAAGTTCCATTCCCTGTAGCACTACATCAGCGACATAATCAGCAAAAATGCTGGGATCATCCTGCGAGAAGCAAACCCGCATCCAAGGGCAGAATGCAAAAAAAGATCGCAACATGCCCTAATCGGCTGACCTATAATGCGGTACACTGCGGCAACCTGTAGTATGCCACCGCGATGGGAGCGTGAGTTGTACCGTACTCCGGATCAGATAATGGTCCGAGGAGCCAAGAGGGCATCGACGGAGACCTGATATCCGTCCGGATAAGAGTTCAGCGGAAGATTTAACAGGGAAGATACGTGATTTTCCACATCTGTGATTCGCGTAGGCGAGGTAACCAGTTGTGTCCGGCCATATGCCAAAGGTAAGTCATAAATGGGTCTACCCGCATGATCGGTTTAACGAGAATAGAGAAGAATTTTGGTGTCCTCTTTGTCTTTAAATGTGGTTAATATACATTATATATACATAATAAATACATTGTATTCTTTTAAAATAAACAGTACAAAATTAACAACTTTTTAAATAAATAAAACTAACCACTTTGAATAAAATTATCATATCCAATTTATTCATATCAATCAACGATTCTATAGCTTAACGGTTAATATAGGTTAATATTAAATTATTCGTGTTTATGTACTCTAGCGCCACCTTGTTGTCATTCTAGTGCAATCTTATGTACCACCTTGGGATTCAATCAATTTTTGTTTGGAATGAAGAAGATGTTGCTATTACAAAGCAATTTTACTCGAGAGGAAATATTTTTTTTTATTTATTACTCTAAAATTAAATCTAAAAATAGGGGTTGTACGTGCGGCGTTAAGTCTACTCCTAACTTTTTGACATTATCAGTAGGACTAGATTAACATCTATTCTGCTCTCCTGTCTGGCGAGCAGTTTAGCGAGTCGCACTTTGGGACAGCGCAGGTCGTGTTTTTCCCCAGCGCAAGTCTGAGGAGTTCTTCTTTCAAGTGACTGCCGCCTGTTATTTGGTCTGATTCTTTTATCCCACCCCTTTTTCCTATCTTAAACCAATCCAAGGTGTCAAGCGTACTGTGCCAATGGATACGTGGCTGGAGAGAGTCCAGTCGCAAACAGTGCGTACCCGAGGCCAAGGCGATTTGGGTAGTATTTTAGCCCTTACCTCGACATGCGGGTCTCTGTCGGGGTGACCGAATATCCCTAACTAATCGTGGGTACCAGAATGGACGAAAATCGACATTTTGCACACAATATTGGAAAATCTTTCCCTGCAACACTACACCCCAACCTGAGACAAGCCGTGAAGTGGAGGGCACGTCTGCAGCCAAACCAAAATCGGAAACGAGCCAGGGAGGGTAAAAAGACACACATTCGAAAAAGGAATTTTAAAATAACGAACTTGAATGTATTAATTGGACTTAAACGATTGTGTTTACTTCACAACAACTCAGAGGGTAGTAAAATATTGCAAGGACACTTGTTTAAAATTAACGTAATCTACTGACATAATTTATAAGTGTACTTACTTTGTCTTGTTGGTCAGAAAGAAGGCGCTCAAACAACACATTATCGTCATTATTACGGCCCTTAACAAGTCCACTGTTGAACATAGGCCTCCTTCAAGAAACGTCTTCCTACAACTATTACGAGGTTGTCACTCCATCTAGTGGGTGACGCCCTACACTTCGCTTATCAATAACGGGTGGGCCAGAAAGGAGTACGATTTTAAAAACACTCTTGCGTTTGAAGCTTTAGAGAGGGAACTGCGCGGGTGGTGGGGTTAAGTAGCTCGGTTCTCGAAAATTTAGTCGCGATGGATCACTTCACGGGAGCGCAACGTGCTTTCTGCGTTAAACATTATTATAAAAATCACGATTCGTGCGCTATTGTTCGGCGTTTATTTCGACGTGAGTTTGGATTACATGACCTAAATCAGTGTCCGAAGGAAAGCGTGATTCGATCGTGGGTCAGAAAATTCGAAGCTACTGGTTCGACTCTCAAACAGAAGCCTGCGGGACGCCCAAGGTCAACAAGAACGAAAGACACAATTGAACAAGTTAGAGCTTCAGTTCAACGTAATCCTGTTCTATCGACTCGAAAGCGTTCAGCCGAACTTGTGGTGTCCAGAACATCTTTGCGTCGCATTTTGTTGAAAGATCTGAAATTGCATCCGTATAAAATTCAACTTGTGCAGGAATTACAGCCAAATGATCCAATTTTAAGGAGAGCTTTTGTTGAAACGATGCTGGAACGCTTTCGGAGTTTCAACAATATTCTGTTCTCCGACGAAGCCCATTTTCACATAAATGGGCAGGTGAATAAACAGAATTGCCGTTACTGCGCTGCAGAGAACCCACGTGCAAAACATCAAAAGCCTCTACATTCGCCGAAAGTAACTGTTTGGGCGGCCATGTCAGCGCACGGAATTATCGGACCCCACTTCTTCGAAAATCGACAAGGCCAATCTGTCACTGTAAATTCTGACCGATACATAGCCATGTTAAGGGATTTTTTCTTTCCACAACTGCAACAATTTGAAGCCTATAATCGTGCGACATGGTTTCAACAAGATGGCGCGACATGCCACACAACTAATGCCTCTTTGACGGTCGTAAACGAGATGTTTGGTGAGAAACTGATATCGCGCCGAGGTGACATTGAATGGCCTCCTAGAAGTCCGGATCTTACACCACTGGACTTTTTTTTGTGGGGATACCTAAAAAGTAGAGTCTACTCCAATAACCGAGCCACAATTGACCAGTTGAAGACCAATATCCGGAAAGAAATGGCAGATATTCCCCGTGCAATGTGCCAGCGAGTTTTTACCAATTTGAGGTTCAGATTCGAAGAATATTTGCAGCGCGATGGTGCACATCTGGATGATGTTATTTTTAAGAAATGAATTTCCCAGATGTATAAGGCTGCCGCCGCTCGAGAACCTTTCTACGCCAAATGTTGTGGGTTCTTTGACCTACATGGCCGGCTCATTTCCAATTCAGTAATAATCCGTTTATTGGGTGCTGGAAGTAATTTCTTTTTGATGTAAGATACAAGTTTAGCTACCATTGTGGCACAATTAAGCTTTGATATTGTCATATTTCGTTCCTAATTAATGGTGCACTACACGGTAAAATAAAGAGCCTTGAAAGCTCACGGGCTAAGTGCTCACTGAATTTCACAGTACGCGAGCAAGCCTAGTTTGGTCTCCTCCGGCAACTATGAAATTGCAATTTTAAGTGCTGATTTACCACGTAATTGGTGGTGAAGGAAAACATCGAGAGGAAACCTACTATATATACACATTGAGGCAGCACGGCGGACATTTCCTTGCCTTGAAAACCCTCTCAGAATTGAGAGGAGGCCTGGCCCAGCAGTGGAACGTATAACGGCTGTAACTTTAACTTTGAAATTGTAAAATAATAAAAGGTTTAAATTGTGAATGAAATATGCCAAAATAAGGGCATAATGATGCCTTATAGTAGCTAAGCTTCTATCTCACATATCATTACTATTAAATATTTCTAAGGTACACCTTTTTTGATTTAAAAATTGTTCCAAGTTGATAGGAAACATTCAAAGTAAAACTTCCAGTTTAGTTAGTCACTCGTGTGATGGAAATTAAAGATAGGAAAATTTTAAGTTTAAATTCGGCATTTTCCGGAAGTGGTGTGAGGTATTGGCGTTACCTGCTTTAAGGAAATATAAAGGTAATACCTATAAAATATTTATTTTTTACTAGCGACCCGCCCCGCCTTGTGCAATCATAAAAAAATACCCCCATGATTATAATAGAAGTCAGTTATTCCTATGTTACAGACATAAACCTAATTTTTAGTTCTTTGTATGAAGTTGAATTGCAATGGATGCTTCAGTTGGACTCATTTGAAATTCAAAAAAAAAATATCCAGCTACGAAAACAAAAGTTGCGATAAGGAAATAACCAGTTTCATTGCCTCTAAATAACAATGAACACTAAATAGAGTCTATTCTTTACATTCCAGTCAAATAAAGAAACATACGCACTAGTTCACAAATACTTGTGTTTTAATTTTTTTATATATTTTTTGTTATTTACGTTTACATTGTGTGTTTACTCAATAACATTTATTTAACCATAATAGATAAGAATATCAATTACACTATAATCCTGTGGGCGTCGCAAGAGGCGACAGAAGGAAACAAATCAGAAGATGAGCAGAAGCATCCTCCAAATAACGACTAAAAAAACTGCGGTTACCAACCTACACTACACTCGCTAAGCGTGGTAACTGTGGCAAATACCCTCCCTATGAAGCAATCCATGGGGGAGGCCTGGGGTAAGGTTTACAATTTTTTTACCTGAATTAGGGGTGGGGGTGGTGTGGGGGAGGGGGAAGAGTTGTAGAGTCACCCCCTACTTCCCATTCCTGCCGGACGTGCTTAGTTTTTTTTTTAAATAAATTTTTAAAAATCTAATTTGAGGTTATGTTTCGTAATTTTTATGACAATTTTAACCTGATTTATGGGGAGAGAGAGTTGAGGTACGGAAGCCCCACGCCACTTAACGTGGTGCAGTCAAGGGAAGTCCGGTTGACGGAGCCCTGCTTAGCGGGGCTCCTATTTCTGAGTGGTTTACAAAAAAAATAACCACGAAAAGGATGACGGGTACTATTCGCTCGCTGGTCTCGCCCACTCGACCCCATCATCCCCTTCTAACCTAACCTGTCCGAGTCGCGGCGCCCCACGTCCCAGGCTTTTGCACTCGATATAACACCAAAATATGAACTTTTATAACTACTTTATAAACATAATTTATGTCTGCCATCATTTGTAAGAAAGGATCTTTGCTATATTTAGCAGTATTCCGCCGCCACAAATATTCCACTATTCACCAAAACTCGGAAACGACGTCATGACAAAAAGTCAATAAAATGGCCGGCCTAACGATTAATTTTACACATTTTAAATCGATTCAAATCGAAATTGGATTAATCGATTCATAAAAAATCGAAATCTTAAAGATCGATTTGGCAAAAATCGATCTTTTTTTGATTTGCGTTAAAAGTTTATATTTACAATATCAAAAAATACAATAAAGTACAGATAACATTAAAAACTGTCATTCTTTACGAGTACATTCAACTGATTGTAAATAATTTCACAAATCTTAATAAAACAGAAAAAGATTCGATCTCGATTCTCTAGGGTGAAATATCGATTTACTAGATCGATTCAGTACTATATATCGATATGACATTGACAGATGAAACTTCAAAAACGTAATTAATTAGTCATTTACCAATATTTTTAAAAAATAGTTAAAAATACTTCGACGCTGCTCCGGCAGCAAAAATCGAGAGACAGAATCTTCAAATTCAGGCGACCGAATTGTAAACTTAACCCGTGGAATGTGATCAGCAGTGGACTTTAACAGGCTGTAACGGTAATGGTAAAATATATGCTTATATTGGGTAAGCACATTGCGTAAATAACGCAAAGAAGAATGCCCACTTTCCATACATTGATTGATCTGTCTCTTGATTCATTTTACAAGTCGCGTCTACTTACAACTAATGTTGCATAAAATCAATTATTGTTTATAATAACGTTATAACTTATCACCTTTTCATTTAGATGCCAGGGGAAAATGCTGAAAAGTAAATAAGTTTTTAGGTTAACCTATCAAGGTAAAATATATGCTTATATTGGGTAAGCACATTGCGTAAATAACGCAAAGAAGAATGCCCACTTTCCATACATTGATTGATCTGTCTCTTGATTTATTTTACAAGTCGCGTCTACTTACAACTAGTGTTGCATAAAATCAATTATTGTTTATAATAACGTTATAACTTATCACCTTTTCATTTAGATGCCAGGAGAAATGCTGAAAAGTAAATAAGTTTTTAGGTTAACCTATCAACTATACACTATGGTATACTATGGTGTGGAAAGAAATATAAGTTACCATACCATAGTATAAAAAAACCAAAAAATTATATCTAATCATAAAATAATAAGATAAGTAAATGGAAACAATTGCTTATTTTGAACATTCATGAATCAATTGACAAATTAATAAGATTTCCGTTGTCTGTGACTCTAAACGTGTAAAACACGTTTTTTTTTAATATATTTTGGCATGGCTTCTGGGCCTTTAAGCCATTTTAAAACGCGTTATGTCTCTAAAAGTCTATTGAGAATGACAAACATAGTAATATTACTTTTTCTTGGCTTTATTGGAGAATTCAATTATGTGATACGAAATAAGGATTATAAAGGCAATTTTATAAGATATTTTACAACACTAGGCGCGTCAGAAAATTTTCAGGTCAATATTGGACATGATTCTTTCTTTCTTATAATATCTGGCTTGGTTTTACAAATGTTGCTAAAAACATCCTACTAACTAGACAATTAAATGAGTAGTTCGACACAGCAGACGGATAAAATCAAATTTCAATAAAAATTAAAAAAAATATCATACCAGTTAAAAAAATAATTGCACGGATTACAGCTAAGATATATGTTGCATAAAAAAATTAAGCACCAACTTAAGAATGTGAAAATAATTTATTCTTTTTGGTTGTGTCAAATCGGCCTGCACTTTTTAAAGTTATTTTTTTAAAGGTTTAAAAGGACTTATCAGAAGCACAATCTTAATTTTATTCTAAGAGTTCTATTAAAATTCCACACCCTCTTTGCCACGCTTAGGGGCGAAATTTTTACGAGACTACCTGTAAAGTACAACCTATTTAATAAAAGAAGAATAATACAATAATATCGCATACTATTCAGAAAACAAAAACAATAATTAACCTCCTCTTTTTATTAAATCAGGTAATAAGAACTTAGCGTACAATTAACAAGTCGAAATTCTCAATCAGAAGATAAGGTATAATCCTCTCTACTCCTTTGTTGCTTGCACAGTAACGAAAAATTGAGTTAACAGAGAAATTTTGAACATGAAATTCCCAAACAATTGTTAAATTTTACGGCTGATATTAAGAACGGGGGCGCCGAAGCATAAATTTCAGAAAGCGGCAAGAAAGTAGATTATAGCCAGGTGTATCATAATCTATTCATGCATGTAGTCATGAATTTATAAAAGTGATAAAAAGGTAAACATTAAATGTAATAAATACCCAAAATGTCTATGTAGATAGGCTAAGGATTTCCTTCATACAGGCTTTTATTTACAACGTTATGTTTACAAAGAGTCGACCACGTTATTTAGTGGCATAAGCGCCTACCTTTTTTATAGAATTGAATAGAATAATTTAAATGTTAAAGTTAGCATATGTCAACTATGACATCAGAACATCAAATGACTCAGTGCTCCCTATGTCCATGGCTGTTATGTATTCCCCGAAACATTGGAAATTTAAGAAATATTAAATTTAAAATTGGTTTTATTCAAAGACATTCTTAGGGTGTTACGAAACCAATCAATCGATCGATGTTAGAATGGATTGGTCAATGTCGATCGAGTTGCTTCATTATTCGAGAATCTGCCTCGCTCCAACGACCGGATTTTGAAAGATACTGCTGATGAGTTTACAACCACATCTCTTAATTGTCGATTGACGTCGATCGATGATTGAACAACGTTTTACCGACCAGTATCCGTCGACTAGTTAAACCTACCACACCGATCGATCGACATCGATAAACGTCGATCAATGGCATCGATTTATTGTTGTGGTAACATCCTAATAAGGTATATTATAAATTAGATGACCTTTTATAAAATTAAAATGCGTGTACGTAATAAGATTCTCTTAACTTTTTTTTAAATTGATTTTCATTATAAAAGGTGAAACTGTAAATGTTCGAAGAAAAATAGTATAATTGTGTGGTTCGTGTCGCTTCTTTTTCACAAAATCTCCTCGCAACAAGGACTCCTTGAAACGATGGTGTATCCATTGAATTTTGAAAATGATTTCGTAAGAGCGAACATTGAAAAAACATATTTTACTTTGACTTCATAATCAGCCAGTAAAAATCCACCACTTGACATGCTTGACTCTTCTTCTGCGTAGCTCCGATTCCAATATCCGACGAACGTCTGATTATTTTAAGTAAATAAATAAAAAAATGGTTTATTTCCTTAACATTAATTATGTTTAATGTGTGTGTAGAGTGTGAGGAGGGTGTGTGAATGAATATAATGTGTGGTTTGCTTTGTATTAAGCCTACATTTCTATCAAAAAACATAAGATTTTTCTGGCATACCCAAAATCACATCTTATGGCACTTGCTGGGATGATGAATTCACACAGCAAAATATTTTGACTCGTAGAGTTGATGGAAACACATGGCTCAGCACTAGCAGCGCATGTTCAGTAGGGGCCGTTATAAGCCGTAACAACGATAATGACTTAACGTAGAATAGACTCTACGTATACATGGTATGGAAATTGTAACATATCACGCATATGTACCTAGTCCGTTAGCGCTATGTACTTATAATATGGGGTAGTTGTACTGACCGCAAGAGAGCATTCGTTGTCCAATAAAAAATGCATTCATGCAATATGTAGGATATTGTCAGAAGAATTCTGCAAGCCGCTATTTAAAAGACTTGGCGTTTTACCCCTTTCGCCACTATGTACATATTTATGAAATTGGATTTTTTTTATAAAACATAAGTCATTGTTTATTAATATTGTGCTTATTATATGTATTGTTTATTAATATATGCTTGTGATATATCTCTTCCAAACCAATGTGACCCAGGGAAACTTGTCCTAGAAGTCATGTTATGTCATCCTAAGAAGGCTCGTTAAATATAACAAAAATTGACTTAATATGTGTGTGAAATTATACAATAAAGTACCCAAAGGATTTAAATTATTAAGAGAAATATTATATAAGACAAATTTGTATAATTGGTTAAAACTGAATGATTTTGTGACGTAAAAGTTCCTTTTTAATTTAAAATTATAATATGGATGCTATGTTCTATTTTAGCTAGATACGACTGCACTGTATAATTGTAACATCTTATACCAATATTCTTGCAAATAATTTAATATGTAAAAAACAAGTAATAACTAGTCAACAAGTGAACTAGTTCCTTTATAGTTACAAAACACTCAGCTTCGCTCGGTAGAGACTGCGTTTTTATTGCCTCCGCGGATTGGTCGTAACTCCTGCTTGTGTTGTGTTACTATAAAAGATATGTAAATCTAAATGCTCATTTAAAATATTTCCTGTTTAATGGCGTAGATTTACCTAGTAATCTTGTATTTATATTTAAATATGGTAAGTAATAACAAAAAATTATATTTTTTATAGAATAGGGTGACAAACGAGCACACAGTCCACCTGATGGTAAGTGGTTGCTTGGACCCATAGACATCTACATCTATCCTCGATTAAGAATCGCGTTGTCACCTACGAGGACTAAGATGAAATGCCTCGTTTTCACTAAAAATGGCCTCCGGTTCTCTACACTCACCATTCGAAACAGGTTCAGTATTAAGCTACTATTTTACGCTGATATTCTGTGAGAGCATGGTCCTTCCCCGGTTGAGCCGACCCATTCATGCTACAACTATACTACTAATATATCTGCAGTATGGCTTTACCACATTTAATAATCTTTATCTTTGTATATCCTATACCTTTAAACGAGCAATTCTTGTGTATATATATATATATATATATATATATATATATATATATATATATATATATATATATATATATATATAACACATCACATTTATATATATATATATATATATATATATATATATATATATATATATATATATATATATATATATATATATATATATATATTATTTAAATTTAATTAATTTTCGTGCGCTTCATTACAAGCGTCCTTTCCTCCATCTTGCTTTCTTATCATTCTCACTTACTCACTCACTATCATTCTTTTACTCATTCGTCATTCGCTCCGTTTCTTCCAGATCACTTCATTACGCTGCATTTCATCCCACATTCGATCGTCCTAATCTCATGCCTGTCCTCAGGCATCCATGCCGCTCTCACTCCTTAACATTTACAACATTACAAAAAAATTAACTTACTACTAACACTTAAAACAAAATAAACAGTTATCTTAGCAATAATAAACAAACCTATACAATATAGTCTTGTATTTTATTTAAAATTTCCTTTATTACAGTAATAGGTACTTACAAAGTAATTCAAACCACAGTCATTTAAAAAGATTTAAAAGAGTTAGTCTCTATTGAAAGACATTTCCTTCACATTTCCCATTACAGTTATGCAAAAAAAAAACAGTTACAACAATCTTCTCTTTTCTTTATATTATTTACTAACCATATCACAATAACAATACTTATAGCTTAAATATAGGCTTATTAAAACTAATTCCTTTACGTAAAATCATGTCAACAGATCATGTTTATAATGGTGCATGTGTTCCTTTCCACAAAAATAAAAATGTTGTAAAAGTAAATAAAGACAAATAAAAAATCAAAAACTAAATAATCTTTCATTCATCTTCTTATCATTCTACATCCCTCACATCCTTTATATCACTCACCTGTTTCATCTTCAAAGGTCATCAGTCAAAGGTCATCAGGCCATCGTTTCATCTGATCAACTGAGGTCGACGTTTTCCCTGGACCCTCATCATGTGCATGAACTTTCTCCACATCAAAGCGGTCATTTCTTTTGACCTTAATGACACGGTAGGGACCTAGGTATTTAGGTCGCAACTTAAGTCCTACTCCAAACTGAGTGCGGTTGATTGCTACGAGATCCCTTTGTCTTATTTTCTATGTTTATTAAAGTTTCTTCTATTTTTTCTTGTAATTTCAATATGTGTTGTTTGGCTTTCACTCTTAAATCTTCTCTGTTTCTGTTATACTGTTCAACCTCTTCACTCTGTAAAATTTGTATTATTTTACAGAGTGAAGAGGTTGAACAGTATAACAGAAATCTTCCTTTTGTCTCAACTTTGTACCAATCATTAGTGTGAATGGAGTTGTGTCTATGCTCCTATGGTATGTGCTGTTCAAAGCTCTCTGTATTTGACTTACATGCTTATATCATAAGGAAGGGTCTTCAATACATAACTTTGTCAAAACTGAGATGATCGTGCGATGCACACGTTCCACCTGTCCATTTCCACGTGGTACTCCAGTTGTTATAGTGATATGTTGTATACCTTCTGTCTCGCAAAACTCTCGAAAATCATTTCCTGTAAATGCAGTACCTTTGTCAGTTATTATTCTGTCTGGGTTGCCAAAATGTTATCGAAACTTTTTTAATTTGTCCAATGTTTCCTTACTGGTTGTGGACTTTGTTGGAAATATCCATATAAACTCGGTGAAGGCATCAACCATTGTCAAAATGTAATTATACTGTTTTTTAGTTTCCATTAGAGGCCCAATATGATCGATATGCAAAGTATGTAATGGCATACTTTCTTTTTCTATAGGGTGTAAAAATCCTTTTCAGTAAGCATGGTATACATGTTGTCATGAAGTCTTGTAATTTCTTATCCAACTGATTGATGTAATAGCTGTTACATATGATTTCTTTCATTTTTTTGCATGAAAAATGACCAATACCATGAATTCTTTTTATTATTTCTTTTTGCAAAGTTTTTGGTATTACCAATTATTTCAATTCTCCTTTATACGGCAAATCATTTTCGATGCAATAATATTGGTAAGAACCATTCTTCAATATTTCTTTGATAGCTTTGAGGCCTTCATCTTGGTCTTGCATTTGTCTGATTTGTTGATGCATATCGGTGATCAACATCACTGTAGGACAATCATTGCTGAGTGCGTCTGTATGTTTTATCTTTGAACCTGCTCGGTGCTCCACAGTGAAATCAAATTGGTCTAAAAATAGTACCCATCTCGCTACTTTAGCTGACAAATCGTTTTTCCTCAATGTTTGTTCAAATGCTCTGCAATCTGTAATGATTTTAAACTTAATTTCATGCAAATAATGTCTAAATTTCTTTACACCTTCAATAATAGCTAGTGCCTCTGATTCGTAACTTGAATACTTTCTTTCCACATCATTGATCTTTCGACTCATGTAGTAAACTGGATGCCGTCCGTCATGATGAAATTGTAATAATATTGCTGCATACGCTAAACATGAAGCATCAGTGTGTAATTCTATAGGCAAACTATTATTAAAATCTTTAATACTGGATTACTAGATAATTTATACTTTAAGATATTAAACGCTTTTCTTTGGTCTTCACCAAAACTAAAATCAGTATCCTTTTTGAGCAAATTTGCCAATGGCTGTGCAATGCATAGTTCTCTATATATTTTCGAAAATATGAGGTTAAACCAACAAACCTTAGTACTTGCTTGACATTGCAGGGCTCGGGATACCTTACTACTGCATCAGTCTTTTCTGGGATAGGTTTTACCTCTCCATTCTTGTAGACATGTACAAATATTCTATTTCCTTCTGGACTAGTTTAGCTTTCTTCCAGTTTATCTCCAGTCCATATTCAGATGCTACTTCAAGCACCATTTGCAAGCGTTGTACTGCCTGGCTTTCATCGCTAGCTGGAATCAAAATATCGTCGATAAAGATCAGAATAATCATCTTATTTATTAAATCTCTGAAAATAATTGAGAAAATCGCATTAAACTCTTTGGACAAACCGAGAGTCCAAAGGGGGCTCTCAAGAATTCAAATTGGCCATGATGCATTACGAAGGAAGTATAGGGTATAGATTCCTCGCTTACTTTTAAATGAAAAAATCCATTTTTCAAATCTAAAATACTGAAGAATTTAGAGTCTTTCAATTTATCAATTAAATCCTCTATAATAGGCAAGGGAAACTCATTCTTCACAATTTTCTATTTAGTGCCCGATAATCTACATAAACCCTAGTTGTCCCCTCTTTTTTGCACTAGAACCACTGGAATAGAATACTCAGAGAAACTCACCCGGATAATTTCTTATCTAGCCATTCGGATACCTGTTTTTCCACTATTTCTTGCTCTTTTTAGAAATAATCTTCGGGGTCGATGCGTCACTGGAATGTTGTCTTTCAGTACTATTTTTAACTGTATGAGAGCTTCCTTTTTCTGTACTGGTTATCCATATCGATAGATTAACTGATGCACTTGCTTCTTCAACTCAGGATCTGTCATGGGACCTATATAAGAAGCATGGTCACACTTATCAACAGTCATACATTTCATCCACTCGTCATCTTTTAAATAAAACCTCACTGCACCATCTTTCATTAACATAATAACATCTTTCGGAAAATCATGACCTATAATTACATTATACGGTACATATTCGCACCATCGAAATGTTGATCATCAGCAATAAATTACAAATAACACTTTCCTAATGATTTAACCTTACACTGTCCAATCCCTGATAAAATAGTATAGTCATTTTCCGCTTTTGGCTGACCTAATGCCTTGTAACACTCTGATGAAATTATGTTAACGTTACTGCCTGAGTCGACTAATGCTTTAACACTAAGATTGCACACAGTTATCATTTTCACTGGCTTGAAGGTATCCGTTTTGTCGGTGCAGGTATTGTTTATAATGATGAGCGTTGAATCAACGAACGTTTAAATAGACGGTCTACGTTCAATCGACGCTTCGACGGTCTACAGTTTATTCGTTAACTAGTCGAATTTATTGACGGCTAAACTGAGAGTCCACAGCATTCTTATCTATTGACAACGCAACGACGACGCCGTAAACATACCCGGTTAATATAAGTGCATGCGTTCATTGAATTGGTATTATTGAACAAACCAATTTAAACCTTAAGTATATGACGTAGGAGTTAATATTTCTTTTTCAATAGAATTGTTTGAGGGAAAAAGGCAAGAGCATTCTGATATTGCGCGAAAAGGGTATGTCGACAGTCTGGTGGACTATTGTTTACATAAAATTACCGTGCCTAAACGTTGCCATTGTTTATAAATTTATAAATTAGTGTGTCGACTCGCGTCGCAAGGTCAAAGTTAAAGAAATTCTTCCAAGAAACGACCAGATGGGATATTTGGCGTGTCACACTTTGAATGGTGGAGAAAACATCAATACGTCTACCCAAATTTAAAAAAAGAATTTAATCCATTGTAACATTGTAGCAACATCTGTTCTTTGCGAACGGATGTTTTCTAAAGCAGGTCTCATAATTAATAAAAGGAGAACGAGACTAACGTTAAGCAAAGTTGAGCAAATTATGTTCCTAAACGTAAATACACATGAGGAGAGATTTAAAGGGTTTTAAATTCATTTATAAAATAATTTACATGATTTTTCTGTACATAAGTAAAAAAAACGAAAGCAATAAAAAGCAAATAAAAATATTCATTAAAACACCTATCCATAAAAATATGTAGATACAAAATGTAAATAATTAAATATATGTACATAAAATCAGTTGATCTTATCTTATCGTATCTCTGATATGCCTGAAATACGATAGTAGTAAAATCTTTTAAAAACGTATTGACTAGTCCTAAGCCCGGAAAAGTACGAAGGGAAGTTTAAATCGATTGATTGTAAAATTCGGTAGTAGGTATTTATACACCAGTCAGAGTGCTTTGTGCTCAAATCAAATTTCTTTGAATTTTAACTTACTTTGCAGTTCATTCAACTGTCGAATAGTGGACAAAACTAGTTAAGACACAGTCGTCGTTGCGTTGCGCCCGTAGAGACCGCGCTTTAGTCGATTGAACGTCTGCCGTTATCGCATTAACTAGTCGACGAATTCAACTAGTTGATCACCTAGTCGATGGACGGCAATAGTCTAGTTTCGTTGACGAAAATTACGTCGACGACCCACCTCTGATTGTTTACAATCTGCATAACCTCCGTTGCTGTTTTCAGAGTTTGACATTAACGCTGCTGTCAGATGCGGGCCGTCATGGCTGCCAACATAGCCATTACACGACGAATAATCATTCACTTCCTGTGAATGAGTTGTTGATTCTTCCGTTGACGTCACCGATCGTCCGAACATAATGCGCTTCAACTTCATGTTGTCATTTTGCTGCTGCCTTCGTTCTTTCTTGGGTACCGCCGCCGGATAACGAGTTTTGCCTAAAGTTGCCGAATGCAGTCGACTTCCGCTGCTTCGCCTATGCTCGGGCGTTGTTGTTTCGTATTGAACTTGAATGATTGAATGATGCATCGGGCATGACGTAGCAATATGGCCGCACTGGTTGCATTTATAACACTTTAATCCCTTTTCTTTATATGGGCAAAATGCAGACGTATGATTCATCTCGCCACAGCTAAAACAGCGATTCTTTTCAGATGGTTTTTATCTGGGACTGCGCGCATCCGATCGATGACGTTGTTCCATTTTACTCCTTACGGTTTCGTAAATACGTAGCTTTTCTTTTAATTCTGTGTACATAATTACACCATATAGCATTATCTTATTTGTTTCCAGATCACGTATCCCATCGACAATATATTTGATTGCCACGTAATCCGGCATTTTCCCTCTCTTTCTTAACTCTTTCATAGTCAGCATATAATTCAAACAGCTTTCATTGTCTTTCTTCTGGCGTGTGCTCATCGTTTCGTGTATGGTTTTGATGTCGACAGAATCAGGAAATTCTTTCAATACTGCAACTTTTAGGTCATCCCACGACTTAAACGGTCGTTCCGCAAGGAGCCAAAGCGCTACCGTGCCGGTCAACGAGCGCCTCGCCACTAATAATTGCTGTAGTGGAGTCCAGCCGAATATTTCAGCATTATCTTCGATTTCCTGCACCCATCGTGCCGCTGTAAATGTACCGTCTTGTCCTGAGTAGCTTGGTATGAGCTCCGAAGTCATTTGTAGCATGTTGCCGCGAAAGTCAGCTCGGTCGCCGATGCCATCTTTGAAATCATCCTGGCGACTTTTCCTGCGCTCTTATCCGTCTTTGCTCATCTTGCTGTAGGTAGTCGTCTTTGTTTCGTCTTATTGTAATAACTACACCAAAATGCCGCCCCGTCTTTGCCACTGTCGCGTGCCACCACGTGCCGCCAGCCGCCGGATATTTCGCCTAAAACTCGTACACTGTCTTCTGAGGGATTTTACTGCACAGATCCCGGACGAGTCCCAAAAATGTACTGTTGACCGTGCAGTAAAACCAGAAATATCTTGAAAATACTCTTTATTTAAATTTAATTAAAATTTGCATGCGCGTCTTTACAAGCGTCCTTTCCTCCATCTTGCTTTCTTATCATTCTCACTTACTCACTCACTATCTATATATATACACATATATATATATATATATATATATATATATATATATATATATATATATATATATATGTGTGTGTGTGTGTGTGTGTGTGTGTGTGTGTGTTCGTGCGAGATTGAACGCAGCGTAATGAAGTGATCTGGAAGGAACGGAGCGAATGACGAATGATAGTGAGTGAGTAAGTGAGAATGATAAGAAAGCAAGATGGAGGAAAGGACGCTTGTAAAGACGCGCATGCAAATTTTAATTAAATTTAAATAAAGAGTATTTTCAAGATATTTCTGGTTTTACTGCACGGTCAACAGTACATTTTTGGGGGCTCGTCCGGGATCTGTGCAGTAAAATCTCTCAGAAGACAGTGTACGAGTTTTAGGCGAAATATCCGGCGGCTGGCGGCACGTGGTGGCACGCGACAGTGGCAAAGACGGGGCGGCATTTTGGTGTAGTTATTACAAGAAGACGAAACAAAGACGACTACCTACAGCAAGATGAGCAAAGATGGATAAGAGCGCAGGAAAAGTCGCCAGGATGATTTCAAAGATGGCATTGGCGCACGAGCTGACTTTCGCGGCAACATGCTACAAATGACTTCGGAGCTCATACCAAGCTAATCAGGACAAGACGGTACATTTACAGCGGCACGATGGGTGCAGGAAATCGAAGATAATGCTGAAATATTCGGCTGGACTCCACTACAGCAATTATTAGTGGCGAGGCGCTCGTTGACCGGCACGGCAGCGCTTTGGCTCCGTGCGGAACGACCGTTTAAGTCGTGGGATGACCTAAAAGCTGCAGTATTGAAAGAATTTCCTGATTCTGTCGACATCAAAACCATACAAGAAACGATGAGCACACGCCAGAAGAAAGACAATGAAAGCTGTTTGAATTATATGCTGACTATGAAAGAGTTAAGAAAGAGAGGGAAAATGCCGGATTACGTGGCAATCAAATATATTGTCGATGGGATACGTGATCTGGAAACAAATAAGATAATGCTATATGGTGTAATTATGTACACAGAATTAAAAGAAAAGCTACGTATTTACGAAACCGTAAGGAGTAAAATGGAACAACGTCATCGATCGGATGCGCGCAGTCCCAGACAAAAACCATCTGAAAAGAATCGCTGTTTTAGCTGTGGCGAGATGAATCATACGTCTGCATTTTGGCCATATAAAGAAAAGGGATTAAAGTGTTATAAATGCAACCAGTGCGGCCATATTGCTACGTCATGCCCGATGCATCATTCAATCATTCAAGTTCAATACGAAACAACAACGCCCGAGCATAGGCGAAGCAGCGGAAGTCGACTGCATTCGGCAACTTTAGGCAAAACTCGTTATCCGGCGGCGGTACCCAAGAAAGAACGAAGGCAGCAGCAAAATGACAACATGAAGTTGAAGCGCATTATGTTCGGACGATCGGTGACGTCAACGGAAGAATCAACAACTCATTCACAGGAAGTGAATGATTATTCGTCGTGTAATGGCTATGTTGGCAGCCATGACGGCCCGCATCTGACAGCAGCGTTAATGTCAAACTCTGAAAACAGCAACGGAGGTTATGCAGATTGTAAACAATCAGAGGTGGGTCGTCGACGTAATTTTCGTCAACGAAACTAGACTATTGCCGTCCATCGACTAGGTGATCAACTAGTTGAATTCGTCGACTAGTTAACGCGATAACGGCAGACGTTCAATCGACTAAAGCGCGGTCTCTACGGGCGCAACGCAACGACGACTGTGTCTTAACTAGTTTTGTCCACTATTCGACAGTTGAATGAACTGCAAAGTAAGTTAAAATTCTAAGAAATTTGATTTGAGCACAAAGCACTCTGACTGGTGTATAAATACCTACTATCGAATTGTACAATCAATCGATTTAATCTTCCCTTCGTACTTTTCCAGGCTAAGGACAGGCTGAATACGTTTTGAAAAGATTTTACTACTATGGTATTTCAGGCATATCAGAGATACGATAAGATAAGATCAACTGATTTTATGTACATATATTTAATTATTTACATTTTGTATCTACATATTTTTATGGATAGGTGTTTTAATGAATATTTTTATTTGCTTTTTATTGCTTTCGTTTTTTTTACTTATGTACAGAAAAATCATGTAAATTATTTTATAAATGAATTTAAAACCCTTTAAATCTCTCCTCATGTGTATTTACGTTTAGGAACATAATTTGCTCAACTTTGCTTAACGTTAGTCTCGTTCTCCTTTTATTAATTATGAGACCTGCTTTAGAAAACATCCGTTCGCAAAGAACAGATGTTGCTACAATGTTACAATGGATTAAATTCTTTTTTTAAATTTGGGTAGACGTATTGATGTTTTCTCCACCATTCAAGGTGGCACGCCAAATATCCCATCTGGTCGTTTCTTGGAAGAATTTCTTTAACTTTGACCTTGCGACGCGAGTCGACACACTAATTTATAAATTTATAAACAATGGCAACGTTTAGGCACGGTAATTTTATGTAAACAATAGTCCACCAGACTGTCGACATACCCTTTCGCGCAATATCAGAATGCTCTTGCCTTTTCCCTCAAACAATTCTATTGAAAAAAGAAATATTAACTCCTACGTCATATACTTAAGGTTTAAATTGGTTTGTTCAATAATACCAATTCAATGAACGCATGCACTTATATTAACCGGGTATGTTTACGGCGTCGTCGTTGCGTTGTCAATAGATAAGAATGCTGTGGACTCTCAGTTTAGCCGTCAATAAATTCGACTAGTTAACGAATAAACTGTAGACCGTCGAAGCGTCGATTGAACGTAGACCGTCTATTTAAACGTTCGTTGATTCAACGCTCATCATTATAAACAATACCTGCACCGACAAAACGGATACCTTCAAGCCAGTGAAAATGATAACTGTGTGCAATCTTAGTGTTAAAGCATTAGTCGACTCAGGCAGTAACGTTAACATAATTTCATCAGAGTGTTACAAGGCATTAGGTCAGCCAAAAGCGGAAAATGACAATACTATTTTATCAGGGATTGGACAGTGTAAGGTTAAATCATTAGGAAAGTGTTATTTACAATTTATCGCTGATGATCAACATTTCAATGGTGCGAATATGTACCGTATAATGTAATTATAGGTCATGATTTTCCGAAAGATGTTATTATGTTAATGAAAGATGGTGCAGTGAGGTTTTATTTAAAAGATGACGAGTGGATGAAATGTATGACTGTTGATAAGTGTGACCATGCTTCTTATATAGGTCCCATGACAGATCCTGAGTTGAAGAAGCAAGTGCATCAGTTAATCTATCGATATGGATAACCAGTACAGAAAAAAGAAGCTCTCATACAGTTAAAAATAGTACTGAAAGACAACATTCCAGTGACGCATCGACCCCGAAGATTATTTCTAAAAGAGCAAGAAATAGTGGAAAAACAGGTATCTGAATGGCTAGATAAGAAGATTATCCGGGTGAGTTTCTCTGAGTATTCTATTCCAGTGGTTCTAGTGCAAAAAAGAGGGGACAACTAGGGTTTATGTAGATTATCGGGCACTAAATAGAAAATTGTGAAGAATGAGTTTCCCTTGCCTATTATAGAGGATTTAATTGATAAATTGAAAGACTCTAAATTCTTCAGTATTTTAGATTTGAAAAATGGATTTTTTCATTTAAAAGTAAGCGAGGAATCTATACCCTATACTTCCTTCGTAATGCATCATGGCCAATTTGAATTCTTGAGAGCCCCCTTTGGACTCTCGGTTTGTCCAAAGAGTTTAATGCGATTTTTCTCAATTATTTTCAGAGATTTAATAAATAAGATGATTATTCTGATCTTTATCGACGATATTTTGATTCCAGCTAGCGATGAAAGCCAGGCAGTACAACGCTTGCAAATGGTGCTTGAAGTAGCATCTGAATATGGACTGGAGATAAACTGGAAGAAAGCTAAACTAGTCCAGAAGGAAATAGAATATTTGTACATGTCTACAAGAATGGAGAGGTAAAACCTATCCCAGAAAAGACTGATGCAGTAGTAAGGTATCCCGAGCCCTGCAATGTCAAGCAAGTACTAAGGTTTGTTGGTTTAACCTCATATTTTCGAAAATATATAGAGAACTATGCATTGCACAGCCATTGGCAAATTTGCTCAAAAAGGATACTGATTTTAGTTTTGGTGAAGACCAAAGAAAAGCGTTTAATATCTTAAAGTATAAATTATCTAGTAATCCAGTATTAAAGATTTTAATAATAGTTTGCCTATAGAATTACACACTGATGCTTCATGTTTAGCGTATGCAGCAATATTATTACAATTTCATCATGACGGACGGCATCCAGTTTACTACATGAGTCGAAAGATCAATGATGTGGAAAGAAAGTATTCAAGTTACGAATCAGAGGCACTAGCTATTATTGAAGGTGTAAAGAAATTTAGACATTATTTGCATGGAATTAAGTTTAAAATCATTACAAATTGCAGAACATTTGAACAAACATTGAGGAAAAACGATTTGTCAGCTAAAGTAGCGAGATGGGTACTATTTTTAGACCAATTTGATTTCACTGTGGAGCACCGAGCAGGTTCAAAGATAAAACATACAGACGCACTCAGCCGTGATTGTCCTACAGTGATGTTGATCACCGATATGCATCAACAAATCAGACAAATGCAAGACCAAGATGAGAAAACCAGAAATATCTTGAAAATACTCTTTATTTAAATTTAATTAATTTTTGCTTGCGCGTCTTTACAAGCGTCCTTTCCTCAATCTTGCTTTCTTATCATTCTCACTTACTCACTCACTATCATTCGTCATTCGCTCCGTTCCTTCCAGATCACTTCATTACGCTGCGTTCAATCTCGCACACACACACACACACACACACACACACACACATATATATATATATATATATATATATATATACAAGAATTGCTCGTTCGTGCCGTTTCTTTTCACAAAGTCTCCTCGCAGTAAAGACTCGGAAACGGCTCCAACGATTTTCACAAAATTTATTGTCCAGGGAGTTTCGGGGGTAATAAATCGATCTAACTAGGATTTATTTTTTATAAAATGTCTTTTTGTCCGTGTTTTCAGGCAATGAAAAACTACGTCGTTAGAATAAGAAGGTAACTTTAACAGTGTATAAATAGCTCAATTGGGAAATCGGGTGGTCATAAAATCGTAGTACACTGGTTCCAGTCCTGTCTTCAGACTGACATTTTTTCAATTTTTTTCAAGTTTAGTATACGTACACGTAATTTTTTATTCAAATAAGCAGTTCAGTTTTTTCTATTATGTCGCTAAGATCAAAAAATATTATTTGTATTTCATCAGTATGTAATTTGTACCTAAATATAATTTCCAAAACACACTAATTAAAAAAAAACCGAGCAAAGCTCGGTCAACCAGGTACTAACCGATAATGCAACCGCTAGTGTTGTTCGTTAGTTAACGTGTTGGTGGGTTACAGCAACACACCAGCGGCGCCCCAACCCTAAAACTTTGGAGGGGATTGGTAATATCCCCTCCAAAGCTGCAGTTAAGGTGGAGGTGCGGGGGAACAGGAGTGTTGATATGGTGATGCGCCACTTGCTTTATCCTCCGCTACTCTATTGAGGCTGTAACACTAAAGCGGTAGGGGCGGGACCGTTGAGGGGAGGAGTGTCGGTATTGCGAGGCGCTATTCTCCCTACCTCCTACGGACAAAATCTGGTTGGCGGTGAAGCCCCAGACCAGATCGGCCACTGGGAGCAGGAAGCCTGTGCTTCTGAATGCTCTTGTCCTGGACTCAAGACCTCCACTATTAAGTTTGGGGGTTCGGTATTGCGGGTGGAGTTGGAGGCCGCGAAGGGGAGCGCGTCTTGTCGTCCTGGTTTGCCTTACCTGAGAAGAAAAAGGGGGAGGATAGGTCATCTCCCGAAGAGGGGCTGCTATTTGACGGACGGTGCCGCTGGGGCCGTGGTTGTGTGTAACACTATGGTGTTTTAGTCGGTCCGTAGCGAGTCTGACATAAAATGTATCAAATTAACAGCTTTATAAGGCAGTGGCTTAGATTGATTTTCAAGATTCAAATCCCGCACGGAACGAGTATTAGTTCAGCCTAGAAGTATTTGTTCTGGATGTTTTTTCTTGTGCAATTTACAGATGTGAACTGGCTCCATGATACAGGAGAAAAAAACTATTTATCGAGCAAAATGACTTTCACGTTACATATTGGTTGAGGGACCAAATAGAAAATCAATCACAAAAACTCGCGACGATAGATGGTATTGTGGTCGATTAATTAATAAAATGTAAAAAAAAAACTTTTGCTTATTGAAGGTGACTAAAAATGGCACACGAGATACTCGTTTGTTGATTTATTTTTAACTTTTACAGAAGAAAGTCTGTAATTGAAGGGTGTAATATGCAAATCCTACCCCTTTCTGCTACTCATAACTTTCTTAACTGTACTCCTTCCCTTCTTGACTTAACAATAGTGTCATCTTCAACATTGGTTTTCAAACACGGACAGTGTCCTGCTGATGCATTCTCTCATCACGATTTAATTTTCCTTTCGTATAAACTACGCTCTCCTAAAATCAAACCTAAATTAGTTCTGCGACGTAATTTTGGAGGAATGGATATTGACCAACTTTGTGAAGATGCTTATAATATTGACTGGTCAGTGATTGAGAGAGCTCCATGCATTGATGATAATTTTTTATCACAAGAATTGACTGGTTCTTCGTACCACCTTTCGAATTCGATGGAGTTGTAATCCCGTTACTTTGACAATGTCAATAATCTTGGTATTTATCTCGATAATTCTTTAAATTGGATACACCAAATGAATAAAATAAGTAAGAAAACCTTTGTCGTTCTTTGTTCTCTGCATCACCTTCGATCATTTCTTCCCATTCCTATAAAAAATTATACTCGCACAGTCTCTTTTCCTTCCGATTCTCGACTATGCTGACGCAAGCTATTTAGGCATAACTGAGAACCAGCTAAATAAGCTTGAGAGACTTCAAAACACTAGTATTCGGTTCATATTTGGATTGCACAAATTTGAACATATTTCGCTGACGTCTCAAGTACTGTGTATTATTTCACCCTTCTACTCCTCCCTAACTATAGGAGAAGTTTAATTTTTAGGGCTTCCAGGAGAACCTCTACGCTCTTCAAAAAAATAAATTTTAGGGCACCAACTCACATCATCATCATCATTACAGCCCACCACAAGTCCACTGCTGAACATAGATCTTCCCCAAGGAATGCCACAAAGCACAGTCCTGAGCCACCTGCATCCATCGACTTCCTGCATGTGTGGCAGTGGCAATGGGCCGGCCATACAGCTCGAAGAACCTGTAAACGTAGTGTAGGGCGACCCCCCACTAGATGGAGTAACGACCTGGTAAGACCAACTCACAATACCTCTTTAATTGTCCAGAAAAAAATAAAAAAATAAAAATAAAATCTTTTACTGTCCAGTCTATTAAACTCTGGAATGCACTACCGATGCGTATACGTGAAGTACAAACTATTGTTATCTCTTAACGACCACTTAAAGAGCATTACTTGTCTCAGTCGTTCGGACACAATTAGGATAAATTAAGTGATTATGTATCTATTGTATTTATCTGCGTAATATTATAGTTTGAGGAATTTTGTTTTTATACAATATGTAACGTAATTAACGCACACCCTCAGACACCCCAATTAGTATATTACGTTATAAGCATAATACATACACTGAATTTTAGTTAAACATTTTTATGCACTGACTATTTATCAAATTACTAAGTACAAATCGTTCAAAATTAACGTGCTTGAAATAAAGGAATTTTTCTTTATTTTTATTGAATGACAGAATTAAAAATAATACAAATAAAACTGCACTCTTAAAAGTCTTATTGCATTCTTGTAATAAATAAATGTAATATGTAATAAATAATAAATAATGTAATAATTCCTTAAGTCTTATAGAAGAACCCACCTCACGTCGCATCACCGCAACGGAAGCGTCGTCTGCCACATCAGAATCACACCCCGGTAAGTGTGTTTACCGTAATTTTATTCCTACTTGAGCATTTTGTTTGTTAGTCAACCCATTTTGTTTTCTCCTAATGTGCTCAAGTAGAATTCCCTCCTAACCTTGGCAAGCAATATATTTTGGAAGAGCGAGTGCATTGTCGAAGGAGCCGCGTGCCACATCCGCCATCTTGCTGAGGCATAAGAAGCCATCGCATATACAGTCCTCAACTGGGAACTCGAACACGGGAACCATTAGGCCCGCCGCCCAACCATTTTTCTGGTCCTTCGAGCTGGATTTGGAACTGGTGCCCTGTAGCCTCATCGAGTCGAACTGCTGAACAAATTCCTTGGACAATACACTCTAATTTACTATTGGATAGATTTATGTAGTTTTTGTTTTAGTTTAAATTTAAATTTTGGTTCGTTTATTCGCATAGGTAAATAGATACTTATTTATTTTAATAGTTAGACCCGCTTAATTTTATTTATCTTACCCGCTATTTGTACGAGCTTTAAATTCTTATCTAGTCAACGCGTGTTATCTCGTTTGATTGAAAGTTACTTTCGCGAAAAAAAAAATATTACTGACAACGTGTTCAATTTAACGACGTAATACGGCACGATAAGACAATAGAGTGTTGTGAGATATAGTTGTAGCGCATTGTGTTCATCTTCCAACGTTGTACGATATTCTTTGTGATTAATCTAATATTAATTATAGTGATTTAAGATGGCAGTTAGTGGAAATGAAATTAAACTTAAAACTCTTTGCGCCAAGAGAGACGTACTCTTTTCACGTATACAATATATCAGCGATCACATAAAAAAATATTAACGTAGATTCAGTGCGGGAAACGTTTTTATGTGAAATCGAAACCGTGGACTCATTGCGATCGGATAACGAAAATATATTAGACAAAATTAATAGTTTAGAATTACAAATCGACCCTAAGTATACAGTGAACTATCAACCACTTCTATCATTTGAAGATATGTTGTGTCGCATAAAAAGGACGGAAAATCTCTTACAGTCTCCAGCCCAAAGCGAAGCAAAACCAGAAATCCAGGTACGCCCACGTGAATCACTTAAATTGCCCCCATATATATTAAGGTATTCAATGGAGATATTAAAACTTGGCCTTTGTTTCAAAACACCGTACATAATAATCCATCGTTATTGGACGCTGAAAGATTGTATTATTTAATTAGTAAATTGAGTGGTAGGGCACAGTCCATTTGTTCGGGTTTCACACCAATAGCAAACAATTATTCTTTAATATTCGAAACGCTTAAAAACAAATATGAAGTTAAGCGAATGTTAGCCTCTTCATATTTAGACTAGATATTCGATCTTAAAGCTATATCATCCGCGAACATAACTGGCTTAGAGCAGTTTTTAGATAAATTTGTAGCATCGGTGGCTGCACTCAAGAACCTGAAATTTAATGACCCATATCGCCTTAGAGAAACTAGACTCGGACACCGTGCGTGCGTTTGAAATGGAGCATCGTAGCTCTGAGTTACCGTCATTCGATTCCTTAGCATCCTTTGTACGAGATCAAATTAAAGTGATACAGCGCTCCTCGAATGTCAAACAAGAAGTTAAGAAATGTGTCGATCGCAGACAGATCTTATCAACTAGGACCCCTGTGTCTCTGTCGTACGTAACCACTGCGCCTACATCGCCTCATAGCGCCTGTGTTCTATGTAAGAATAAACAACACGGTAATTTGTATAGTTGTGCGACCTTCCGTAAACATTCACCCATCGAACGTTATGGAATAGTAAAGACGAACAACTTATGTTTAAATTGCGATAGATAGCAATAGACATTTAGTTGCTAAATGCAATTCTAGTTCCGTGTGTAATAAGTGCGCCAGCAGACATCACACGTTATTACATTTCGAAGGTGGCAAAATATTCGCGTCAAGTAATTCGGACAAGGAAACTACACATACTAAAGTCGACGCTTCTAACGGTCGACCGGGTGACGTCGCCCTGTGCTCACTGTCAAACACGGGAACTTAGTATCCTTCCACCGTGTTTCTGGGTACAGCCCGTATCGTAGTTAGGGATTCGCGTGGAAACGACGTTGCTAGCACAGCGGGTCACAGAGTAGCCTTATAACGCGACAATGTTACCAGCGTTTAGGATTGCTAATAAATAAGATACCTTCACGTCCCGTAGTCAAAGGCATCGGAGATACTAATAAAATTACCCAGGGCTCGATAAATTTGAAATTTTATTCTCGGCTAGATCGTAACATTAACTTAAATATAAATCCGTTAGTAGTAGATAAAGTCACCGAGCGTCTGCCAATCGTTTCGGTCGACACATCGGCAATGATTGATTTTGAGAATTTGACTCTGGCAGACGACACTTACGCCGTTCCCGGAGATATAGACATGCTCATTGGAGCATCGCTTTTCCCTCATCTTTTGTTACACAATAAGGTCAGAGACAACCCCTCTTATACCGCGCCTTACGCACTGGAGGCCGCCTTGGGCTACGTCAACATTGGTTCCGCCCCTATCATGGATAATATTTCGGCAACATCCTGTTGTTGCACCGTCGCTGTCGAACCTCCCGAATTATTGACTCGCAATTTTCGTGAAATAGAGGAGGGGAACATCCCGCTTTTACTTAGCTCGGGTAATAAATTATGCGAAGGGTCGAGAAGCAAGACGTCAGAGTCTTTTTTTTTTTTTTTTTTTTATAGAAGAGGGGGGCAAACGAGCATGTGGCTCACCTGATGTTAAGTGACTACCGCCGCCCATGATCAACTGCAACACCAGGGGAATTGCAGACGCGTTGCCGGCCCTTTAGAAAGGAGTAAGCTCTTTTCTTGAAGGTCCCCAGGTCGTATCGGTCCGGAAAAATCGCTGGTGGTAAATTATTCCACAGAGAGGTTGTACGCGGAAGAAAACTCCTTTTGAAACGTACAGTGGTGGACCGCCAAGCATCCAGATGGTGTGGATGGTATCGGGACGTTTGCCGCGTAGTGCGTTCACGAAATTTGGCGGCTGGGATTAATCCGAACAATTCCTCAGAGCACTCTCCATGGTATATGCGAAAGAAAATGCAAAGGGATGCAACATCTCTTCGCAGTGCCAGAGAATCGAGCCGATCGGAAAGCACTCGGTCGTCGACGATTCGAGCCGTTCTGCGCTGGATGTGGTCAAGTGGAAGGAGCTGGTACTGGGGAGCCCCAGCCCAGAGATGGGAACAGTATTCCATGTGCGGCCGAACCTGCGCCTTGTAAAGTTGCAGGCGGTGTGCCGGCATGAAATACTGTCCCGCTCTGCTGAGCACGCCAAGCTTTTTAGAGGCCAATTTGGCCTTCCCTTCCAAGTGACCACGAAACTGCACGTCACTCGATATGTCGACGCCGAGGATTCCGATACTGGCTGAGGCAACAAGGGGAGTGCCTTGAAACTGAGGGGATACGACAAAGGGGTTCTTTTTAGCGGTTAACGCGCAAACTTGTGTCTTCTGGGGGTTAAACTGGACTAGATTTAGTCGCCCCCAATCCGAGACTCTGTCCAGCAGAGACTCGACTTCAGACACAAGTTTGTCCCGGCACTCGGAGACGTTTTCCCGAGAAATATTGGCTCGGCCGGTGTAAAGAGCATCACCAGTGCTGTCATCTGCATAGCAATGAATGTTACGGGTCTGCAACATATCATTGATATGCAGAAGAAACAGCGTTGGCGATAGCACGCAGCCCTGTGGAACACCAGCATTAATAGGCTTGCAATCGGAGCTTGCACCGTCTACAACGACCTTGATGCTCCGATCTGCAAGAAAACTGGTGATCCAATCGCACAATTTCTCGGGAAGCCCATAGGAAGGGAGCTTCGAAAGAAGCGCTTTGTGCCAAACCCGATCGAAGGCCTTCGCAATGTCCAAACTAACGGCCAATGCCTCCCCCTTGGACTCTACTGCCTCCGCCCATCTGTGAGTTAGGTAGACCAGAAGATCACCAGCTGACCTACCACGGCGAAAACCGTATTGGCGGTCACTAATCAGCTGGTGATCCTCAAGGTACCTCATGAGCTGGCAGTTTACAATGGACTCCATTGTTTTGGAGAACAAGGAGGTGATGGCGATAGGCCGGTAGTTGGACGGGTCTGAGCGGTCGCCTTTTTTAGGGATCGGGTGGACGAAAGCCGTCTTCCATGATTTTGGGACTACGCCTAGGGAGTAGGAGTACCGGAAAAAACGCGTTAAAACCGGTGCCAACTCTGGAGCACACGTCCTCAGCACAATTGGGGGGATTCCGTCAGGCCCACTCGACTTGTGGATGTCCAGGGAGAGGAGTGCTTTGCGAACCGAGCGCTGAGTGAACTGCACTTCCGGCATGGAGCACTCACACCGCGGGATGGTCGGCGGCGTACTCCCCCCGTCATCGAGAGTCGAGTTAGACGCAAAGAAAGAGCCTAGAAGATCGGCTTTCTCCTTTGCGGTGTGGGCCAGTGAGTCGTCCTCCCTGTGCAGAGATGGAAGAGATGGCTGACAGAAATTCCCCTGGACAGCCTTGGCGAGAGACCAGAATGTACGGGTTCCAGAAGGAAGACGAACTAGTTTCTCGCCAATTCTGCCTATGTGCTCTGACTTTGCCTTGGCAATGACTCTTTTGAAGGACCTAGAGGCGGAATTATACTTCTTTTTTAGAGCGCTGGTGTTTACATCCCTGGACGCTGATGCGTCAGCCCAGGCCTGGTAGCACTCCTGCTTATAGCATGATGCTATTTTACAGGAGCGACCAAACCATGGCTGAGATTTGCCTCCAATGGGCACCACAGAGGAAGGAATAAAAAGTTCCATACCCTGAAGTACCACATCAGCGACAGAATCCGCAACAACGTTGGGATCGTCCGGCGAGAAGCAAACCCGCCCCCAAGGGTAGGATGCAAAGAAAGACCGCATCCCATCCCAATCGGCTGACCTATAGTGCCAAACACGGCGGCAGCCTGCAGAATGCAACCGCGATTTCAGCGTGAGTGGCACCACACTCCGGACAAGACAATGGTCCGAGGAGCCTAAAGGGGCGTCGACGGAAATCTGATATCCGTCCGGGTGAGAGGTCAGCAGAAGGTCCAACAGGGAAGGTGCATGATCCTCCACATCTGGAATCCGCGTAGGCGAAGTAACCAGTTGTGTCAGACCATATGACAAGGCAAAATCATGAACAGATCTCCCCCGCATGATCGGTTAAACGTGAACCGAGCCATTCGGCGTGATGGGCGTTAAAGTCGCCGAGGATCACGATCTCTGCGGAGGGGATCTGCTGTAGCAACGAATCTGCAGCCATTTGGACGTGGTCGAAGAGTCGGTCTGTTTCGGCATTACCGCTGTGGGACCTATAGAGGCACCCGTAGATGCGCGGATGGTCGTCGCTGTCTACGCGTAGCCAAAGGATGGACAGGTCCGAACCTTCAAGTCTGCCGAGGCGTCGAGAACAGATGTCCTCTCTGACGTAAACGCAAACTCCAGCCCGAGGCACAAAGGAGTGTTCCAGTTTGTACCCCGGGCAGGGAGAGATACGAGACATCAGCCGGAGAGGACACCTGCGTCTCGGTCAGAAAGAGCAGAGCCGGCCTCGCCGTCTCGAGATGGTAGTGGACGGCGTTTAGGTTGGAGTGAAGTCCCCTGATATTGCAGAAATTCACGGACAGCGTGGCAGGGGTCGCCTTGGTCTTGTTGCTCCGTTTGCCCCGAGCAGTTTTAGTCTTGAGCGGAATTTTGCCCCCCCCCCAGAATACGCGGGGCAGCCTGAGCACCCACGCTCAGAAGTGGAAAAACATGGTCGTGGATGCTCAGCGAGGGATTCTCCAGGGGTGCTGGTACCCTCCTGGGGTAGTCTATCATTGAATTCCGCTACCATGTTGATGGGGGGGGGATTTGGGCCTCCGGCCACCTGCACTCACCAGACGAAACGCGGAAGCAGAGCTTCCACTTCACGCCGGTATTCTGTGAGGTCGTGGTACCACCCCGGTTTGAGCAGGCCCATACGTGCGACAGCAAAGCTGCCGCGTGGCTCTACCACTGTTAAACCGGTCTACTAACACTGTCTGTTGTTAGTAGACCGGTTGTAGTTACGTCGCAGCCGAAGGGAACGCCGAGTAGGGATAGCCCTGGAGCTAGGTTTACCGACACCGCGAACAAGGCCCAAATTAGCAAAATTAGATCGCTCCGCAACCCGTCAGGTGACATATTTAGTGCACGTGTTTCGCAACCCGGGACTCGAGTCGATGTCGTTAGCGGAAGCGTGCGCGGCGCAGATTATGGTCTTGTTCGCGGCGCATGGAGATGCCGAGCCGCTGCGACAGAAAGCGTGCCTCATTGGAGGCTACGGAATAGACCTGCTGAGGCTAATCTTGCTTGGCGGAAGGAAATGAGGCTTCGCAAGCAACAAGCCGTAAGCAGTGTTGTTCCGAAGCGTTTATCGCATAGTTTTACCGCTTATTAATAATTATAGTTTAGTCGCTTAGAAATTGCATACTTGTGATTGGATAGTTTTATTATTTAAATATTAGTTTGTCATTGATAGAATTATATATTAGTATTTGCTTAGTGTTTGTTTAGCTTGTTAGTGTTCCGTAAAAATAAAAATAAAATAGCATAGTTTAGCTGCGACACAGCAATACGCTGACGCTGTGTTACATTTAAATCATTTTTTGTCGTTACAGTGTAGCCTTTGTAGTTTAGAAGTCAATAAGTAGTGTTTGTTCGTATATCGTTACGTCCGATTGTAGTTGTGCCGAGTCGCTAGTATTGCGTGAACTTCAACGTGCGCATTTTTCCGATGAAATTACAAGATTACAATCGAATAGAACTTGTAGTCGCGCTTTTCAACGTCTTAAGCCATTTTTACAATATGGAATCGTCAGGGTAGGTGGGCGCTTGTCTAACTCGCAGTTGAGTCTCGACAAACGGCACACTATAGTTTTACCGCGTAAGGACCATATCATGAATTTATTAGTTGATTACCACCATAAATTGAATTCTCCCGCTGGCCCCGACTTGTTGATGTCAATATTGCGTCAGAATTATTGGATTCTTTCTGCACGTAATTTAATCCGCAATGGGGTGCACAGATGTATGGCTTGCTTTCGAGTACGTCCTAAGCCGTCATTTCCGGAAATGGCGGACCTTAGGTCTTGTCGAGTAACACAATCCATAAAGCCCTTTATTCATACCGGTTCTGACTTTGCTGGTTAGTTGAAGGTCACGCTCACTCGCGGGCGTGGTATAAGATCCACAAAAGCTTACGTCTGCGTTTTCGTATGTCTGAATACTCGGGCTGTGCATATAGAACTCGTTGGTGATCTAAGCACAGCGGGCTTCATGCGTGCATTTAAAATATTTCTATCCGGCGGGGCCCTGTAAGTAAATTGTATTCGGATAACGGTACAAAACTACGTCGGCGCGAAACGTATTTTATCAGAACTACATGAGCTTTTAACCAGTAAATATTATAATTCGGAGTTCGCTCACATCCTAGCCGAGAACCGCATCGAGTGGTCTCTGAACGTCCCAGCCGCGAGCCATTTTGTGGGAAATTGGGAGACTAATATTAAGAGTCTAAAGAGTCATTTATACCGAGTAATAGGAGATCAAATTTTGTCCTTCGAAGAGTTAAGTACCGTGCTCGCTCAAATTGAGTGTTGTCGTACGTTGTCAAGTGACCCCTAGGAACCGCTGACCTTTGAAATATCTGCCCGCTATAGACATGGACGAGAATAAACTTAGTATTTCTGCAGGCCATAAATTAATAGACCGGTTGGTGCAATCGTTTTGAAACGATGGAAGATGGAAAAATGGAACACAACAACTGAACATTTAACTGTCGGAACTGTGGTTGTGCTCACAAAGGAGAATACGCCGCCTCTCCATTGCCATTAGGGATCGTTGAAGAAGTTTTTCGCGGTTCCGACGGGGTAACTAGGGTAGCTCGCGTTAGGACCACGACTGGGTCTTACATGCGCCCTGTTGTCCATTTGTGCCCTTTGCCTATTCAATAGTTTGAATTAGATTTCTAGATTAGAAATTATAGTCTAAAATTAGGTTTTATCTTAGCGTTAGTTATTTTGAAGGGAACCCTTCAAGCCGGGGGGATGGTGGACGCGGAAACGATTCGTGTATTTTAATTTTATTCGAAGGTATATTGCCAAGCGTTTACCCATCCTTTCACCTAATATCCCTTCCGTACACACTGAAAGGTGAAAGGGGGGAATCTAGAAGGTGACGCGATTCTTTCGACCAATGAGAAACCCGCCGGATAGAGGTGCTTGGTGGGAAAACCGAGGCAATAAAGGCTCGCACGCTGCCCTCGAGCATCCTCTTGCCACGTGCCGCTAGTCTGAATCGCACTACCTGGTGCAGTCGCGCTCCAGAGGTAACCGCCTCACATAGTGTGAGATATCGTCGCGCACCGCTCTTTTCCTTCGCACCTCTGACCTGGATCACATCTACGCCCCAGAAGAACCCACCTCACGTCGCATCACCGCAACGGAAGCGTCGTCTGCCGCATCAAAATCACACCCCGGTAAGTGTGTTTTCCCGTAATTTCATTCCTACTTGAGAATTTTGTTTGTTAGTTAACCCGCTCCATTTTGTTTTCTCCTAATGTGCTCAGGTAGAATTCCCTCCTAACCTTGGCAAGCAATAGATTTTGCAAGAGTGAGTGCATTGTCCAAGGTGCCGCGTGCCACATCCGCCATCTTGTTCAGGCATAAGCCATCGCGTATACAGGACACTTAGTATAACATCTAGCACAATAGGGTCAAGGCTCAGACCCAGCAAAACAACCAAGGTTTTTTTTTTTTGTTATCTGTATATTTGTTAATGGTGTACAATAAAAGTATATTCATTCAAGAAGGGACAGATGAACATGCGTCTACGTTATAGTGATGTTAAGATGAAATGGTATCACGGTCTCGTAGATTTAGGCGATCGGCGCGCTGGATTCCCCGCGTGTCCGGCCAGCTGCTAGCAATATTCCGTTTATCTACTCATGTGGCAATAGTGACGAGTAGGGATGGGCAAATGAAAAACTATATCGATATATATATCATATCGATATTTTTAACAGTATCGTTATATTCATGTGATGAATATCGATATATCGTCATATTTTGTATGCAAAATATGACGATATATCGATATTCTACATTATGATGTAGGCTCGTATGTTGGCGATAACGCTCAAAATGGACGGTTGCATGACGGAAAAAAAACGACAATGACACATGAATGTTTTATAGCTTCTTTTGATGTTTAATGTTTTGTCGATTAATGTGATCATCATTTTATATATAAATAAAATATAAAATATATCGAAATTAAACGAATTCGATATTCCACGATAAATATATCAATATTTAAGAAAATATAGATATTTAGATATATCGATATTTTTTACCCAAGCCTTTCATAAGTATAGGATTATTTCATAACCCACTAATAGTTGAATACAGCTACGTAGCATACAAATATATCGTAATCAATTGATATAACCAGCGTTTATTTATAAATAATTTCAGCTAATATTCAATAGTTTCAGATAAAAATCTAATTTTTAGACATTTTGGTCACATTTTTATCCCACATTGAAAAGATCGGAGGTAGCTCAGTTGGACAGTTCTCACTGTAAATTCCACAGTACGCGAGAAAACCTGGTTCGATCCACGCTGGTATCAATGAAAATGTTAATTGGAAGTTTATCTGGTTATTTAACAAGTGCTCGGCGGTGCGGCGCTTTTTTGTAACCTTACTTTTATATATAATAATTGTCTAATAGATAACATAAACATTGATAGTACAATTTTACATTTCGTAAACAATCAGAATAGTCATTGCATAAAATACGCCATCTAGCGATACCTACCGCAGTCTGCGTTTTACTAAAAACTACAGCGTCATCTAGTGTGCAGGGTACACTGTTTGCGATACCTACCGCAGTCTGCGTTTTGCTAAAGACTACAGCGTCATCTAGCGTGCAGGGGACACTTTTCCGAAAATTGAAATGTGAGTTGCGCATCTATATCTGGTATATAGGTATTTGGGCGGTACTCTTTAGTCGGCCCGCGCGCTATTTAATCGGGCAATATTTATTAGATACTTATTTTTTAAATTATATATACTCTTTTATTGAAAAATAAACCCACAATTCACTCACGCATTTGCTGGTGAATTTAATTACATATACATACACATAGCCTGAATTTAATTGAAATTGATTTCATTAAACTGCTTTTTCACTTAGTGAAGGTATCTAAAATTGTCAATTACCAAAATATGTCAATCGCGTTTTGGCCACTATAATTCACTAAGAAAAATCTCTAACTTTCCTAATGAATTTAAAAAATGAGAATTCGTAGTTTTTAATGACAAAAAAGTGCTTTTCTAAATCGTGAAAAATCTGCTTTTGGCACCCAGTTCATTTTAGGTGACGTCTGTCTCCTATGTAGTCGGATAGGACGTTATCCGACACTACTGGAGAGAGATTAGGCGCAGGACCAATGTCTTTAAGTGCTTTCTGAAGCACGAGGGTGAAACAAAGCCAACTTTTAGCCACTGAAAATTTTTTGAAATAAAAACCCAATAACGTTAACCCAATAAATTTTAGTCCAACCGGGAATTCGAAACCAGGACCGCATGATCTACCATCGCGTTCACGATCGCTAGACTAACAGTCAATGCGGTGGTGGTATTCGAAAATATATAACACACCATGTTATTCGTTAGTTAGAACATGCGATTACAGACATAAACGATATCTCATTTTTTTCAAACGAGTACACCTTTCTTATCGTTTGTAAAGTAAATTAGCTCGGCTAAATTGAAAAGGCAGATGTTCAGACCTTAACGACTTGCAACGTATTGGAGGTTGCTGCTATGGGTACGTGATTAGGAGAACCGCAACGTTCTATAACATAACGATTCAACGTGACCTTTACTTCATTGAGTAGAGATTTTGTTATATTTAGGTATAGATATAAAATCGTTTTTGTTAAACAGATTTTTTTATACTAGCTAGCTAAGTTTCGCCTGATAGAATATAATAGAATATATATATGGTGTTATTTAGATTTAAGATAATCGTCAAAGACCATTCATTCAATTAGTTTTTCTATTTCTTAAAAATTATCTTTAATTTTTTGCATAAAATAAAGCCTGTAACTGCTGACATTAGTGATTATTTGTTCGTGATTTTTCAAGTTTTGATTTGTTTTTAGTTTTCAAATTAATAAAAAATATCTAATTTTCATAGTTTTATTGTAATTTTTAAATGCAGGGTTGAATTGTGTACAAAATTAAATTCTTGTATTTTGAATGACTAATGTGGCTGAAACTTTGCGAATTGTTCTAAAATGATTAAACTATCATTCAACGATTGTTACAACACAAAAGCTGACAACGCATTTCCATTTAAATTCTTAATTGAGGATAGATCAAATATAGCTAGCTACTACATTACCATATGGGCCTCAGATGTTGCAGTTGCATGATTGCAGCCAAAGGTGTTGGAGTATTAATCCCCTTTTTACGTTTTATGATTTTGGGTGTGGTTATTAATTAAAATAAGGTAGAGATTAGCTATTCAGACATACAAATATACAGACAAACAGACAAATGCGCGAATGGGTGAGCTAGACCGGGGTAGGACCACGCTCTCACAGAATACCAACGTAAAATAGCAATTTCGTGCTGCTGTGTTTCGTATAGTTAGTTTAGAGAACCGGAGACCCTTTTTACTGAAAACGAGACATTCCGTCTTAGTCCTCACGGGTGATGAAGATCTGCATTTTGATTCTTAATCGAGGATAAATGTAAATGTCTATGGGCCACAGTATCCACTTAGCATCAGGTAGACTGTGTGCTCGTTTGTCATTCTATTATATATAAAAAACAAGTTAACCCCTCAGGTCAATATAAAGAAGATAATTAGATAATATAGGTAGACACATTAATTTTTTTTTTAATTTATAGAATGTTAAAATGGTGTGCAACCCCCTCAATATGGCAGTTTTTTAGATATTACAGATAGACACTCCTATTTTATTTATTTATTCATGCTAATACAATATCCTGATCAACGTAGCATATTAAAACAGCTTTAAAGTGACCAGGATTTTTGAGTTACATTATTTTCCGTATAATTAAAAAAAAGAATATTAACAATGCTATAAACATTACTAATATTCCACCATTAATTAACCACTCGTGGTAAGCTTA
This sequence comes from Parnassius apollo, assembly GCA_907164705.1. Classification (NCBI taxonomy): domain Eukaryota; kingdom Metazoa; phylum Arthropoda; class Insecta; order Lepidoptera; family Papilionidae; genus Parnassius; species Parnassius apollo. The sequence goes on from CAJQZP010001217.1 coordinate 492,940, forward strand.
AATTTCTTGTGTTAGGAGTGGTTCACGCCAGTAGACTAATGGTGGATTCGAACCCACGACCTTTTTGAGTTCGTGGTCCGCGCCCTGCCATTAGGCTACTGTTGCCTTAATCCGCCGCCTTTTCCGTATAATATTCATATATTTACGTAATATATTAAATTTATTATATAGAGTTAGAAATTATTCTCCAAATTATTTAAATATTTATTTCGATAACAAACTTTCTTTACTATTAGAAATTATCCTGGAGGTTAATTGTTAAAAATAATAAAGGTGTGAGAGCGGATGTTCAACTTTCTCTCTAGCTTACGTAATAAATCATTATCAGCAATAAAAATCGTATTGTCCTAAACATTTCGTATAAAGCCCCCGTCACAATCACAAACTAGTGTAACCTAAAGGACATAATTACATGAAAACGCCAAAGTATTCAACCCAACACCAACATCACCCATCTCAGTGTAACACGGGACAGCTTTTCAGCAACACTGTCTTCTTTACCTACAGTAGAACAATTATCCCAATGGGCATAATAACGACAGTGAGACACGTAGAATTACCGACGAATCTCTCTTAGTAGCCCGTGCGATACTACTAGAATAATATAAATAATACTGCTAGAATAAGTGGAAGATTACAGTTCTACCCTCATTTCTTGGTGTTTTCTTTTATTTTTTAACCTCATACCTAACAATAGAATAAAGGTGATAAATAAGCACGCAGTCCACTCAACGGAAAGTGGATGCTGTGGCACATAGATATCTTCATTCATTATAATCAAAATATTAAATATGAAAATGTAGATGCATTGTCACACTTGAGTACTAAAACGGAATGCTTCGTCACCAGTAAAAAGGTTCTTCGGTTCTCTACACTCACCATACGAAACACAGCAGCATTAAGCTGCTATTTTGCGCTGGTATTCTGTGAGAGTGTGGTTCTTACCTGGTCTAGCCGACTCATTCGTCCTACTACCATAATGAAGCTGCAGCGTGGCCCCACCAGGTAAAAGCGTGGCCCAATCAGGTGGAAAATCAGATGTTGGTAAATTATTCCACTTCACAATTTTACGCATTACAAATCATTTTTTATAGAATAAGGATGACAAACGACCACACAGTCCACCTGATGGTAAGTGTATGCTGTGGCCCATAGACATCTACATCCATTTGCAACTAAAAATCAAAATGCAGATGCGTTGCCAGTCCTGAGGATTGAGATGGAATGCCTCGTTCCCAGTAAAAAGGGTCTTCGGTTCTCCACACTCACCATACGAGACGCAGCAGAAATAAACTGCTATTTTATGTTGGTATTCTGTGAGGGCGGGGTCCTGGCCCAGTCAAGCCCACCCATTTGTGCTGCAACAAATGTACCGCTACCTGCTACCACGTAAAAAAATAAACCCTTTGGAATGAATGTGTATATAGGTAGGTATGTCAATCACAAAGGTGTGGAGACCGGCGTTCACTTTGTCAGACTTTTGCTCGTAAATCAGTCTATTTTAACCCTTTTTCTTTAGAACTAGTAAAGGTACCAAATTAAAAATTGGAAATATTAAGGTCCATTGCCACTTGTAGGTGTACTAAATATCCTACCTATTAATTTCGTAGACCTATAGTTTGAAATTTTGTGATAATATTTTCAACATGATACTTATATTAGTTCTTAACAAAAACACATCCCGACTTGATAGTCATTATGCCTTTCCCCACTGGGTGACTAATGTGATCCAAGGTTTCGAATCCCACACGGGACAAATATGTGTATTGTCTTTAAATAACACTATCATCCGACAAATGGGCAGATATCTTATTAGCTGGCTGAATAAACCATCGGTCTACGACAAACATATTACACGTAACAAACAAAATAGAACATATAAGTTTAAATTAAAAAGTATTGTTAACCATTCACCCGTTTTATACAGTATTGTAACTTTGTGACCTTTGACCCAGTTCAGCGTAATTTAAATATAAAATTTTATACAGATCGATGTAGATCGAGTCTTGAAATTGAACATAGCTGATATTTACTAAAAATTTCTCATCCAACCATTTATAACATGAAGGAAAAGGAAATGGCAGTAGTATCGAGACGCAATATGTAAGCTCATGTACGAACGCAGGTAATATGAATAAAGAGTGTGTAATGAGTAAATGAGAAATATTATGCAAACCTTAACGTTAAGGTCGGGTTAAGATAAGATAGGGTTGTATCAAACGGCATAACTTTGATTATATCATCTTTGTTTCCTTAATAGTAAATTATTGCTCCTAATATTTTTATTTTTATAAGATATAAGAATAGAATATAATTATCCATACGAATAAATAAAATTGAATTGTATGTGTGTAAAGTCAAAATAATTGCTTTTCATTAAATACATATGAAAGTATTTACTCGTACGGTACTCATAGTAAAAAAATATTTTTGAACATATTTTCTGTCTGTCTGTTTGTTTCGGCTAATCTCCGATATAGGTAAATCCATTTTGACAATCGTTCACTGGCTGATGTTATAAAGAGTAACTGAGGCTACTTTTACTTTGGAAAAAGAATAATGGTTCCGCGCCAAAAAAAATTAAAATCCATAAAATTGTGAACAAAATCCATTTCACACAGGGAAGAATAATAATAAACTACCATTTTTTTCTCTAGGATAAGGGAAACAAACGAGCACAAAATTTATCTGATGGTAAGTGGTTACTCTGGTTCATAGAAATCTACATCTATAATCGATTAAGAAATAAAATGCAGATGCGTTTTCACCCATGAGGACTAAGATGGTATGCCTCGTTTCCAGTAAAGAGGGTCTCCAGTTATCTACACGCACAATACGAAACCCAGCAGTTTAGCTGATATGTTACGCTGGTATCTATGGAAGCGTGGTCCTACTCCGGTCGAGCCGACCCATTCTTACTTAACTGCAAATATAGCTGCAGCATAGTAGTACGTAAAAAAACTTATTACTAATAATTATTCTATGCAAACGAATTTGTGGGAACCTCTAGTTTTTTTATATTAAAACTACTTCGCCTTCCTTCGGGAACTCGTGGATTCTGGTTTTTCGTCAAGGTTGTCTAAGAGAACTTCTGTCAGCCATCTCTCCCATCTATGTACAGGCCCATGCCGCAAAGGAAAACGCCGATCTGCTAGGTTCTCTCTTTGCATCCAACTCGACACTTAATGACGGGGCGAGCGCACCGCCGACCATCCTCGATCCTGACGGAATCTTTGACGTCAATATATCGAATGATGTACACTTTTAATCATAGTAGAGCCATGCTGCAGCTATATTAGTGGTCAGTTGTAGCACAAATGGGGCGGCTCCATCGGCGTTGAACCACGCTCTCACGGAATACCAGCGTAAAATAGCAGCTTAACGCTGTTATGTTTCGTATGGTGAGTGTAAAAATCGGAGACACTTTTTACTGAAAACGAAGCCATTCTATCTTAGTCCTCACGGGTGATAACACATCTGCGTTTTGATTCGTAACCGAGGATAATCACACCCCAATCAGGTGCACTGTGTGCTCAATTGTTACCCGTATCCTTTAAAAAAATTTCGTGGTCACTCGGAAGAGAATGCCAAATTGGCCTCTAAAATCCTGGCGTGTTCAGCAGAGCAGGAAAATATTTCCTGCCGGCGCACTGCCTGCAACTTTACAAGGCGCAGCTTTGGGTACCCATAAAATACTGTTCCCACCTCAAGGTTGGGGCTCCTCAGTGCCAGCTCCTTCTACTTGACAGCATCCCGTGCAGAGCGGCTTGAATCGTCGACGACCGAGTCAGGACCGATCGGCTCGTTTCACTGGCGCTGCGAAGAGACGCTGCATCCTTTTGCATTTTCTATCGCTTCTTCAACGGGGCGTGCTCTGAAGAATTGTTTGAATTAATTCTGGCCGCCAAATTTCACGAACGCACATCGCAACAAATCTCACGATACGAGTACCATCCACGTCATCTGAAAGCTTAGCAGTCCGACACTGTATGTTTTACTATGAGTTTTCTTCCTCGTACGACCCCTCTGTGATTTTTCCGGGGCAATATGACTTCGGGACCTTCAAGAAAAGAGCTTACCTTTTTCTAAAATTCAGGCACCGCACCTGCAATTCCCTTGGTGTTGCATTAGTTCATGGGCGGCGGTAGTCACTAACCATCAAGTGAACCGCATACTCGTTTGCTCCCTCTTCTATTAAAAATTTTTGTTAACTCTGCCACTCACTTCGACAACAAACAATTTCTCAATTACTCCATTTAAAAATGAATGGTAAATTATTCATATAACGAAACTTTGGAGAATTGTGGTGCTGTGCGCAAGGCTTTGGATGTTTCTAAAAAAAAAGGATTGTTACGCATTACTTTATTATATTGATACTGTAATTACTTTGAATAAGTAAAGTATTATAATATTTTTATGTAAAAATAACTTTTGTTTTCTCCTACAAATAGTACAGTACATTATCACTTGGAAACATTTTTTTTTCTTATAAATAATGAAAAGAGAACATAAATTTGTTTTGTATAAAGCTATAACTAAGTGGGGGGGGAGGGATTATAAATTCTTTAAGACATTTTAATTTACTGGCGTAATACCATCCCAACCAGCACCACAATCAGTCCTCAGATTAAGAATAAGTCGTTTGAGTTCATCTTCACTATTTTACATACGACATTAGATTTTTCTTACTCTTATAAGATTTATAGTAGTAGGAAGAGGCGAAAGATCAGTTTGAAGTTTATGTGACAACTTTTATGATAACTCAGAACATATATATATTTGCATTATATAAATTGCTGGACTTAGCAGGCTATATTTGATTTCGGGAAGTTCAGATGGTAGCTCCTTTGGTTTATTTTAATTATACATAATTTAATAACGTTTCAATCTTTTTTATTGTCATTTTCAGCAGCTTTTAATTCATTTCATTCGTATCGCCTCTTTTCTTTTTTCAATATATCATTACCAAAAATTCTGTATCCGTTTTTTGTACATTATAATATATCATTTTTAGGATCTTTATTTACTTTATAACAAACCAACAAGGTTATCCAGGGTTTTATTGTGATTTTGTTGCGGGGTATCATAATTTTTTTGAATTATTAACAATAACATTTTTATGTACTTACAATTAAAGTGTATTGATTGATTTGGATTAAGTTTATATAAGTTAATGAAATTTATTATATTAATTAATTGATCGTTATTATAAATATTTTATTTTATCTAATGTAGAAAAAAACCAACTCGTTATAAGTAATAGAAGTTAATAAAATAAAAGTATAAATGGGATATTTAGTTTTTTGAATTACATGGTTCAAACAGTTGTTTATCTAGTAGGATGATAATTTGCCGTCCATAGAAAGCCAGAACTTCTAGGTAATTCCATGACATTGAATTAAGTTCAGAAATGTTAATTTTTAAAAGTCCAACCAGAAATTTGTTTTTAAAAGTAGAGTTAAGTTAAAAAAAATTTGTAATGATACTAAGAATTAATCCAGGTTTTTACATATTTAACAAAAATGATTCTATTCTATTCTAGTCCACAAATAGCAATTTCCCTTAATAATTACATTGTATATTATTAAGTAAATTATGTTTTAAATAAAGAGTGGCACTGGGCGAAGATTTTTCCAACCAGTGGTAAAAGCCTAAATAACTATCAATAATTATTTAAGTGACAGTAGCCTTATAACCGGGTGCAGAGAGCTAGCTCAAAAGGTCGAGAGTTCAAATCTGCCATTCTACTACTGTCGTGAACCATCAAGTGTACAAGCACTTTAAACTTACCGTCCTGCTAACAGATATTAATAATGTTATTAACATTTTTAGTATTTTAAAAAATACATTTAATCTATGTTGAATAAAACTTTTTTATTCTATTCCATTAAATATACCATAAACATTCGCTGATAGTGGGTTAATATTATGAATCAGATCTCATATCATATAAAGTCGTCCAAAACGTTACAGATAATATAGATACGATAGCAAGATACGATAGCAAGAATAATTCATCAACCAACTGTAAGTATTATAGTGAAAGTTGTTTCACAATAACTTGATAACACGACTATGACGTGCGAAGCAAGTGGTGAGAACGTGAAATCACAATTTTTTGAAAATGTTTTAAATTAATTAGCTTAGATACTAGTGAGATATCTGATCTTTTTTACAGCATAAACTGCAGAGCTTATTCTGCTTTCTACTTTGAGTATATGGAGGCCTCACTGAATCTTTGCGTTGAGAATGTTTCCAGGGAAAACAGTGGATTCAACAAAACTCAGAGGTATTCAATTTTTAATATTCGGTACTGTAAATATAATATCAGCATCATCATCATCATTACAGCGTTTACAAGTCCAATGTTGAACATAGGACTCCCCCAAGGTATGCCACAAAGCACGGTTCTGAGCAACCTGCATCCATCGACCTCCTGCACGTCTTACCAGGTCGTCACTCCATCTAGTGGGGGGTCGCCGTACACTTCATCTACCGGTACGAGGCTGCCACTCGAGAACCTTTTTTCCCCAACGGTTGTCGGTTCTTCGAGCTATATGGCCGGCCCATTGCCACTTCAGCTTACTAATCCGTTGGGCTATGTCGGTCACTCTGGTTCTACTGCGGATATCCTCATTTCTAAGTTTATCACGCAGAGAAACTCCGAGCATAGCCCTCTCCATAGCTCGCTGAGCGACTTTGAGCGTCCTCATACGGCCAGCAGTGAAGGACCTCAGTTCCATATGTCATCACTGGCAACACGCACTGGTTGTACACTTTAGTTTTCAGAGATTGAGGTATACTTGACGAAAAGATGTGTCGTAATTTCCCGAAAGCTGCCCAGCCGAGTTGAATCCGTCGATTGACCTCTCAGTCGAAGTTGGACTTACCTAGCCGGATTATTTGTCCCAGGTAAACGTACTCGTCAACAACTTAGAGCTTAGTGCTCCCAACAACTACCGGCATCTGTGTGACATGGACATTAAACATGATCTTTGTTTTGTCCATGTTCATCTTAAGACCTATCCGTTGGGAGACACCATTGAGGTCATTGAGCATAGTGCTTAAATCCTCCAGCGATTCTGCCATAAGGACTATATCGTCGGTAAATCGAAGGTGAGTGATGTACTCGCCATTGATGTTAATACCGTACTCTTTCCAGTCTAGTGGCTTGAAAACGTCTTCCAATGCAGCGGTGAAGAGTTTCGGGCAGTTGGATAGGTTTCGTACTCTGGTTCTGTACTCGGATAGCCATCGTAGCCCTACTGTACAAACACTTCAGTAGATATACCTACAGTCAACTTGGCACCGCTGAAGAGACTGTAGCACCGCCCAAATTTCGACGGAATCAAAGGCTTTCTCATAGTCCACATACGCCAAACAAAGTGGCAGATTGTACTCTTCGGACTTCTGTACAATTTACCGAAGGGTATGTATGTGGTCTATGGTACTAAAGCCTTTTCGGAAACCGGCTTGTTATGGAGGCTGGTAGTCGTCAAGTCTGCGTGTGATACGATTCGTAATGACTCTCGAAAACAGCACGTAGACGCGGCTCAGAAGGGATATCGGTCTGTAGTTCTTCAAGAGGGCGTTGTCACCTTTCTTGAAGAACAAGACCACCGCACTTCTGCTCCACGCCTCCGGATAGTGCCACCATGGAGGACGGAATAAAAGATCCTGTGAAGGACTTCAAGTACCGGTTTTCCATCCGCTTTCAGAAGCTCCGCTGTAATTCCATCCTCGCCCGGGGACTTGCCGTTTTTAAGGTGCTGGAGATCCATTCTAATCTCGCTCAGACTGACGTCCGGGATATCATCGGAATAGGGTCAGATAAGACCCGCTCTTGGATCGTTACTCACACTTGCGTGTGGCTGCAACGATGATGTGTACAGCTGCCCATAGAACCTCTCAATCTTACTCAGAATCTCAGGTGTCACGTGTGTAAATATAATATTTAATCATTTTATTGCCATTTGAATAAAGACTATAAACGTTAAACCAATACACTAATTTTGATAAAGCATTATTCATTTCGTCACATTAAAATTATTGATGTTTAAGTTTAGAAATCAAGGAAATATCATCAGCTAATAATACAATGTCATGATTATCTCCTACAAGGGGAAATAAGAAATTAATATACACTAGAAATAGGAATGGGCCGAGAATGGAACTTTGAGAGACACCCTTTAGTACAGGTGACCCAGAAGAACTTTAATCGTTGATAATAATTTTATGCATTATATTACTTAAATATGAAATAATAAGTTTAAGTGCTGTGTTCTTGACACCTTGGCGTTGTAGCTTCCTGATTAATGTATCATGGTGAACACAGTCGAAAGCCCGAGAAAGGTCGCCAAATGAACACATAGATTCCTATAAATTCTCCATGCAAAATTGTGTTTAATAAGCTCAACGCCGGCATCAGTTGTGTAGTGACACTTGCAAAATCAAATTGAATTTTATGAATCAGTTTATTTATATAAAAAAAAATACGTGTGGCACTCGTGGACTGCCGCGGTAAAGCTATTGCATAGCATTTTTATCAACTTTTGCAATTATAATTATTTATTTATTTAATTTATGCAGTATTTTTTTGCTTTATTTTTTCTTTGATATTAATTCAAGATTTTTCTTTGATATTAATTCAAGTTACACTTTTTCAGTGTGGTGACCGATAAGAAAACATTTTTTTTTCTTTTATTGTATAAATGAGAAGTTAATATTGTTTAAAAAAATATTGTCTTATATTACATATAGGTTAATCAGGAATTTTTATCATTGAAACTATAAGTTTATAGTAATTAACGAGTTCTTCCGACAAACGATAATTTTCTATAAAGTATGTGTTTATTAAATACTCTAAATTCACGAAAGTTGCAAGCATTACGACAACTCATATAAATCCAAAGAATATATGCTTCTTGCAATAAACACCTAGTCTACACGCATACGTCTAGTAGCACGCACACAAACACTGTACCGTAGACTGCCGAACTTAAACGACGTTAGACGATGTTAGGTTTTCGGATCTTAGGTTTATTTTCGTAACGGAATTTCTTGATTCGGTTGCCGCGCTCAAAGCCCGCGATAAAACCTATGCAAAAGCTTAAATAAACATAACATCTGATCTTAAACTAATCTGATCGTAAAGAAATTTCTGAAATGATCTTGACTTCTATTCTGCAACTTATACTAGATGGCGTTAGTAGTAGATCACCATGTACCAGGCATTAATAACGACGCGCAACAGTATTCAGTAACGAAGCATTCCACTCTAATGATCAGGGGTGAGGACGTGTTTGGAATTTGATTGGTTATTAATCAAACATAAATATAGGTATCTAAGGCCATAACTTTCAGTAACTGTCCTTTGACTTTGTGCTCGTGAATTATCATTAAAGCTAAATTAAGTAAAAGACTTTATGCGTCCTATAGATCAACCTCCTATTTATCAAATGGTTTGAGAGCAATGCATGTTGAATGACATACATGTTCCCAAAATGTTTTTATTTCGCATGCATACGGTGTTTTGATGATGTTTTCTTTCAATGCCGTGCACGTTATATATCACCACTTAAAATTTAATTAGCATTTTTATTGATCCTGGCGTAGATCGAACTCAGCTTGTACGTAAATTTTTTCAAACACCTCTCATTATCCTTTCATTTCTATGTGGTAGATAGTGTTTATAGTGTGTGTTACATCCATCCATTACAGCCGGTATAGCCAGCATACCACTGCTAAACAAAGGCCTATCCCATAGATAGCCTCATACGGGAAGTTTTGCCATAGTTGCCACACTTGGCAGGCCAATCGGCAACCACAGTTGTTTATTACTTTCCGACGTTATCAGGAAGATATGTGATATGATATACGATGTGAGGTAGTGGATATTCTTACACCGCCACTACACGGTTGTGTTGAAAATTTTAATGTAAGCTTTCAAATGACACTCTAGTGTTTGTTTAATTTTAACTTCTTTAATCCACTTAAAAAGTTTGAAAGTCCTTCAAATAACTAAAAGGAAATTAGGAATTTACGAAGAATAAGTAGCTTCTAAAGTCGGACAAAGTGTTTCTAAGAATTAGGATCCCGAATTCTCTTTACTTATATTTTAATGCTAGGAAACCGTTCCGGCTGCGCATCGGTAAGAACTATTAATTTATTGTTATTTAGATTTAACTTTATTTATTTATTTTATTTAAAAAAAAATAACGACAAAATTTCGAAATAAAATATAGTCTAGAGGCTGGCATTGCTCTTTATCCGTTGGTAAAGTTTAATTACAATCGGTTCAGATATCCCAAGATTAGAACGGACAGACAGACAGATATATTTTTAAATGTTTATTTATGTCTTATAGTAAAGCATTTGCATGCAATAAGACATAAATAACCATTCCAATCTTCTCCGCTCTATATATTTATACCAATTGTTTCGATGTAACAGACAGACGCTTTAATTTAATTTATATGTATAGAAATAAATAATCCGTTAATCTTGCAAACATTTGGTTGTAGTTCTGTTAAAACTAAATAACACTAAGATAAATTCGAATTTTTAATACTGGTTATTTATGTGTTATTGTAAATAGCCGTTATTAAAAATAAAAATATGTCTGCATGCAATAAGACATAAAATAGGTACCATTTTAATCTCCTCAGCTCTATATATTTATATCAATTATTTCGATATAACGGACGGACGCTTTAATTTAATGTTTTATATATATATATATATATATATATATATATATATATATATATATATATATATATATTTAAATATATATATCACGTTACACTTGCAAATGTTTTGCTTTCGTTCTATAAAAACTAAATAAGGCTAAGGTAAAGTCGATAAGATGCCTTCTCCGTTTCTTCTCACGTTACTTCTATTTCAGTAGCACTTCGCTATCTCTGTATTACCAGTCGTCTTATTCAGGACGTAAAAGTTAATTTGTGACGAAGATATCGTGTTATATTTATTAGTGTTGTATTTTTAGTGTTGTATTTATTAGTGTTATATTTATTAGTGGTATATTTAGTGTAATCCTAAAAAAAGATTAAATAAAATTGGGAACCTTCTCGTTTTTCTTGATGTCGGCTAATTAAAGCGACTTACTTGCCGTGTGGGCCTGGCGTAAGAGAAACCAGTTCTTTCCGTGGCTGTGGACAACGGGTAATGCCAGAAAATATAGCTTCCGATACACGCAGGTGGATAGATAAAATAATGAGTTTCAGCGATTTGTGCCGCGCGTTCTAATATCAGACGGAAAAGCTATTTGAATCACCTTCAAATAAATGTTCCGGGTCTGGATGTTTGTCTTTGTAGAATTTATGTATGAAAAGATTGTAGTGTGAAGGTAGCGTTTCATAAGAAAAAAAGAAAGAAATTATACAAGATTGGTAACTCTTCATTATAAAATAAAACAATACATGAACAAACGAAGAAGGAAAAAACCGTCAAGGGTGATATGAAAGTATATTGTGTCGGTAAAACACAAAAAAATTAAGTAACTAATCACAGTGTTATCGCATAATATTAGCAAATAAAAATGATGTTTTGTATGATAATGTAATAATATATACAAGGTAGAGCCAAACTGAATTTATATAAGTTGGATCGATGAACACAGGAAACTAGCGTAAAAAAGCAGCGTATTGCTGATTTGTTTTTATAGTATGGTAGAGCACTGAAGACCCTTTGATGGTAACTAGGCATTCCATCTTAATTTCGGATGTGACAACGCATTAGCATTTTGATTCTTAATCGAGGATAGATGAAGATGACCATGGACCACAGAATCTCCGGACTGTTACCATTATACTATAAAAATTAGTTGTAGTATGAAACAAAAAAGAACCAAATTATACAAAATATATTAATTTCCACCTAACCCCTTTCGAAATGACAGAAGGATATGCCTAAACGTGAAACGTTTATATATGCTCGAAAATTTCTCTTACCTTCAACAAATACGAATTTCTAGACAGAAAATATCTCATTTTCTGTCTAGATAGACAAGAGAAATATTATACAAGTTATCTTATATTATGGAATGATCGTTACTACCTATCCTGCCTTATTGTCCCGTGTCCAAATCCCTAGTCAAAGTAAAATCAGTTATAGGGTTTACAGGAGAGAAAAATTTTGTGTTGTTTTACTCTCGGGCCTCGGAAAGCATGTGAGGCCGTTGGTTCATCGCTTGATTTTTCTCCGAGCGTGTCGGTTTACCGTTCCATCGCACTAAGAGAGTAAGAGAAAAGAGATTGCACCTGCGTTTGTGCGTACGCTTATCCGCTAATCCTGTACTGCATAGATAGTCTCCGTTGAGACTGGCTGCCGTAACCGAAATTCAATCTGGAGAGCGTTATTATTGCTCTATCTAGATATTCTACGATAATGAATCAGTTTTCAATCTAGGTTTTGTCTAAAAGGTTACAATAAAGCACTTCTCTAATGCTTAGATAGACTTTTATGCAAGGCTGCATCCTTGTCATATGACTTCATACAATATTTTATAACTTATATTTACGTAATATAGGCAGGATAGGGAGGCTTTCTAGCACCATAATACAAATTCGTGCAAGAACTCAAGCGTTTCCATCTAGAAACATATTTTTTCTATTATCACTATGGGTAATTCTCTAAGCAGATTTTGTATTAGTGCGACACTAATTCTCTTTTTAAACGGATACCTTTTAGAAATTCCCTTATGAATCCGCTTAAAGTTAATCAAAAGAAAAAGCCTAAAATTTTTACTATAATTTAAAAACTCAATTTATACATACTTTTTTATTTTATGTCAAAAAAAAATATTTCGAAAAAATTACATGAATTATCTATGACAGTGCCCGCCAGTGTTCAAGTTTGTAAGAGTTTTGTTTTTACTATGAATTTACAGGACAATTACGAGGAATGTAACGTTTTTATACCTTTACCCCATACTACAAGGGGAGCAGATATTGCTAAATCTATCAATGAGCTAGTTTGGTGTGAATAACTGTAATGCAATTCTTTGCTTGCCTTTGCGCTTATTATTACAGTTATTTTCTTGTCGTGGAAATAAGAGACAAAATATAGAACCATAGAATTTTTTTGTAATGGCGAGGAAAAAGTCCATCTTATAGTGTTTGGATACTGTGACTCATAGACTCCTATTTGAATCAATATACTTATATTTTAATAATTACTGACTGAGGCATTCCATCATAATTTTATACAGCTTAAATTTTGTTTTCTTTACTTTAGAGTTAGCAACAAGTGTCTATAGGACTATGAGCTGTATCAGTCATTTACCATGTTGTGATTTATTCATTAATCATTACGGCGATACTTCTGAATAGCTACCGAAAGATATTTATTGCGCAGGAAAATATTATGAAACCTCCTGCAACTCAGAAGTGTATCCCTATTAATAAATGAGAATGGTGTCATGAATGAGTTTGAAATGAGTTACCGTTCGATAAGTGAAAATCAACACTTACGCTATACTATTTTACGCTCATATCTTGTTCCAACTTATGACCTCGAGACCAACATAAAAATATTAAACAATATTTTTACTGCAGTTTTGATGGCATTAATTTAAACACCTCTATTAGTACTAGATTTCAACTATTTAAAAAGAAGTTGAAAGCGTGGTTGTTGGATAATTATATGTTTAATAATTAATATTATCTTAATTAAAGTTATAGTTTTAAACTAATTTATTTTAATGTGATTAGTGAGTTTAAATATTAATAAGGTTACATATAATAATGTATGTAACAGTAGTAACAGCGCTTAGTTTTAATTAGTTTAAATCTTTTAAATTAGTGTACATTTAATTTTCTTACTTTTCAGTTTTTAAAGATTGCATTTTAAAGTACAGTTTACAGTAGGTACAGTTTATGTGTATTTTAAATTCCTAAGGACAGTAGGTACATAAAATGTAAAAGGGTGATGTATTCGCCAAAAAACAGCCCTAAGTTTGGCGAAAGTTGTATAAAGAATAACCGACTGTATTTTTGTGAAATAAATAAAGAAAATAAAGATTAATTTCTTAAATATTATTACAATTTGATTTATTTCCGTATTTTAAACACTTTTAGACTGTCGCACTAGACCTTATTTTTTTTTTTGATTTGACTTGAAAGGACGACGATACTTGGTTGTTGCAAACACTTGAGAGAGAGCCAATGGGCTCAAACTTAGTCTGTGCCATAAAAAGGTGTACTCTGTTTTTCCGACCACGTACCCTTTTTTTTCTGAAATTAAAACTGACTGAAATTTTAATCCATTGTGTACGGAAGAAAGAATATCTAGTTTTAAACGTAAACTTCACCGAAATGCAATTTCCTTGAAATGTTTTCTTGAAGTAAACTTTTTTTTGACACATACGATAAATTGAGGTGAGACAAATTTAAATACAAGTATTTATAACAATAGTGCACAAGAATTTGACAACTCACACAGTTATTGTCTCATTTAATTTAGTAAATAAGAATTGTGTAAGTAATTATTTTTTTATCATTTACTATTAACTTTAATTACATTATTTTTATGAATGTTTGATTTTCATAATACAAATGAATCATAGTAGATTCAATACACATTATTTTTCACTTGTCTCATACAAATGAAACGCATGAGCCGATCATAACTGTATTCATCATTATTTTGTTCATATTGTATTACAGTACATCGTATGACAATTCGGCTAAAACGTGCATATTATATTAAAAATATCAATAAAAAGTAAAAGTTGATCCAAACAACTAAAAAGAAAAAAATATTTCACATTCTGAAATCAGTGCTTGTGACATATTGATTAGAAGAATTTAAGCCACAAAGTAAATTTTTCATTCTTTTTAAATTGACCAATATATCCTATTAACAATGTCGTCAAAGTAGTTTCTTTAAAAACTTCACCACAGAGTGGAGTATAGAAAATATAAAATCCTTAATAAAGCTAAAGATGGATACGACCATATCTGTCTTTAGCCTTGAAAATATTCTTATACGATGAAAATATGCTTATACATACCCGAGATTCGTATCCGGGACTCCGGGCCTATATAATTAATAATAGTGATTACGACCTCTAGAATAACGAGGCAGATAACTCGCATAAAAATAAAATAAACTGAAAAAAAAAATTAGAATACAATTGTTGAGTATAGTGATACTCATAGGCTCATAGCATTCATTTCTACGTGGTAAAGCTAGGCTATAGCTATACATATAATGGTTGTAGCACGAATGGGTCGACTCGATCGAGGAAGAACTATGCTTTCACAGTATATCAGCGTAAAATGACAGCCTAAAGCTGCTCTGTACTGTGGAGACAACCTTAAACGAAATTCCGTCTGGAGGACGTCATTATTGCCATATGTAGATATTTTATAACGATGAATTAGTTTGCTAGCTAGGTTTCTCAGAACGAGTACGATAAAGCGCTTCTCTGATGCTTAGATAGACTTTTCTGTCTGTAGCCTTTTTATATGATTTCATATTATAATATTTTAAAAATTCTTAGGCAACTACGCATGCAGCTGAGGTTTGATTATATAACGTAATACGGCTAGGATAAAGAGACTCTTTTCAATACCAGTAGCCCAATTCAAACATGAGCTCTGATCATTTTACTTTCTAGAAATATCTGTTTTCTGCAGTTACTACGGGTAGTTGTCCAAGAATAATTTGCATTAATATGAATAAAAACAAGAGCAAATGTTCTGCTCAGGTGTACTGTGGTCGAAAAAATCATAAAGCTGGCACTGAATCGCTATTTAAACGTGTACCTTTCAGAAACTTCTTAATGAACCTGCTTAAAAGTTATATCAAATGAAAAGGCTTATTATTTTTTTAGATTTTTTGAAAACTCATTTCATAGACAATATATACTGGTGCCCGCCGAGACACTTTTTATTAAACTTCTTCTCACGTTAATACATATTCGCTCATTAATTACGGGGAGCAATATAACATTTTATATCAATATACGGCGCACAAGAAGGGGCTCTAGGTTTGCGGGAATAACCAAAATTCAATTCCTCTTCCTTCGCGCTTAGTAGTAAAGGTGTTTTCTTTTCGTAGAAATAAAGATAAAATATATAACCATAGAAAACTAACTTTTTTAAGTTAGGGTGCGAAAAGAGCTCATCTGGTGATAATAATTGGATACTGTGTCTCATAGACACCTACATCCTATACCTACCCTCAATTGAGAATCAATATATAGCGTTATTTTTCAAAGAATAGCCAAATTTGAGAAATATGAAAAATATGAGTTAATGAGGCTTCTAATTTTATTTTCAGGCTTATAATTTTATTGCAAAATAACCCTGTAAACATAAAACATGTATATGTTTTGTCAGTACAAAACCCTAAGAAGGATAGATCATAGACTGGAATAATGCTTAATTATCAATAAAAAATGTCTCCTGTTCTCGTCACTCATCGCAAACGTAGTAGCATAAGGGTTCATTTTTATTGGTCGATAACTCGGTCAATATGTCGCAGCCAAATAGCATAATAAGGCTTTCAGTTAACAGTCTAGCCTTTTAAGCGTCTAGTTGAATGAAATCAATAAAGTGACCATGTCATGTAATGTCACTGGTCTCTGCCTAATTATACGCTACGTGCTATTTCTATATAAAAAAATCAATTAATGTCCGTTAGTCTCGCTAAAAGTAAAAAAACGGCTTCACCGATTTTAATGTAATTTTGTGTGTGTGTGTTCGAATGAGTCCCTAGATTGATTAGATTTATATTTGAACCCGGTAGGTGTCGCTAATATTATATAAATGTACGCGGCTAACGCGTAACCTACTGTCGCTGATATTACAAGATAGCTGCAATATTCTATTAGACACATCGGCTGAAAATCATTCAGGCCATTAATTAAACGGCGCCATTTAGTAAAAAGGCTAGACAGTTAACTGTAAGGCCAATTCAATTAGTTGGCTGCGACAGATATATTGCACTCCACATAAGCGAAAAAACGACTAGATAAATAAACAGAACAATAACGAATTTGATATACTTGAAATTGAATTAAACTAATTCAGATTGTGTGGTGTTTAATTTACTTATTTAACTTATTTTTCCGACGGTTTCGAAATTAAAAATAAATTAAACAAGTAAATTAAACGCGATGGTTTTATTGAAATATATTATCGTGACGATTCGGGGATTAAAATTAAGTTAAACAAGTAATTTAAAAGCGATAAAATTAGTTTTATTCAATTCAGAAATTTATTCAGGTATTCAGAAATAAATATTAAACAAGTAAATTAAACGCGATAGTTAATTTTATTAAAATATATTATCGTGACGATTCGGGGATTAAAATTAGGTTAAACAAGTAATTTAAAAGCGATGAAATTAGTTTTATTCAGTCACTAGTCGATATTTATTATACGGGAAATTGTTACACGCCGCATGTAATGTGATCTCCTCTTTCTCCACCTCAGCCACGTGTGTGTTTCCTTTATACACCATGTAACATATAAAATTAACAAGAAAAGCTCATCTCAAGCAACCGGAACAATATGTGATTTGTTAGAACTCGCATAATCTGCAAGTTTCATATGTAAATGTTTTAAAAATTGCCCGCACCGCGAAAGCTTTCTGTAACGGATAATGAAAACGTTTTATCAAAACCGGGACTTTAAAAATCTCCAGGGACACAAGTGTGATCCTCATCAACCAATGAAAACGTTTACAGGAATACGGGCCATATGGCAACGAATGCAAAATGAGCATGAGGTATAAAAAGTTACTTACTCACGTTATATTTAAGTAAGTGGTTACTGCTGCCTATGAAAATTCTGTAATCAACTACAAACAAAAAAGGCTACAGTTATCTCTTAAGAATTAAATATAATGATGCTTCACACTAAGTAATTGTACTGGCTCTCTTTACCCTTTAGATCCCTAACCTGCAGTGGGGGAACTGCTGCTTAGCGGCAGAAAAACGAATGGGTAAACAAATAGGTGATTGGCCGTTTAATAGCGGACTAAGTATCTACTACCTCAAGTCTTCCGGAGAGGTTTCGTAAGAGACGGCAGAGGGAGATGAAGCAGGAGATGAGCAGCAGTCTTCCTGATAACAGCTCAAAGTAATAAAAACCCGCCTGGTAAGCGAAACCACTATGATATATATCTGACCCTTGTGGAAATCTAAGATAAGGACTGTTCGGCAGCGGATATAATTTCATGCCAAAAATATGCTATTGACGTGGACGTGTTCAGCAGACATGCTCTTAACCAGGAGAGTAGCTACTACCAAGTAACATCTACTTTCATATTGTAATTTATTTGCAAAATATAATGAAATGTTTTTCTGTTTATACGCTTTTTGTTTTCAGTTTTTAAAAAATTATTGCAAGGAGCGCTAAATGTTTGTTTTATTTCCTTTCCAGCAAACGCTAAAATAAAAGCGAAGAACTTTTACTTTTTTCCTGCACTAAATTACAGTCACACTCGACATAGGTGTCCATTTCTGCCTTAAAACGCACGCGTTAGTTGATTTCACTTGTTTCAGAGGTTTTTTTGCTGTGTTCCCAAAAATGAAAGTTTATAAGACATTTTTTAGAAAAAAGGTTTCTTCTTCTTGTTCTGCTACGTGATATCCTGGCTACTACCACTGTACGCTTTCTTGCTCATTTTCTCCTCTTTTCTCAGTCCAAAGCGTCCCCGTTAATGCGTCCAATATACAAGTGTGTAAGTGTAAACACCGTTGTCACTGAAACCATAGGTGGTTGGCTTTAATATAAAAATATTTATCCGATTTTTTTTTAAAAAACGCTATTTTCTTTTACAAAATTAAAAAAGTTTCTGTCCGACACCGTCCGTAAATTCATGGATACCCTATGCGCTCGAGTGACGTAATCACTATAAAGATCACCGCCCGCCCTTGCTACCTACACAACATTTCAATATAAACACAATGGTATATGCGACCTTGCGACGTCGCGTCGAGGCAATGTGTTTTGGTCTATATACGACATTACGGCGTTGAGCCGGCGCTTACGCGTCTGCAATCGTCTGCGTCGTAGTTATGCTCTTGCCCCATCAGGATCAAGGCATTTCGACCTATTCTAACGCCTTACGTAGGACGTGTCTGAACCACTTTTACCGACTTTCGTGATATTGTTACGGATGTACTCGTTACGTATGTAATACTAGTACATCCAAGGTAGATCACTAGAAACAAGGATGTTAAATATGGCATACGAAGGAAGAAATGTTGTTCAGCTTTGGAATTTTATGCGTCAATAAAGAAGAAGATACTTTTGAAAGCATATTCATTTACAGAAATTGATAAAATACAATAGAATAGAAAGACACAAGCTTCTCTTGAAATAATTTTATAGTAGTACGACTATAGTAAACTTATAGATAAGACCCAAGAATTTCTAAAAGGGTTCTCTTGTTGTTGTCTTTTTTTATTTGCAAGAATGTTTTGTTTAAGATCGAGAATATCTTTTCATTTCTTGACTTAAAATACAAGTAAGAATAATATCTCTTATGCATTTAGTATTAAGGAAGCTCGGTAATTTGTTAGTGTTATGTTTAAAAATAGAAAAACAAAGAACAATAAAAATAGTTTCTTTACATGTCAGAGCAATGCTGCAGGGATATTATCGATATGGCACGAATAGTTCAGTTTAACTGTTTTGTGAACACGCTCTCACAGAATACCAGCGTAAAATATTTACAAAAATAGTCTTAGATCTGGAGAACCTTTTTTCATAGAAACGAGGCATTCCATCGTAATCCTCGGGGGTCACAATGCTTTTCTGTATTTTAATTTATAGACGAGGATAGATGTAAATGTCGATGACCCCCAATAGTAGAATAAAAAATATCTATGCATATCACTGATATTTTATGGTGTTATATCTCTTAATAATATTCAAGAACAACTAAAGGAAGATTTTGTAAAAAAATTTTTAAACCAAGAACTTCCAAGGTAAAGCCCATCCTGTTTCACAAAAGAAGATCTGCAGAAAAATAACCAAGTGATTTGTCATATTAAAGTTTGACTGCAAATGTTGAATTTAGCGAAGACTAGCCGCGGATAAGGTATCTTTTTTTCAAGGACTATCCTTAAACCATAGTTTGAGTTCGAGGTTATCAATAAACCATTTTATTATATTATTTTGAAATATATCAATACGCAGAAAACACGTTTATTTATAGCTGGGAAAAATATCAATCACACCATGAGTCAACTGCAAGATGACTTTAACATGTTAACTAAATAGTCGCACGATATGGGCCTGGCTTTGAGTATTCAACCAACTGGAGAGGCCATGCGCGTTAATTCCTAAACAAAAATTCTGTCAACATCAGGGGGGCGCAAGAAAACACACAACTGTAAACTTAACTTTAAGTGCAAAATTAAGTTGTGTCATTATAAACGCACACTACAACATTTGTATTTGTGTTCATCGCGTTTACGCATACCATCAAATTGTACACGTGTCGATTCACTGATGGCGCTGTCTAAATGCGTAAGCAACGTAAGGCGTGGACTATGTCGATGTTTTTTTATGGATAAACAAATCACCATAGTCCGCATAAGTTTTTATTTGATTATAAGTAATACATAGATATATAATACCAAGGTGTACGAAAAAATCCGTAAATAATAGTTTTATTCAAGGTGTTATTTGAAATCCTTTTTTTAAAGTATTTAGAAAATTTCTTCGGAAAAAAACTTAGAAATTATTAAAAGAAGTTTATTATTTTGCTACAGGTTTATTTTACATTATGCAGGATAAAATTTTAAACATTTAACAAATCGAAATAGGTTTAGTTAACTTATTTTAAAAATCAGATTTTTTGAAAAGAAAAGTCCTATCCATTTATCGTCTTAGATGGTGTTAACCAAGTTTTTGTTTTTATTATAAAGCTTCAATCACAAAACCGCTAATTAAAAATAGTAGTTGATTTTCAAGAGTTATTAAACGAACTGTCTAGAAAATATTTAATAAATTAGGAAAAAAAAGTTTTACACTACATAATAGTTTAACAAAATGATATGGAAACGGAATGGAGTACAATGTAAGTTCTAAAAGGCATTTTGGTTATATACATAAGGCCTTTGGCTACTAGCATGGTATTCTGTCAATTGCTTTATTTTCATTTCATCCATTACCAACGTACAATAAAAAAAATAATCAGGGTTACTCTCCGCTCTCAATTTTAATGCCGTCAGCGTTCTTGAGTTAATCCATCTGCATGCGTGCAGGCAAACATGTTCCAAAAGTTTTACGTACACAGCGATAGGCTTTTGGTGAGTAATAGTGAAGTGTTAGGGCATAGTATTTCTTGCAAACTTGTGAAGCCTGTTTATGCTATTGTTTTTTATATCAAGGCATTTTTTCATTCTAATTTTCCTTGGCCTAAGTGTTGGCTCGTACTCGCAGTGGGAGTAGGACTAGTTCGGGCTATATAAGGATATTTTTTTGAATTGTGACTTTCGAGACAACTTATGGAATTTTGCCGGAACATCCAGCCTTCTTTTTTCGATGTAGACGATATTGTGCAATCACTACGATCGCCCTAAAATAAATAATTTTATTTTAGTCAGAAGATTATAAGAAATATAAGAATAGAATCTTCTATATTATATGAAGTATATATATATATATATATATATATATATATATATATATATATATATATATATATATGATAAAGATAATGATATTTATTTTGTAAAACATGAGTAAATAAAATACAAGTGTTAAGGGGAAATATAACCTCAAATGGCTTAGCAAGATCCTCCGTTATGCCGACAATATTGCAGCATTAATTTTGAAATAAATATATGGTAAAGTTGAGGATTAATGTTAAGGACTATGTTAGACGAAAACACGATTCCGTAAAATTTTCTCGATAGAAAAAAATCCGAAGTTACCTCCAAAATAAACAATATACCACTGTTATTCATAAAATACTTTAAATAAGACCATGAAACTTTGCATACTAACTGAACTAACTATAAAGCAGTGCTTATGTTATTTACTTTTTTTGAAATATCGTTATTTTCACTGTAAAAAGAATTGATGTAAAAAGAATTGTCATGAAGCTTCATTCCTGCCGCCCGGTCAGTTTCGCTTCGACCTTTGAAGGGGCAGGTTGTGTCACTTACGATCAGAATACACATTACGCAACAGGGATACGTAAAATTAAAATGGGAAATAACCGTAATAAAAATAGGAAGCGACTGGGTTGGCGTTAAGAAATAGGCATAAATATGATAAACCTAATAAAATAAGTATCCAATGACCTATCTACTTACAGCATAAGTGATTACAAACATGTCGGTACATAGCATACGATGCGCGGAGAATTGGAGGCGAAATTATAATTTGAGCTGACTTACTATATCCCCTTAAAAAACTTAAAACGAGCTACATGTTTTGCCATTTATGGCGTACAAAAATTATACTACATTAAATTTAAAATTACAGTAATAGGTATATAAATATATGAATTAAATTTGATAGGTTAGTGCTTTTGTAAACTTAATAAAATATTTTCAAGTAGAATAATATTGGTATCAAAGGTAATAATAAAAATATTTAATCTAAATATAATTACAGCCCAACATTACCTCTCACAAGTTCAAGGTTGGTACTGCAGTGTCAGATTCATGGTTTCTACAAGCTACAATCCAAGTGTATCGCCTAAGAGGATCTTTTGGAAATCTGTAATCACAAACTAATGATGGAAAAAATTACAGAAAAACCGGTGAAAAAAACCCATGGAAGCGTTCATCACTATAGTGCAATACTTTCGGTTGCAGTGATACCAGTTTATTTTTATAAAAATTGGACACTTTTGCTGCGAGGTAGCAAGTTTCGATTTGACTTATTTGGCCTGTGTTTTGTAAAATATTTTAATAAATACTAGTTATCGATTATATTTAATTATAAAATATTCAATATCGTGTTAAAATTGAGCTGAATATATAAATCATTTAACAAAATCCACTACACATCTATATGAAATGATTATTATTCATCACAAGCTGATTTAGTTATTAGGAAATACATTTTCGTTAATATATATAACTTGTGTAGTAAATTATATTTTTTAAAAATAGATTATTTTTCACTTTATGAACTATGATTGCCACACTCGGTATTAGACGATAATATTCACAAAGTACGAGTTTTAATGATAAAATTACCTTAATATTATGTTAAAAATACTCACAGATGAAGAGTCACATTGTCATTTTGTATAGTTGCCGTTTTTGATTGTTTTTTTCATGTAAATATACTGCAATTCGGCATTTTGTCGGAGCTCGATTTACTGGCACGATCACTTCGAAATGACACACGACGCGGAGCAACTAGTTTTATATAACGAGTATGAGTCGGATTGTCGTATCTTTTACAGAGGTGTATGCCTTGTGATGCCGTCTCCTTTGGTTTAATACTCAAAGGGGCCTGGTAATTAATTTTAATATAATTATATTACTGTCGATAGTAAATAATTTCTAATAAAAATACTTCAAAGAAAGTATTTATTAACAACCCAAAAATAATGTCTACAAGTTTGTGAAGCTAAGAAGTTTTCACTTCTGACGTGCAGTCCTATGACTGACAGTTTGTATTTTTGGTTGTTGTAGTTTAGAGGGGCGCATGATGCTAAATATTTATTCACTCGAGCGTCGTGGAAATCTAAAATATTTTGTAGATTAGTTGATAGGAAGAAAAAAAGTTGTATAATGTTTGCCAATTCAGTGGTGGGGGAAGCGTCCACAGATTTTCAAAAATGTAAAAACTCCTACAAACTACTATTCAAAGGGTTATGGTAAGTGAACCTTGAAAATTCTCCCACTCAAAATACTGACGATTCGGGGGTGACGCAAGCTTGTAGGGAATTTTTGAAAATGTGAAAAAAAATCGCTATACTGAAATACTCGAGCGTATCAGATTATTGTACAGAAGGTTCAGCTTGAGGTCCCAGTTATGGTAGCTTGAAATCAGGCGATTATTTCAAGGGATATTAATAATATGACTGCTATAAATATCTTTTTTTGTGAACTTTGTGAACCTAGAAAATGCCAATCTTGAACTTTCTACCAACAGCGCCATCTAGTATCGAACAGAAGAATTAAGCTTTCTAGACGGGTCCACCCTCAAACTTTCTGCGCCTGGTCGGTCGGCGTCCGTATTTGCTGAAATATTCTGGATCTTTCGGTTGAAGAGCCATATATAAAACCGTTGATAGCCGCGATAGGGCAGTATTGGATTTGGCAAGGCAAGCGAAGCTTCGGAGCGAAATAAAGTGAATCAGTGTGATTAATTATTAGTTTCTTTTAAGTTTTAATTGTTGTTCGGTAATAAAAGTGTAAATTTTGGTAATTCAATCAGCAGTTTTTATTGTCACGAACCTCAAGCTCGTAACAGTACTTTGCTCTAGTTGCACGCTCTCATTTTCGATTAGATTTCATTTCATATTAGTTTTTTAAATTTTTGCATTATTTCCCCCACAAAAAAAATCAACTGAGTACGATAATGTCAAGGCAACGTTTTTCTGCGACTTTGTAACTCACAAAAAATCCCCTCTTGGGCTGCCCTACCATTGTTATATAGCTTTATTGTTTGACCGCGCGGGTTTACAAAGTCCCTCAGGCGATATAATAGTACTTTATTTACTTAATAGTACGTTTATAGGGCCTTAATATTCTCCGATTCATTATATATTAGCACCGACTTTAGAATATATAGTTATCAAATACTTTTTAGTTCTTTGAAGTCGGCTTTTAATTTTCGTCAAAGGTTTTTTGATCGTTGTAATCGCTACAGCTTTATTGTTGGACCGCGTGAGAAAGCGCTGTAGAAACTAAATGGTATAAAACTTTTCAACTATTAAAATATATCATAACTTTACATTATAATATTATATTTATATTATCGAGTTTCTGGTAAATAATGGATATCATAACAAGATTTTGCAGCGGGTTCCAAGGTCTTTTAGGGAAATATATATAACCAAGAAAGTATGGGAGACACTTTACAAATATAGCTGAAATTGATACATATCTCATTAATGATTACTAAAACTACGAATTGAGGATATAATTGACGGATTTTATCTAATAATGTTGACGAATGTTGAGGCTTGCTAATGTGCATTACAATTCATATAGAAATGTTTTTTTTTTTTCTAAAAATCTTAAATAAATAAATATTTTTTATTTGTTTTTTATGACAGAAAAAGTTATTTATTTCTGGTTATGCATAAAATATTAAACAAAATATCGCCTTTTTCATATGAGAACAAATATATTACAATAATTTTTTGACAAGCATTGGCACCCCTTGAGAGTACCTTTCAGATTATCCGTTACTTCATATTTAAATGTCTTTAGAGACCGATTGAGTGCATACACACAAATATATTTTTCTGGTCTTTGATATGCTAAATTAATTGTTAGGTTGTGGTTAACATCTGTATTATACTTATCAATTATAACTAAATATAGCAATGTATCCAAGAATCATAATCAAAAAATATATTGGTTAGTACTTAAATAAAAATTACCCATGGTTTAGTCACTTAAAGGCTAAAGTATAAAATACATACCCAAATCTACACATTCAAAAGTAAATAACACTGTATGATACTGTTTAGACTTTTAAAAAAAGACTTGTATTTCTTCGCTTTTATTATACATAGCCTTTGCCTTTATTAATAAAAAAACTGAAGCACGTTTGAGAAGGTCGCAGAGAAACCGAACCTCAAATTACTTTCTTGTTTAATTTGAATATTTATTTTCAATTTTACCTTGATATAAATTTTATTTAAACCACGACATTAATACTCCTATTTTTAAAAGGGAAGAGAAATATACTGATAAAATACAAGCAAGGGGCACCTTTGGATAAAGATAAAGTAAATTTAATAATATTTTTACATATTTTTTAATATTTTTTACTTTATTTCTCTCTTTGTTTTAATCTACTTTTTCTTTAGCGGCCGGTTTTAGTCCACTGATCAAAATACGTCCCAATCGTTATAGGGAAGAATTTTTTATCGTCACGTTTGGCGGAAGGATTGAAGATCGCAGTTTCAGGCGTATTTTTTCTTTTTATCAGTGGCGAAGCTTCCATTAAAGCCGAAAAGCCGGGCTTGCCTTATTAAACCTGAATCAATCAATAATATCATTCAATAATATCAACTAATAAAATAACTCGTAAAATGTTTCAAGCTATTTCAAATTTCCCGCGCACTCCACTGTTCGACACATGTCGACCGATGACCTCGTATTACCTTAGCGATACTGCTGCTGTCTAAAAAAATGAGTTTTAATAGAACTAATAGTGGTCTCCCTCGCTCGCATGGGCTTTTTACGGGGCTTTCGAGAAGACGATCAATCTCTTTCTAACCTATAGCAAAATATTCTATAATGAAATATAACTACGATTGTATATATAGCAATTAGTATAGAGATTTAAAGCCAGGATTTTGGGAATAAATTTGTTAAAAGCGGAGGCGCGCGGGCAATACGTTTGCAAGTTCATTTCACGTTTCAATGTTTATTTACTCTGTGTGCTTATTTTAAGCGATTTAATATTATGAGTTCAAAATTTATGTTTTTTTAAAGATTTTTAATGAAAATGGAGGATAATAGTGTTCTTTGTGATGAATTGAAGTGTGTTAAAGTGATAATCGGAGAGGAAATCTTCAAACTTTGTTGAGATAATACACAAGGTTAAGAGTGTATTTCAGACTTATCAAGTATCGCAATTAAAAACAGTTATTGGTACAATTAAAACGTTCAGCAACATTTTACGTGGACGTAATTAAATCTTTCCATTCCACTTATCTTATCTTATCTCTTATCCATTAGAATGTAAATAATTTTTTTTTTAATTTTGTACATAGCTTATTTGTACTTTGTTCGTGTTTTACTTTTGTTCATGTATTGTATTGGATGTAAATATTTTTTTCTTTCGCCTAAACAAACCCAAACGGCTTTCTTCAAAGCCACCGAAGCTATGCAATTGCTGATATGTAATACAATCTATCTAGCAATGGTATGCCTTCTGTGTGCTTTGTTAAACACGTCCTTGATAGCACTGAATATGAAACTGAAGCGTGGAGACAGATCAAGGTAGTGTATTTTTATAAAACTGCTAAAAACAACAATCTACATTTTTATCAATTTATATCTTGGGCTTGCCCGAGCTTGGAACATACCTGGAACAGTTATTTCAAGAACAAATAAAACTTGTTCAGGGTCGCAATTCAATGCAATGCCGCTACGCCACGAAGCTGTTAATTTATAAATGCCGCCGTATCGCACCTTTGACGCTACTGTCCGTCGCTGTTGAGGGTTACTACTTGTGATTACCACAAAGTACGGTTGTGATATTGAAAGTTAGAGACCTTAATACGTCAGATATATCTACGTCTTAATACTTCAGATATTAATTAAGACAACCATTTTATATTCTACATTGTGTTCAAATCTAAGATTCTAAAATAATAATGTAACGAGCTTGAGGTTCGTGACAATAAAAATTGCCGATAAAATTACCTAAATTAACACTTTAATTTACTTTTCACAAATTAAAACTTAAAACACTAATAATTAAACACACTAATTCACTTTATTCCGCTCCGAAGCCTCGCTTGTCTCGCCAAATCCAATATTGCCCCGATCGCATCTTGCAGCGCCTATATATACAAATTAGCAATGAAGCATCCGGAATATTCAAGTAAATGCGCGCAAGGCAACGACTGTTCGACCGTAGATTTTCTAGAAACTTAGTTCTTCGGATGGCGCTGTCGGTTGAAAGATTTGTGATGTCATTTTCTGCAAAGCTCCCCTCGCTCTCGTTCCTGACACTAGGTGGCGCTAGTGTATGACGTTGAGCGCGTAACACTACCCCCTCCTAACACATGTTCGTCCCGAGCATTATCGGCCCCATAATAACGCGCCAGGCGATCCACATGGGCGATCTTAGGAGTCCCTCTTGCGCCTTTCTTTAACGGCTCCGCAATGTCTAGGGCTGTCCTATCCCATGGTGCACCAACATTGCACAATTTCGATGCTCCTCTACTACGTGTCTGAGGTCCCTTCACGGCCGCACAACTTGTACATGTACGACACCAATCCTCGACATCGTCACGACAATGGACCCAGTAAAACTGTTCTCGGACCTTCAGTAGAGTTCGTTTAACTCCCAGATGGACTCTTGAACGACCATTATGGCACAGCTGTAGAACATTCGGCACTTTAGCTTTAGGGACAACCATTTGCAAACGACAGCTGTCTCCTCGACCATTGTCCCATTTACGGCACAGGACTCCATCCCGAAGCAGCAAGCTGTCCCATTAGGCCCAATAGCTTTTCGTGGTTGAACTCATCGCTGAGACGTCCCTCCACTTAGGCTTGGTAGCACGGGCCTTCATCCATCCCAGAATCGGCTTGATGTCCGGATCTTCCTGCTGTGCATGTCGTAGGCTGTCCTTCCACCCGTTGCTGAGGTGGTCTGTCCTGAGCATCCTCACGGATACCACTTCCTTACTCTCTTGCCTACTACAATGGTTGCAATCTTCAGGACAAGGTCTTCTTGACAATGCATCTGCGTTGCCGTGAGATTTCCCGCTGCAGTGTCTGATAGTAAGGTCGTATTCCTGCTGCTGCTGGGCGGTGCTGTTAGCCGCACTTCCTTTCTGAGACCGTTCACCTTCCCTTCCTAGGGTGTGCTTAGGGCAGCTGGACCGAAGATGGCCCCTTTCCCCACAGCCATAGCACCTAGGGCTGTATCCTTTATTGTGGTCGCGAACCGTAACTGCTGCAACCTCCCTAGCTTGAGGTGAACGACGATCCTGTTGCCGCCAGGCAGTGCCGTTAGCTACACTACCCTCCTGATATCGTTCACTTTCCCTTTCTGCGCTTCGATTAGGGCAGCTGGATCGAAGATGGCCCTTTTCCCCACAGCCATAGCACCTAGGGCTGTATCCTTTGTTGCGGTCGCGAACTGTAGCTGCTGCAACATTCCTGACGCGGTGGGAACGATGATCCTGCCGCACGGCTTCCACCTCCAGTGCATGGCCCAAGGCGTCCTTAAGCGTCTCGTGGTGCCCGAGCCTCACAGCAGCTCTGATTTCCAGGTCGCGGATGCCGTCGATGAATGTCTACACCAGGTTCCCTTCAATGAGCGCAGGTACAGACTGGTATGCTTTTCGAACCATCTTCTCCACCTCAAGGGCCCACTGCTGCAGGTTTTCGTTGCTGCGTTGCACGCGATCTTTAAGCTGCGCGCGAAAGACGTGTTCCAGGTGAGCGTCACCATATCTCGCCTCCAATGCCTCAAGGAGCTGCTCGTAGGTCACTTTCTTACCGAGAGCTTCCAACACGGTTAAGGCTTGGTCGCGCAGGCTTAAGGTGAGTGCAGTCATGGCCTGGCTTTTATTCCAGCCTTTTGCCTCCATGACGGCCTCGAACTGGATTTTGTAGGCCGACCAGGAAGAAGTCCCGTCGAACGGCGGCACTTTTAATCCACGTAGCGAAGGTGCTGTAGCTACTACTGGAGCTGTAGTTCCATCCCCAAGTTTGAGGTCGTTCAGCGTTTTATTCACGTCAGTCATCACGCTGTCAACCAGATTGTTCACATGGTTGATTCGGGTTTCATGTTCTTCGATTCGGGTTTCAGCTTCCAACAGGCGTTTGTCCTGTTGAGCAACCCTATCCTTCACCTCCCTTATCTCTTTCGCAAAGGTAGCGTGAAGGTCCTTCATGAAGAGCACCTGTTCCTCCTGTCGGCGGGCCTGTTCCTCTTGTCCGCTCTGCAGCTGCTCTTTCAACTGACGGACCTGTTCCTCCTGTCCGCTCTGCAGCTGCTCTTTCAACTGACGGACCTGTTCCTCCTGTCGGCGAGCCTGCTCCTCCTGTCGGCGAGCCTGCTCCTGCAGCATCACCATCAGAGCACCTAAGTCAGATGCTGCAGATGTAGGAGCTACCGACGGGCCTGCAGCCGGTGGCTGGCCCTCCGACGCCTGCGGCGTTGCACCACCAAATCTTTGTTGGTCCGTCTCCTGCTGGCGTTGACTTCGGGTACGGATACCCTCCGTTTCCTCCTTAGGTAAAATCGGCATGATTTTATTCCACTTCTGACACCAATTGTTACGAGCTTGAGGTTCGTGACAATAAAAATTGCCGATAAAATTACCTAAATTAACACTTTAATTTACTTTACACAAATTAAAACTTAAAACACTAATAATTAAACACACTAATTCACTTTATTCCGCTCCGAAGCTTCGCTTGTCTCGCCAAATCCAATATTGCCCCGATCGCATCTTGCAGCGCCTATATATACAAATTAGCAATGAAGCATCCGGAATATTCAAGTAAATGCGCGCAAGGCGACGAGTGTTCGAGCGTAGATTTTCTAGAAACTTAGTTCTTCGGATGGCGCTGTCGGTTGAAAGATTTGTGATGTCATTTTCTGCAAAGCTCGCCTCGCTCTCGTTCCTGACACTAGATGGCGCTAGTGTATGACGTTGAGCGCGTAAAAATAATAATAATGTACTCGTATATGTTACGGCTAATGTTAGTGTAATTGACTTAAGTTTCATCATAATTATAGCATGATGATAGCATGCAGATGCGTTGCCACCCCTGGAGTCTAAGTTGGAGTGCCCTGTTTTCAGTAAAAATAGTCTCCGGTCCTCTACATTCACCATACAAAACACAGCAGCATTGAGCTGCTATTTTTCTCTGGTTTTCTTTGAGAGTGATCCTTCCCCAAGTTGGTCGAGCCGATCCATTTATGCTACAACCATAATAAAGCTGCAACATGGCTCTACCACGTCTAAACACTTAATCAAGGTTAAACTTTCTGTACCTCACCAAAATTCAATAGATGAATGTCAATAATTGCAATATTCAAATTAGTAAAAGTAACTTCAAATATCATCGGAATGTATAAGATTTTAGAGTAACTTCACGTAATTTAGAATAACTTAGTCTTTAAAGTAAGATTGCACAATCGAACTGTTACGATTAATCCTCCGAGACAATAAACCTCCGATAGGCACAGTGTTCTGTTAAAGTAAGGTACCATTTTCACTAACTGAATTATTTAGAATCTTATAAAAGTTTTGGTTGACTGGTTCTCTATAGAACATTGTAGTTCTAATAATAGCGTGCATGAAATTACATCAGTAAAGATTTTATATAATTTTTCACATAGAAGTTGTTTGCTCAAATCATAGACCTTAAAAGCTTTTTGCCAATATGATATCAAATTAACGATATTTATTACTACATTTTATATATAATTTTATTTTTATTTTACATACTGAAGTGTAGAAACTAACTCTCTTACTTTTTTTCTATCCGCTCATAATAACACTGCTGGACAGAAGCCCACGGTTGTAGCATTATATAATATATAAACGTAAATGAAGCCAATTATTTGAGTATTACAGACTGATACTTCAATTTTATGTATAGATTTTAAGTTTTGATTAACCACTCGTTAGAAAACGTCGTGAAATCACCGGCATGGTAGAAAAATTAAGAAAATATGAATAAAAAAAACTGGGCCAGCAATGAGCGCAGTTCTCTCATAAAGTTTTGGGTTAGAGTTAAGTCTGCCGCAGTTCGTCCCATATTTATGCTAACACTGCAAACACTGAAATTCTCATCATTAGTCAGAATTTTCGTTTAATGATTTCTTAAATTTACGCCAACGTTGAACCAACATTGAATAAAACTGTTATTTACGGATTTTATCGCTTTTAATTACTACTTTAACTTATTTTTATTATCCCGACGTTTCGGGTGCTTTACAGCACCCATGGTCACGGGGGAGGGGGCACCAATGTACTCTGTGCGGGGGGCTGAGATGTTTGACGTCCCAATGTCATTTTTAGTCCGGTTACCTTCACCTTCATATTAATTTTTGGTCTGATTTTGCGTAAATCAAAATAACGAGCATATAGTATCATGAAGTCTTGCAGTGGTATGCTTGAGTATGGGTTTAATTTTGTAAATTATAGGAACCCAAGCAGATGGCAGCACCCATCTATCTTCTATATCGAAATTTGGATGTTTTTTTTTAATTTCAATAGCCTCGCGTATCATCCTTGGTAGAAATCGATGTTCTTTTGCGAGGATTTATGGTTTATCAAATCTAATGTAATGGTGGGGACGATCTTAAACATGTTCACAGACTGCAGACTTCCCGGAGTGTCGGTGCTTCATGTCAGCTGTATGTTCTTTCGTTTATTAAAATACTTGTGGACGTAAGAATTTACAGATGTTCACTTACGTGTTCTATCAGTCCGTTCAGTTAAAATATATCTGTCATATTTTCTTGGATGTATTTATTTATTATTAATATTTTTTTAATACAATAAACAAAATTTTGCCGAGAGTGGCTGTATAAATACCCCTTAATCCATATCACCCCGTGGCTTTCATGAGAGTCGACTAAAGGAAAATGAAATAGCAGATAGGCTAGCACGTCAACAGCTGCCTTAACTTTTGGTCAACGACTGCAATTTTTTTTAATAAAACCGAGTTGACAAACGACCATAGGAGTGTAAACACTGCTGGTTTGATGTACGAATGGATGAAGAACGGATTCCTAGAGTAAAACGGGGTCCTAACACCTATCTATGACATCAGTAGAGTGCCGTTTGTCTGTACGCGCCCTAAGAAATTAAGTAACACCTGATAATAATAATATTTTTACAATGCTTTTAAAATTTATGCTCCGGCATGTGAATCGTATAATTTTTACAATTAGGTCAGTGAACTTTAACGATCTAAATTCCTCCGTTACCTTGAATTTCTCCTAATGGAGCAAGCAATAAAATAGTAATAGGTGAGGTGGATTCTTAATAATGAAACTCAAGCTTTTGTAAGGCAATAAATTTGTATTCAAATTTCTGTTTATACGAGATACAATTACAAGTACGCAGATGTCGGAAGAGGTATACAATAGGCGACTAATGTAAGGTGTCAATTAGAAGAAGTGTTGTTTATTCATCATCATAATCATTAATTAACAGCCCATCACTAGTCCACTGCTGAACATAGGCCTCCCTCCAGGAATACCATTAAGCACGGTTCTGAACCGTCTTCATTCATCGGCTTCTTGCAGCTCTTACCAGGTTGTTACTCTATCTAGAGGGAAGCCGCCTTACACTTTTCACTTGTAAGAACTCTTTAAGACGAGGCACGATGCTAAATGCAAGTTTTATAATGCCTCAAAGTATATGATCCACTGCAGTAAAAAAATCCAGAAAAATGTATCATATTATCCAGGATATATGCTAGTTAGATAGTGTGTTGAAAACATGATACCACTAACTTAATAGACAGAAAAAAATCACAAACATACCTCTAAAAATTTCTTTTAACGAGTAAAAACCATACTAGTATACATGCAATCATTCTGATTTTTTGTCAGATTTTTAAACATTCAACATATTAACGTTATAGTTTTTTAATTTTTTAGTCCAACTAATAGTTTTTTCTTTAAACCGCATATTCTTATTTCTGAAATAATACGTACGGATGTTTGCGTAAACGCCTGTGCAATCACTGCCGGCCGAGGCCTGGTGCTGTAGAGACGTGTCGCTCTTTTTGCCGCAATATTTATGTTAAGATTTTTTAAGGACGCGTTTACTGAAATTGATACAGGTATGGAATCGAACTACATATTACAATTTGACACGTACCGCACGGTTGGCTGAGAGAATCGTAGTCAAATAAAATTGTTTTGATAATTTGAATGATCGAATTTGTTTTTGATTTCTTATACCTCACAAAAATACTTAGATACATAGAGTAATTAGATTTAGATACGAAATACGAATACCTACTCTAGAGACTGATTGGCACTGGGAGCCCTCTACTGGCAGTGAGAGGTTAGCTGTGGACTTTAGGCTGGTTTTGTCAGTTATGATAAAACCTTACTTTCCGGACTTTATGGAGTGACTGGTAGGTGAACTTCAGTAACTAATACTGGAACACCTGTACCAGTAGAACTAAGAGTGCTGAGTTTGGGCTCGTTTTGTTAGGTATGATGAGTCTTTACTTCCGGACTTGACGGAGTGACCTGAAGGTGTACTTTTGTAATCGCTATTGGAACTAGTCGCCTAGTACTACTAGGTGTGCCGAGTTTGGGCTCGTTTTGTTAAGTACGATGAGTCCTTACATCCGGACTTGACGGAGTGACCTGAAGGTGTACTTTTGTAATCGCTATTGAAACTGGTCACCTAGTACTACTAGGTGTGACGAGTTTGGGCTCGTTTTGTTAGGTATGATGAGTCCTTACCTCCGGACTTGACGGAGTGACCTGAAGGTGTACTTTGGTAATCGCTATTATATCTGGTCGCCGAGCACTACTAGGTGTGTCGAGTTTGAACTCGTTTTGTTAGGTATGATGAGTCCTTACCTCCGGAATTGACGGAGTGACCTGAAGGTGTACTTTAGTAATCGCTATTGGAACTGGTCGCCGAGTACTACTAGATGTGCCGAGTTTGGGCTCGTTTTGTTAGGTATGATGAGTCTTTACCTCCAGACTTGACGGAGTGACCTGAAGGTGTACTTTGGTAATCGCTATTATATCTAGTCGCCGAGTACTACTAGGTGTGCCGAGTTTGGGCTCGTTTAGTTAGGTATGATGAGTTCTTACTTCCAGACTGGACGGAGTGACCTGAAGGTGTACTTTAATAATCGCTATCGGAACTGGTCGCCGAGTACTACTAGGTGTGCCGAGTTTGGGCTCGTTTTGTTAGGTATGATAAGTCTTTACCTCTGGACTTGATGGAGTGACCTGAATGTGTACTTTGGTAATCGCTATTAGAACTGGACGCCGAGTACTACTAGGTGTGCCGACTTTGGGCTTGTTGAGTTAGGTATGATGAGTTCTTTCCTCCGGACTTGATGGAGTGACCTGAAGGTGTACTTTAATAATCGCTATTGGAACTGGTCGCCGAGTACTACTAGGTGTGCCAAGTTTGGGCTCGTTTAGTTAGTTATGATGAGTTCTTACCTCCGGACTTAACGGAGTGACCTGAAGGTGTACTTTAATAACCGCTATTGGAACTAGTCGCCAAGCACTACTAGGTGTCCCGAGTTTGGGCTCGTTTTGTTAGGTATGATGAGTCTTTACATCTGGACTTGACGGAGTGACCTGAAGGTGTACTTTTGTAATCGCTATTGAAACTGGTCGGGAGTAAGGACGAGGAGGTAAGGACTCATCATACCTAACAAAACGAGCCCAAACTCGGCACACCTAGTAGTACTCGGCGACCAGATATAAAAGCGATTGCCAAAGTACACCTTCAGGTCACTCCCTCAAGTCTGGAGGTAAGGACTCATCATACATAACAAAACGAGCCCAAACTCGGCACACCTAGTAGTACTAGGCGACCAGTTCTAATAGCGATTACAAAACTACACCTTCAGGTCACTCCATCAAGTCCGGAGGTAAGGTAATAAAAAAAGTAAAATAAATTTGAATTTTAAAGTGGTTTTATTAAATTATTCTTTTTCTGTTATTTTAGCTATTTTGCCAACGAAACTTGAGTTTTTTTTTAGAATTTGTGAGTTGGTTTTTTAAATGTATTTGTATGTAAATTGTTGACTAAGTACCTGCTCATATCATAAAAGTGACTTTAAAAAAATATTGATAAAATACTAAAATATAGTGTGATGTCCAGACTCCAGACCTCGTAAATAGTTTTAATATTAGTGACTAGGTACTCAAAGTATTATTACTAAAATACCTAGTAGTGTTGCGAACAGCAGACCTCACGGAAAAGTTTTTGTTTGGCGGTGAATTGTCTACTTGCTTTGGCATCGCACGCTGCGCTCTCCGATTGCCGGTTGCGCTCCGCCCACTGCGGGACGCGCGGGTGAAAAACGAATTTGAAATCGCGCTAAGACCTCGTCATTATGCTAAATGCAAGTTTTATAACGCCTCAAAGTATATGATCCACTAGTAAAGAAAATCAGAAAAATATTATGATATTGTCCAGGATATATGCTATTTAGATAGTGTGTTGAAAACATGATACCACTAATTTAATACGACAGAAAAAAATCACAAACATACCTCTAAAAATTTCTTTTAACGAGTAAAAACCATACTAGTATACATGCAATCACTCTGATTTTTTGTCAGATTTTATACATTCAATATATTAACGTAATAGTTTTTTAATTTTTTAGTCCAACTAATAGTTTTTTTAAACCGCATATTCTTATTTCTGAAATAATACGTAGGGATGTTTGCGTAAACGCCTGTGCAGTCACTGCCGGCCGAGGTCTGGTACTGTAGAGACGTGTCGCTCTTTTTGCCGCAATATTTACGTTAAGAATTTTTAAGGACGCGTTTACTAAAATTGATATAGGTATAGAATCGAACTATTACATTGACACGTACCGCACGGTTGGCTGAGGGAATCGTAGTCAAATAAAATTATTTTGATAATTTGAAAGATCGAATTTGTTTTTGATTTCTTATACCTCACAAAAATACTTAGATACATAGAGTAATTAGATTTAGATACGAAATACGAATACCTACTCTAGAGACTGCTTGGCACTGGGAGCCCTCTATTGGCAGTGAGAGGTTAGCTGTGGACTTTAGGCTGGTTTTGTCAGTTATGATAAAACCTTACCTCCGGACTTGATGGGGTGACCAGTAGGTGAACTTCAGTAACTAATAC
Organism: Parnassius apollo; assembly: GCA_907164705.1. NCBI lineage: Eukaryota > Metazoa > Arthropoda > Insecta > Lepidoptera > Papilionidae > Parnassius > Parnassius apollo. The sequence goes on from CAJQZP010001217.1 coordinate 529,675, forward strand.
TGGAACACCTGGACTAGTAGAACTAAGTGTGCCGAGTTTGGGCTCGTTTTGTTAGGTATGATGAGTCTTTACTTCCGGACTTGACGGAGTGACCTGAAGGTGTACTTTGGTAATTGCTATTGGAACTGGTCGCCGAGCACTACTAGGTGTGCCGAGTTTGGGCTCGTTTTGTTAGGTACGATGAGTCCTTACTTCCGGACTTGACGGAGCGACCTGAAGGTGTACTTTAGTAATCTCTACTGGAACTGGTCGCCGAGCACTACTAGGTGTGCCGAGTTTGGGCTCGTTTAGTTAGGTATGATGAGTCCTTACATCCGGACTTGACGGAGTGACCTGAAGGTGTACTTTTGTAATCGCTATTGAAACTGGTCGCCGAGTACTACTAGGTGTGCCGAGTTTGAGCTCGTTTTATTAGGTATGATGAGTTCTTACCTCCGGACTTGACGGAGTGACCGGAAAGTGTACTTTAATAATCGCTATTGGACCTGGTCGCCGAGTACTACCAGGTGTGCCAAGTTTGGACTCGTTTTATTAGGTATGATGAGTCTTTACCTTGTACTCGGTGACCAGTTCCAATAGCGATTACCAAAGTACACCTTCAGGTCATTCCGTCAATTCCGGAGGAAAGACTCATCATACCGAACAAAACGAGCCCAAACTGGAACACCTAGTAGTACTCGGCGACCAGTTCCAATAGCGATTACTAAAGTACACCTTCAGGTCACTCCGTCAATTCCGGAGGTAAGGACTTATCATACCTAACAAAACGAGTTCAAACTCGACACACCTAGTAGTACTCGGCGACCAGATATAATAGCGATTACCAAAGTACACCTTCAGGTTACTCCGTCAAGTCCGGATGTAAGGACTCATCATACATAACAAAACGAGCTCAAACTCGGCACACCTAGTAGTACTAGGCGACCAGTTTCAATAGCGATTACAAAAGTACACCTTCAGGTCACTCCGTCAAGTCCGGATGTAAGGACTCATCATACCTAACAAAACGAGTCCAAACTCGGCACACCTAGTAGTACTAGGCGACCAGTTCCAATAACGATTACAAAAGTACACCTTCAGGTCACTCCATCAAGTCCGGAGGTAAGGTAATACAAAACAGTAAAATAAATTTGAATTTTCAAGTGGTTTTATTTGAAACTATTCTTTTTCTGTTATTTTAGCTATTTTGCCAACGAAACTTGAGTTCTTTAAAATTTGTGAGTTGGCGTTTTAAATGTCTTTGTATGTAAATAGTTGACTAAGTACCTGCTCATATTATAAAATTGACTTTAAAAAAAATATTGATAAAATACTAAAATATAATGTGATAACCAGACTCCAGACCTCGTAAATAGTTTTAATATTAGTGAGTAGGTACTCAAAACATTATTACTATAATACCTAGTAGTGTTGCGAACGGCAGACCTCACGGAAAAGTTTTTGTTTGGAGGTGAATTGTCTGCTTGCTTTGCGCATCGCATACTGTGTTCACGCTGCGCTCTCTGACTGCCGGATGCGCTCCGCCCACTGCGGGACGCGCGGGTGAAAAACGAATTTGAAATTGTGCTAAGACCTCGTCTTAATATTTTTTTTCATTTCCCAATGAGAAGATTACTAACATTGGTATTTTTTTGCAACGCTCGTCGACACACTCTTAATCTTTACACCGTTGTTAAGGAGAAACGTGTGGTTGATAAATCCGACACCTCCTTGGAACAGATGGTCGCCTCCACGGTGATGTAGCAAGTATATGGATACGAGGATTACCCCTTCCTCTCTCTTTGGACGTCGGATAATCGTTCGGTAAATATTGGCAAAAAACCATTTGCATATCAATTGTTGCCTTATAATCGTCTAATAGACTAATCCAGCAGAGAGCATTACAATGAATAAAGTTTTTAACCGACTTAAAAAGTAGAAATTTTTCTCTAGGTGAACCGATTTCGAGGATTCTTTTTTATTTGGAAGCTGGTGCTTTGCATATAATCTCAATTCCAATAAATATGATGGAGATCTGACGAGTAGTTTTTGAGTATCTTTAATAATGCGCATTTAATTGACTTCGACTATATTGATGTTCTTATTTTAATTAGATTGATGTCGGGTGCGCAAAATTTATAATTTTATCACCTGTAATAAATAAGCCAAATCACAGACACACTATCCTTAAAAGTAAATGCTATGGTCCATAAAAATATTTATCTTTCCTTGAATAAGCAAAATACAAATGCATAGTCAATCCTGAAAACTAAAATTGAAAGCCAATAAACTAGATCCTAGGACTTCTTTTCCTCTAGAATTCCGTCTGGGTGGGTACCACTCTGCATTACCAATTTCTGTATATGGTATAGAGAGTCAGTATAATTACAGATGAAAGGCATTCCATCGTATTCGTCACGTGTTACAACGCATCTATAGCCATCTTGGTTTCAAGTTGCGGTACCCATAAACTTTAGAAGCCATTTGTCATCAGGTGGACTGTAGGATCCTTTGTCACTTCAGCTTTATAAATAAAAAAAAGTCCTTGTATCTACCCTCGATTAAGAAATCAGAGCTCTAATTTCGAAGCAGCTGTTTTCACTCGTGAGGTGTGAACATAACAGATTGATTTTTAATAACTTTTTATAAATGACTTGTTATCTGTATCCATGAACCTAGAAAAAAGAAAGAAACAGTTGATGCACTGCAATGGCGGCTGCGTAACTATGTGTGAGTAACTAATAGTAGAGTAACGCGAGCGTGGTTTGGAGCGTAATGGCGGGCGGTAAACTTACTATGGTTTGCGTGTGCGTGCCGACTTGTTTGTATTTGCGAACTAACATCTAG